>JACEII010000197.1:0-51307 GCA_014332785.1 Antheraea mylitta
TATGTATGAATAGTTAGCTTAGGTCAGCTCAGGTAGGTCATGAATTGCGTGAATCAGGTAACACCCCAAGCCGAGATGTGCCATGTACCCTTGAGCTAGTTGTCAAATAAAATTGGCTGAGAAATCTAAGCACTCGCCCTGAGTAGTCCGGTGAAGCTGTTAAGACCTTGCTAGGTCAATAGCGTAGTCAGTTCGAGAAAGAAAAAGATATTGGCTTATCTAATTAAACTATACTGTTAACCAAGCAAATTCCTATCAATAATAATAGTATTTTAGTACCAGTCAACAGTAATCAATACTATTGACTGTATTATTATTGACTGCTTACATGTAAAAATAATTATTGGCTTAACAGATAGTCAATCTAAACAATGCATAGTTAATTAGTTATTATTGGCTAAACATCAAATTCTATCCATATTTAATGACCATTTATTATTCACTGGACTGAAGGGGCGAGAACTAAGCATGATACAACATAATCTATGTATATATTCCATAGATGTATTCGGGATTGTATTACTGTACCTATTGTTTAAAATATTTGCTTTTTTATGAACATTAAGTCCTGGTTATCTGTAGAACTAAATGTTAAAAATGGCGTCATTTGTGATAAGGATATACTTACTTTTGATACTGTTTTGTCATTGTTTATGATATGTAAATGTGTTAAGTGTTGATAATTCCCTTAAAATGTATCTCTATTGCACAGGATAAAAGTATTTATATATTATCAATTCTTTACCAAATTTATGTTGTTTCTGTTTTTACTCTGTCTCATTCGAACATCTATTAGTGTGCTGAAGATTAATAATATAATATTGTTTTATCATAATGGTAACATTCGGTTTTTCTCTTTCCATCGTCCATTTCTTCTTTTTTTTATATCATATAAGAGGCAAACAGACAGGCGGCTCATCTGATGTTAAATGATCACCGCCGTCCATAGACACCAGCAACACCAGCGGAAGAGGAGCGGGAAGGTGAGGAGAGGTGGACCTCTGGAGTTCTCACTGACCGAACGAAACGCAACAATGCAAGCACTGTTACTTCACGTCGGTTTTCTGTGAGAGGGTAGTACCACCCCGGGCATGCCAACCCATTCATCCTGAAGCCAGTAACAGCTTTAGCGTGGCCCCATCACCTACAATTTCCTCTTTTATAAACGATGTTACAACCTAAAACATTCGTTTCAGATGTTTTTCTCATTTTTATCTGTCATTTTAAATTTAAATTATTGTAAAACACAAATATAGAAGTTTTTTTTTTAAGTTTTTGGCAATCAATCTTTCAGATTATTACTGCCATTGTCGCATAGTTAATAATATTACAAGCGTCGTCCAATCACTTCAATATTAAGCGTCGTGTAAGTCAATATTCTGGTAAGATGGTGGATCCCATGTTAGAACCTTCCAGGGAGTGTTTGTGGCATCTCAGAATTTCATGCTCCGTGGTATTATTTTCCATTCACTTCACTTTGCACAATAAACTAACTATATCACTTTAAACACCACCAAATTTACAAAATATATAGTCAAATAACACAAGACTATGAATAAAATTTAAAATTCATTACATGACACACTAAGATCCTCTAAAAACTTCATATAGAAGTTAATTATCTTATGAAACAAAATATTGGTTATTGAATTAATACTATTGGCCAGGTCAGTGTACTAATGACGTAGTATTTATAATAACGTTCTTCTATTGCCTAGCTACTATTGTAGCTATTATTATAGTTTGTAGGTAGTCTAGGTAGTACTAACAATAAATTGGCTATTGGCTGTCGTCTAGTGACTGGCTTATTTAAAAGTGAAGATCTAGGCAAGATATAAGTATATATTTATAACCTATATTTATCTATATTCTATAACTTTTAAGTTGATCAGTTATTAGTATATAAATTGTACTAATACTGTAGAAATAGTCTGTGAGTTATAATGTAGAAGGTAATTTGGGGAATTAAAGATTAAATTTTGATTTTTTTCATTAATAGAATCATATATTATCACTGAATTATATTTAGTAGGTGGTAGAGCCACGCTGAAGCTATTATTGGGTGAAGCATGAATGGGTCGGCTCAACCGGGGTAGCACCACCCTATCACAGAAAACCGACGTGAAGTAACAGTGCTTGCATTGTTGCGTTTCGTTCGGTCAGTGGGATCGCCGGAAACCTTTCTCCCCTCCCCTCTCCTTTCCCTTCCCCTTTTCCTTTCTCTCTATTCCCCCAAACACAGGCTGACAACGCATTTGCGACTTCTCTGGGGTTGCTAGTATCTATGGAGATCATTTAACAACAGGTGACCCGCATGTTTGTTTGCCGCGTATATGATAAAAAAAAACTGAATGCAAAGGCAGTATTTAGTTGTTATTTTGCGTAAATAACAACAAAGTTGTGAATGGTTGTTAGTGTAATTAAAATAAAAAAAAGTTTTATTTAATCCCAGGAAAATGGTGACGACGCAGAAATCGATCTTGTGGATACATGGTTGGGAATGGAAGAAGCAGTACATTCTGGTCTGACCAAGTCTATAGGTGTATCTAATTTTAATTCGGACCAGTTGAAAAATTTAGTGGAAGCAGCTACTATCAAACCTGTTGTGAATCAAATTGAAGTGAGTTATAGTTATGCTAATTTTAGTGTTTTAATTTATACACAAGCATATGAATGTTATATTAAAAAACGAACAGATATATGTACTTTATGTATTAAAATTTTTTTATATCCTTTGGATACATTAAGCTTATATGACATACATTCAAAATTAAAATGTTCTCTACACTGTATTTAACTTTTGTTTTGTGTGAACGCTTTTTTATTGTTATATATTTGTGTATTGAATGCATGTGTGTTTATATTCTTTGAAACTATTCAGTAAATTATTTATATACTTTATTTTAATATCACTTAGCTTTCACTTAATTCCTATTGTTATAATTATTACGTTAGTCCTGTCTCCTTTTTTTAATTTTCACTAATAATATTATTATTTTTTTATAAAATACTACTGGTTAATGGAAGAAAATGTCTTGTGACGATAAGCTTGCCTGTTTACTGATTGAAAAGTGAAACAACACACACAAGATTGAAATGTGCAATAATATAAACACTCATACATTCACAATTAATACTTTGTTTATATGTTAGAGATAGGAGTTTATTTATATTAAACTATGCATTCAAGAGTATCTTTTTCCTACCCTACCCTAAGGATGTCTTCATCAATAAAGATCTTCATATTTAAAATTTCAGATAAATCCAACATTAACACAGCACAAACTGGTCGATTTGTGCAAAGAGTATTCAGTAACGGCTGTTGCGTACACACCACTCGGGTTGATATCTGAAGCCAGACCCGAATTTATTGGGAAGGATGTCATCAAAACTGATCCACTGTTGGGCGATATAGCTGACAAATATCAAAAGACCCGAGCACAGATCGCTCTGAGATATTTGGTAAGACAATTTATACATTGTTACTTTATTATTTTCCATTAACCCTTAAATGCAATATTTTTGTTTTGAATTTTTAAACTAATTCTAAAGTAAAAACAAAAAAGACTTGCCAAAATTAGTGTCAACTTTTCTTTCACACATAAAAATAAGTGGAAGTAGAATGTGGATAATTGGCAATGCTATACATTTACGGGTTAAGGCCAATTCTTGAAGTTAATATTGATAATATGTGCAGCAGCAGTTCAGTTATTATCTTGATTTGAATTATTTATTGTTTTATTTGACTAGATTTATTTGAAAAAAATATTTGTAAGTAGAGTTCTATATACATAATTTTCTAATCTAATTCATTAATTTAACAAATTATTTAAATTTCACATCACACATATTTCCTGTATCCTATATTCTTTAATACACATATATAGACATAAAATAGTTAAGAACATGAACTTTTTTTGTATTTTTTTTTTTTTTGTCTACACTATTGACCCAGCAAGGTCTTAACAACTTCACTGGACTACTAAGGCGAGCGCTTAAGGCACTCAGCCGATGACCTCCTCTTCTGTTTCTATACCAAGTGTCTTAATTTTAATTTTTTTTTAGTAGTTATTCACAAGCTTTACGAGCAATTAAAACAATTTCAAAAAGTTAATCATTTTAAACAGAGCCACGGGCGTGGCCATATAGGCTTTGGTTGCTCTTTCGAGCACCTTTCATTTAACCACTATTCCTCGGCCGGCTATAATGCGACATGCTATAGAATGACAATATTTTTTTTTACCCTTTATTATAACCGTATTTCACCCACTACTTACTGCAAAAAAAATCTTATTTATATCAGCCGTTGTCATCAAAATTAATCTATATGTTTCAGGTTCAACGAGGTATCCCCGTTCTACCAAAATCATTCACAAAATCACGTATCGAAGAAAATTTAAATATATTTGATTTTGAGTTAAGAGACGATGAAATGGCGGTCCTAGATAATTATAATATCGATCACAGATGTGTTCCCGGGACCATTTTTAAGCACCTAAAAAATTACCCTTTTTAAATAAACAGGCCATAATAAACGGTTTTGAGACCATATTAGATTAACTACATTTTTTTTTAGCTCGAATGGGGATCTCTTACTTCACCATTTAGTATAGAGAAAGTTATAGAATATGGAAGTGGACCACTGTATATATAAGTTCCAATATTTTTCATTTATATATATACATATATTTATTGGGTAACAAGGAAATCACATTATTATAAAAAAGTAACTAGACTTATTACTATGTTACAATAATGAAAATAGAAAATGAAATGATTATTTATGTATGTATGTACATGTGTATGGGTATTTTTATTAATCTTCAATATATATATACATATATATATATTGTACTTTTTCTTTTTATTATTAAAACGAAGATTACACATGAATAACATTTATATTGTGAGTTAATATTCTTAAAGTATGAGAATAAAGTGCTTTGTTGATTTTTTTTAATTCAAAACGAATCTTTTGTTAGTAAATTATAGTAGATAAATATATTTATGTATGTGTATTAAACGTTTCGAACAGTTTATATGGAGCTTTGGGTGTAATCTTGTAAAGAGTTAATATTTTTATAATTTGTGATATATAGATAATATAAGTTGTTAAATAACAGTGTGTTTTCTGTAATTTTCTCGGTATTTTTTTTATTGGTGTTGCAAATGCATTTGCCACTGTCATTGTTTTATTTTTATTAACCCTATGTTATAGGTAAAGGTGATACATTAATAATAAAGGTTGTTGAATAAAACTTGTTTATCATTTCTGTGGTAACTTTATTCCGATTATTGTGTTGCAGAAGGATCTGCCAGGGTGTTTATTTTTATGAAAGTTATAGATAAATGTTTTTATAATTCGTGATATATTGAAAATAAAAGTTGTTAAATTTAATTTTGTTTCTTTCATTTCTGCGGAACTTTTTCCGACTGATGTCGCAGAAGCATTTATTATTGCCAATGTTTTATTACTACGTAAATTGAAGAGTTATTCAGTGGTATGTTTTATGAATTTAAAATCATTTAAAGTAGTCAGTTGGCATTGTAATATTGAAGTATCTTGTAAGTTGAAGCATTTTTTTTTTTTTTTTCGAAAGCTTTTGTTGAAGAAACCCATTGTAATGAAACTGTAACTGATGGTAGGGGTTTTTTGAAGTAAACATTCTTTATTTATTTACCTGTAGATATAGTAACAGTCGACAGTCAGCAATAATAATACAATAACAGTGATAAAAAGTAGTAAACTATCTGAAGAGCTAAAACGCTTTATTACATATCGGCATACACGGCAGCGGCTCAAGCCTAGGTTCGATCCCTCGGTAGGGAGCCCTCGAGTGCGTTGCTTGCGCGATACGGTGACACACAAATATACATCACCGCTACAATACTACGCGATCACACGTACACGCCTACACGCATACACATGAAAGTGGAAGGATTTACTTTTTTCCCTTATCGAACTGAAAAACTCTCAATTTTCTGATAATAAATATATGGAAGAGTTGTTGAGGCGTGTATGCTTGGTACACATATACGGTTCAACAACTCATACATATATGAATAGGTGAGGTTAGCTAAGATAGGTCGCGATTTTGCGTACAACAGCCAAGCCGAGGTGTGCCGTGCACCGTTGAGCTGATTGCCAAAATAAAATCGGCTGAGTGCCTTAAGCGCTCGCCTTAGTGATCCGGTGAAGCTGTTAAGACCTTGCTGGGTCAATAGCGTAGTCATTTCGAAAAAAAAAAAGCTTTATTACATACAAACATAACTGACACTATCAATAATAATAATAAAGAAATTACTGTATGTCAATATGGCGTCTTGTTTCCGTATCATCCGGGTTTTACATATTTATGATTTTTTGTCCATAAATAGTTTATAAACAAATCAATCAAACAATTTCGAAAAAAAAAAAAATTAATTATAACAATAAAAATCATACAATATAATTATTTATGTATATATAAGCGCGCGACCGTGCTGCCATCTGGTTTCAATGTAAGTATGTAAAATTTGATTTAACTTAATTTGTAACGACACAATTTTTTTGTACCTATGTTTAACGATGATCTTCCAAAAGATTGCACCGATTTTGATGCCTTTTTTGTGTATATTTGTATCTGTGTTATGATTTCAGGATTTCTTCAATTTTCCGGGCAAGACATCACTTGTCGAACCCATTGTTTTTTATAAGGGTTTAGCGTAATGCACTTTGATAATGTCAAAATCAGATCTACAATTTTACTAGAGCACATGTCCTATAAGTGCAGACGTATAATAGGTTTGCAGGATTAAATAAAACATACAATTTTATCACAATCATTTTATTCATTCACAAAAGAAAATAAATTAAAAATATAATAATAATATGTCAAGTTTAATTGTATAATCATATTGTAAAATAAAATAAAAAATGGGATGAATTAATGGAATGTCCACACAATACGGGCTAGTCGGAATCTTAATATAGTATAGATTTAAAACAGAATGCATATGCATTCCCACACAGGATAATCAATTGTGTGATCCACAAATCATACGCAAATCTAATTCTTCTTATATAAAATTCCTCGCGATACATGTTTAAATATAAAGGTGGAAAAATAGTCTTGCCTTTATATTAAAAGATGTGCCGCGAGGAACTTTACATAAGAAGAATTAGATTTGCGTATGATTTGTGAACCACACAATTGATTATCCCGTGTGGGAATCGCACTCACAATAGCGATGTGGTAGAGCTGTCTAAACCACTGTACCATTTGCGCAGTCAAAAACTTACATAGAAAACTAATAAATGGATTAACCCACATTTATTATTAATGCTTCCAGGAAAATATTTAAGCAACAGGGAAACATTTCATATTTATCTAAGTAAACACTATTTTAATATGACATATACAGGCATACATTTGAACTATTACAAATATACATAATCGTCGAACAGTTGGAATAAAATATGAAGTGTTTAATATATATTTAATAAATAACTTAATTCCTTGTGTAAATAATTAATTTTTAATTTGCAGTATTTTTTTTTATATGTATTGTAAAATCAAATTTTTCATCTAGACGAATAACTTTGATCAACAAAATATAAGAGCTTTCATTATAATTTAAGAGAGACAGATATTTTACTTAAATAAAATGAAGAGACACACAGAGTCGGATTAGCCCGAAGTAGCAAACAGTACAAAACTGTACCAATTAGTTCGAGTTTTTCTCTTAATTTGTTCACCTATTTTATTAGAAAGATTATGGTCTTCTGGTAATATTTACTAAAGACGTTGGTTTAATGCACATCTGATGAATTTTACGCTGCATTATTTTATATTATACTTAATACAGCTGAAATGTTTGATATTTTAGGTTACTGTTATTTGCTCCGACGATAAGCATGAATGTAGAAAAGAAACTGTTTTGTGGCCCAGTTACTAGATGTCGCTAATTACAACCACCAATATACGAGTAATTTACTACGCAAGCGACATCTCTACTTATATTTAACTACGAATACATCATATTTACGAAGGAGAGGGATATATATATATATATATATATATATACGCCTGGCAGGTGTGTAACATCGAAATTTGTATCGTAGTAAGCAACACTGTTTACAAAGGTATGCGAGCTCAATGCGGCCTCGCGTCGCCACGTCTCACACAATGTCCACAGCAACAATCAGGTTTACCCTCGCCTACCTTTTACATCAAAATAAATTTTCATGATTTAAGTCGACACCAAGATTTCAACGGTACGAAACAGCAGTTTAACTAATGTCTCGGCCAAGGTGAACGAATTGAGATAATTTTATATATAATTCAGATAACCTTTGACGTCTGGCAAAGGGGACATTAACAGTGTGAATCATTTTTTACATTCCGATTTTTATACTGACAAAATACAAACAATAAAGTCAAAACGGTTATGAAACTAAAATAGTATTGCTTGTATCTCATGAAAAGAGGGCACATCCACACTAATAATATAAATGCCAAAAAAGTAAATATGCCGAAGTGTTTGTTATCTTTTCAGGATTAATCGTCTGAACCTGAATGTACCTAAAATATGCATACAGAACTGCGGTTAAAAGTATTTATAATGAAGGATATATTTGGATATTTTCTGGTTGTTTGTAATTAGCCCCGTATATACACTGAATTTATAACCAAATAGTGGCAGACGTTGAAAGAAAAAAATACGAAAAATATTTGAATAATAATAACAAATGTTTACATAATAAACTTAGCAGAAAGAATCCTCCATATATCATAAATTTTCCCCGAAAAGAAACGGTTTCTTAACAAGGGGTTAATAGTTTAAGGTCGAACTAACTACGCTATTGGTCTGACGGGTCTTTACCAAAACGCAGTAATAGAGAGAACACAGTTACAATACTAACCAATTGTAATGAAGATATAAAATAACCAACACAAAAAATATAAATTCTCCAAGCAATAAATACATTTATGAAAACGTTCTTTAACTTAGCACACGGTTTCAGTGGATGAGTTAAAAAATATAATTTTGTTTATGTAAAAATTTTTCTTTATTTTATTTTTACTACCATTAGGAGTGCGGGGCAGCGTTAATTTCTTGATGAATAACAAAAAATAATCATATTACACCAAGGGACTTATAATAGTTTAAAACGAAGAAGAAAGAGAGAAAAACTCCTGATAAAATGCGTTTAAAAGCATAAAGTCATTACATGCAGTCTCTGTTTGCAATATATTCTTTAAAATTAAATTATTATATTAACAATTTATAAGTTAAGTTGAATTTCCTACAGATTTTATTATTATATGTATAACAAACAAACAAATATTATATTATAACAAATAAACGGTCGTACGAGACGTAAACAAAAAAATGTCATAGAAAAATAAAATCGATGCAAGAATTTAAGAAATAGAAACAAACACAAGATTAGTCGGTTTTCTTTTCAAAACCAATAAATCCTAGACATAATTCATTAGTGACATATACTTATTGTATACATATATATATTATGACGAAATATATAAGATTACTACAATTTCAATTGTTAACACTGTTTACACAACATACACATTGTCCACATTAAAATTTCAAGGTATTACCTAAGAAAATATGCACTAAAATAATGCATAACTGTGTAGAATAAATTATAACAACGGGATATTCGAAATACATGAAAATTACACTTAACATACAATTATTATTAAAAAACTCAAGCGCAGCTCAAGTTCTATTTGTACCTAAATATTATCAATCATTCGTCATGACAAAAAAATAGTTTTTTATAATTTAAAAATTTATATGAAATATCACAATATGGATAAAGTTATTGTACAAAATTTCTCATGAAATGCGCTCATAACGCCATCATTTGTGAGTCTTTGATATTCTGAAGTAAACATTTAAAACAATACAGTTATTGTCAATTTTTTGCATATAAAAACAATCATTATTAGAATAGCAGTACGTACTTTTAATTCAATGATAGTATAATCTTCAATAAACTTCAACACAGATTAAAAAAAAGTTATAAATCAAAATCCTTATCATTTGGTTTCTTATCTATTTAGAGTAAATAATTAAGAAATTATGAAATATTAAACCTGTAATAATATTGTTCATTTATATTCAACTATGACTACTAGATGGCGCTATCTTAAACATAATTTTTACGAGACAATCTCACGTAACCCCATTCGATCAATTTAAATTGTTCAATTATATATAACATTTACACGTCACAATAGGTCAATAGTGGTAAAATTCGAAAATAATCGCAAAGTCGAAATAAAAGCAAAGTTATTATTAGATAATAATATAAACTTCTTTCATACCATAACTCTTGTCGCTATTAACAATAAAGTCAAAAATCGAGTTACATCACACACCGATTTCTATAGATTATACGTCTGTTTACTTCCAGACATAATTAAACACGTCCATAATACTATCGTATATAGTAAAGGTGATTGCGACGTCGAAAACGACTCTACTTAATCGAGGCACAGTGCCTTTGTAGAATGCGAGTGGACCTTCGTGTTTCCACGTTTTTATGAAGCAGTCCCATGTGTTCTTGTATTTGGCGGCTTCGAGACCTTGCATACGTGTTTTAACTACATCTATCGGTGTGTTACCAAAGACCGATGCAGCACCTAGTGATAAAGAGAAATGATTTTTACCGTCGATTCCTTCGATGGACCTCAGGATAAACTTTTTTATATCATGGAAGGCAAAAGAACAGGTGGGTCACCTGATGTTTGTTAAGTGATCACCATCGTCCATTGACACCCAGCAACAACTGAGGAGTCGCAAGTGCGTTGCCAGCTTGTGTTGTAGGGGAATGGGAAGGGAGAAGGGAAGTGAGGAGGGGAAAGGGGAAGAAAGGAGGGGGAGTAAGGGAAGGGTCGGGGAGAGGTGGCCAATTTGCGTAATTTCAAAATAATATTGAACGGCCAACGTTTCGTAGTTCCTGTTCAACAATTATTTTTTTTAACGCAATACATGGCATTTTCTGTTACATTACATATATTGCTCTATTAATGATTCTCACTAGAATCCCAGTCATGCTGTATGCATCTGAGTGCCGGGCTACGAAGAGACGGATGAGAGAAAATTACATGTGACAGAGATACGAGTGTTAAGGTAGATATGTGGTGTAACTAGAATGGGTAAGATTAAGAATGAGTATATCAGAGGAAGTTTGAAAATAGCACCAGAGATAGAGAAGTTGAGGAGTAATAGGTTAGGATGTTATGGGCATTTTATAAGGAGAGGTGAAAATCATGTAACTAGAAAAGTTTTGAGTATGATGGTGGACGGATATACGTGTAGAAGAAGACCGAAAAAGACAACTGACATCGTATCTCTTGGAGTGTGGAAGAGAAAAAATATGTTGTGCCGATCCTATTTACGTGGGATACGGGTTAAAAAAGATGATTATGGTCAAAATCCTATAATGGACAGTTGCTGAAATTTAATACTTACCAGCTATACCACCAAACAATCCGACGATATACTTGGGCACATGTTTATCCCTATCACCGCCTTTATACCAATCTCTTAGAGACTCCATCACGAAGAACCTGATGGCTTGGTTACTGCCCTGCTTCATTATTGTTGCTGTTACACCTTTATATACACCTCCAACTCCTGGAAAACGCCAATTAATTCCCTAGGTTAGATGGTAATGGAATGACTATTATAACTTTAAAGAGAACAATTGTAACAGTTTATTCAAATGTCACTTCGCATGTAAACCTACAATATACGCTATTAATGTATTTTCACAATGGAGTGATATGGTATCTCCTAGATCTATTTATTTTGCTTTACGCACTTTCACTGTGTTTTCTTCTTTCTTTCGGTATTTGTTTAGGGTTTCACCACAATTTTACATATAACATACTAATTTAGTCGACATGGCGATTCAATGCAATCATCGGATCATATATTTTTGCTTGCACACAGATTTTAGAAGTTAACTAATAAGGCAGAATTACATGACGCTTTTCTTTCAATTCAATAGAAGCTGGCTCATTGTAGAACGTGATAAAACATACAAACACAGTAAAACAAATAATAACCTATCATCGTCTTATTAATAGAAAAAAAATACTGGAAATGAAAATTGTGCATCCACTAAAAACGATTGTAACTATAATACACTTTAAAAATATGTACGTTAAAAACTTAATCCCGATCGAGATTCTTGCCGTTTCCTCTTGATGTCTGGGTTGTTTACCAAACCGGTGGTAGTATTGACATGGATAAACGGCTTCTTAAGTCCTAAATTAAAATATCTTTGATTTTGAATATAACATTGTCCAAAATTCTGTTTCGTAAATTTTGTTTTCGGATCAACGATTTGTGAGTTAGATATTCCTGAGGTTATATTATTTATATACTAAACCATTCAAACCCACCTTCTTCTCTAACAATAGTCCTGACACCGTGGAAAAAACCCTTAAATCGTGGCTTTTCCATCCGCATGTCGTTGATGAATTTCACTTTAACGGTCTCCATTGGTGTAACTGCAAATATAGCTTCGGCGACTCCGGCTGCCAGACCACATGACAGCTTACCCATATTTGTCAGAGTTCCATTGTCAGTTACCATATACAGTTTTGCCTGTTCGAAAACTCCAAATCTGAGAAATAAAAGTGAGATATCTTTTGTTGTGCCTACACGTGCAAATTCGTGGTTATATTTTCATAGCTTCTTAAAATTTTACAAAGATTTCTTAAATATTGAGAATAGGCCTAGATAATACCTAGAATTACCAAAGTTTTGATTATGCCCAGCGACGTGGTTCTCTAATTCCAATAGAATAAGCCCAAGGGACTCTCCCCCAGTAACACAGACGCCATATTTTTTTAACAGTATTTTTTAATGGTCAGCAAACTTATTTCTTTAAGTTACTGCATCAACTGAACCTTACATCCTCCGTAAATTGCATATGTGCCAGTTAAGTTGGATATACAGTAAAAGGATAAGTACCTGATAGTTATCAACAGGGTTGATATACCCTACCTGATATCAAAGGCCTATAACTTGGAGCTAGGTTCTACAATTGCAGATGTACGTTGTTGCTAACTTTATATGATTTTAGGTGTATTCTGAAGCAGTATTTCTTAAATTTTTATTCATCTATAACATGTAATAAAATATGTAACTCTAGTTGACGAGAATTACAATTTAAAATGAATTTGATGTAAAGACAATATATACGATATGAGCTCTTACACTGAACACTGAAGATAATCTTATTTAAACGTAAATGTAAACGAGAAACTGTGAGCGGATATAAACGAGCTTCCTCCATTTGCATTAGACAAAACTATAACTGCCGCAGGTGAAAATCAGCCAGACTCTGTTTTAATGCGTTTCTTTATATTCTATAGGTAAATAAATGACGTTGTGATCTTAGATGGAAGCACACTAACCCTAGAGGAACTGGCTGTGAATTGCTACTGCCGGAACATATCATAGGTGCTTGGTGAGATATTTTCAACGTATGTTACCACCTGATGTTAGGTGATTACCGCCGTCTGTGACACCAGCAACGCCGGAGGAGTCGCATGTGCGTTGCCAGCCTTTGTTGGTGGGAAGGGGAAAGAGGAAGGCGAAAGGGAGTAGGGTGAGATGGGCCTCTGGCGTTCTCACTGACCGAACGAAAGCAACAACAGCAAGCACTGTCACTTCACGTGACGATGCTAAACTAGTTATAGCTTCAGCGTGGCTCTACCGCCTACCAAAAGATAGGACTTAAATACTTTTCAATCAGGTCAACTTAAGTGATTGTGATATTTCTGCCGCCAGTTATCAGGCAGAATTCATTGCTCCTTGTAAAAAGTGACCGAGGCGTGACACGGTCAGTTCACGTCATGCCGAGCTCATGGCTGATAAGGTGAGTTCATTATGTCACTGACGTGTTGCGTTGCGTTGTTGACATGTATCAGTCTCATATCTACTTATTACTGGTTGGCGAGAATTCAGATATAATTACAATTATCCTTCATTATATGTTTTTTTGTGTCATTTAAGTGGTGTTATCTTTTTTTTAAAACAAAAAAAGTTACCTTTTGTATCTTATAGTGAATACTACCTAGTTCCATAGCAAATATAAAGAAACACGGATTTTAAGTGAGGTATTTCTACAACTCTAACGTATATTTCCTATGTTGAGACACATTTTTTAAAACGATACTTATGAATGTACTCAGTAAGAAAAACATTGCATTGATCTAGTCGCCAAGAAACTCTATCACGTCTATTTTTTTGATGTTATACTCTTTTGGCGTGCTATGAGGAATTATTGAAAGGAAATTTTTGGAGTGAGAAGTTCTCCTAAACAGTCGTTTTTTTTTTTAGTTCTGACTACGCTATTGGTCTCACGGGCTTTCACAACTTCACCGGACTAAGCTGTCATTCGAAATCTCTTTGCGGAGTGGAAGGATTTCCATAAAATACTTATGCGAACAGTTTAGCATATAACAAGATATTGTTGTTTTCTGAACCGATGGTAGTTTTGACATTTGAGTTTTAATATCTATACCCACATGATATTTTTTTGTATAGAAAGTTTCTTTTGTGTTATTATATAAACAAATTATTTTTAATGTAAATACTACTTCGTATAACCTTTAACACCTAAGGACACTTTCAATTTAATTTATTTATATGGGCGACTTACTGATAACATTAACAATTCTACTTAGGATTTTCCTTGATAAGGTCTTCAATCTAGATTATTTGCGGAAAATAGAGAAAGCTAAAAAGTGCACTGGATGAATCAGATACGATAACAGATTTCTTGATACACTTAAAATATATCTTATTTCGATAGATAGGAAATACAGTATATCTTATCTACTTAAACACGAAATATTTGATCTATGTCACGCAAACGGTGCCTGTTGTTGTGATGCAATGAAAATTTAGATATTAAATATTTTACAATTGTAGATCGGGGTTTCTATATTATTAACATAATAATACGTCACTATTATCATATTGTAATTTTTTTTTTCGAAATGGCTACGCTATTGACCCAGCAAGGTCTTAACAGCTTCACCGGACTACTAAGGCGAACGCTTAAGGCACTCAGCCGAATTTATTTTGGCAACCAGCTCAAGGGTGCACGGCACACCTCGGCTTGGCTGTTGCCTGTTGCATGCAAAATCGCGATCTATCTTAGCTAACCTAGCTAACTATTCATATATGTACGAGTTGTTGAAACGTATATATACCAAGCATACACGCCTCAACAACTCCTCCATATATTTATTATCGGAAAATTGAGAGTTTTTCAGTTCGATAAGGGAAAAAAAAGTAAACCCTTCCACTTTCATGTGTAAGCGTGTAGCGTGCACGTGTGTGAGGGTGATCGTGTTGAGTTGTAGCGGTGATGTATATTTGTGTGTCACCGTATCGCGCAAGCAACGCACTCAAGGGCTCCCTACCGAGGGATCGAACCTAGGCTTAAGCCGCTGCCGTGGGAGGCCTAATCGGGTATCATATTGTAAAACAAAGTCCTTTGTTACGTCTGTGTGTTCGTTCGCGATAAACTACTGAATGGATTTTCATGCGGTTTAAATGGTTTAGTAAAAAGTAGTACACTAATTTCTATTCTTATTAATATACTGAAATACATGAATTTCTATGCAATTAAGAGGCTTTTTATTACGATTTTTTTACATTAGTTGGACTTATTCAGTTTGAGTATACTTTTTTTATATTAATAAAAAACTAGATTTAATCCAGCTAATTAGTTAACACAACAGTTATTGATTACGAGGTGGTAAGAAGTTCGACGTGTCAGCTGTTAAAAATATATAAAACGCTTGATTTCAAAACGGCGATACCTATTTTTTTTTGTTATGCTTGTACTTGTTAAGTGTTGTATAAATTAATGCTTGAAAAATGTTAGGGAAAAATGAAAATTTCAGGTTCAAAAATCTCTTTACGAAAAAGTTAGTAAGTGAGCGAGATAGAATGCACATTTTCAAAAATAATAAACGAAATACTTGGCTTCATTTTCTTCGTCAATACGCCCTAAAAAACTAAAATTAAATATTAGAGTAAAAACTACTTACTATAATTATTACCTATTCCATTTGAAAATTGTAATAAGTTGGGATGAAAAACACATTTGTATTGAGAAAGGAACACTTTAGGAATAAGCACATTAGATGATAGATCCACTATTAAAAAAAAAAAAACAATAATCGCATCCTTAAATTTAAAATCGGAATTATATTTATCCTTATATATTTTTCCACAGATACAACAGTTATCAATTTTAGCATTGGTATTAGCGTTACGAATTATTAATGCAAGTTGATAAGATAGGTAAAGGATTTGTTCTGTTATTAACAATCTTGTTTATTTTACGTAGTCCATAGTTTAAGATATAAGCATCATGACTAAACAATTCGTACTGTAGTAACCGCCAATTATTCTTTGTATACTTTTCCATACTTGTGGATCTTTCAGTAAATTATACAACACAGGCAATGGACTATAAATTTACTGCTCTATAAAGGTATACTTTTTCTCTTGTTCATAAACAATGTTGTTTACTTTTAAGAATGTAATTGTGAGGTCAAATAAATAAATTTATTATTATTATTATCAATGCACAAAGCTGACAACGAAAAAAAATGACGTTCTGCAATTTATATTAAGCCTACTTAGACTTCTAGTAAGTATGAAGCTGAATAGAAATTTTTTTCTATCATGTTTATTTGTCAAGTTTTAGTCAAGTAGTCAAGGATTTTAAAGAACAGTCATATTTGAAATTCGGATTTTTTACAAGTCGTTTTTGAATTGAACAGATTTGCAATAAAATATTTAGTGCGGTGATTTTTACAGAAAATTAATTGTTACTTTTTTTAATATAAAATTAAATTGGCAAAAAGATATTCATAACCGAAGTAGAATTTTCAAAAAGATTTGTCTTACTTGGCTGATTTTTTTTAATTGTCTATTATATCAAACGTAAACTAGCTCCATCTAATCCCGAGTTATATGAATATAGTAAAATTTCATCAGAAAAAAAGAACAAGAAGTGACCTTTACGATAATTGGTCAATGAACGACCTTTACTGAATAACCTAAATTTGGTGAAACTTAATTAATTTTTGAGGCCGAAAAGTCTTAATGAGAGAAAATAAAAAACCTCTATCTCAGAATTTATAAACGACTTGTAACAATTTTTAATTAAGCTTGTTTTGGTTTACAGCACTTAGACCATGATAAGTTAACATATTTTTAACCAGGCGAAAGGTTAAACACACGCAGTATTCTATATATGATACTTCATAGTCACATTTAACATATAAAATAATAATATCAAAACAAATACTCATAAACAACCAAGAAAACATAAGTTAAAGTTTGTTCTAAGTCTTTCAAAGGTATAAAAACAATCGTTATAAACCTAGTTGCAATGACTTTTTATAATAAAACGTACATTAAAAGCGTCTGTTTTGTTCCTGACATTCCCACGTTCACTATCAACTGAAAGTGAAATCATCCGACGGTCATTGACACATTGTGCTTTAGAATGTCAAATATAATATAATAAATATAAAATAGAGGCGTAGAGGATTGTGTATGATTTTTGTATTTTTCTGGATAATTAGGTCAAATATTATTCACCTATTTTTTATTGATTTAGAACGAGAATCGAGTGCACAGTGTCCTCCATAAATATTGCTAGTGTCTAAACATTCAGCCTGTACATGAAACATGATGAACTAACAAATACTATTACTATTTTATTAGCTTATAATATTTAGGATTCTAAGTATTCGCACTGACAGTTCATTTCTGTTGGGACATATATGTATTTCAGTACCACGAAACAACAGTCGTTTGCTGAATCGCAAAACATTCTTCCTACCGAAGTATTCGACAAACGTTGGACAACACTCGCCTCTCTACCGAATGTGCCACATATACAATAATGTACAATTTAAATTAGACATTTCTCATTGTTCCTTACCCTCAATAAAATCTCAATAGAGAAAAAAAATGGACTAAAACTTTTAGCTTAATTTTTACCCGACGAAAAAAAAGGAGGATGTTCACAATTCGACGCGTATATATTTTTTTTATGTATGATCACGCATAACTTTTTACAGTATAGTCCGAATTTAAAAATTCTTTTTTTAATGAAAAGGCTTAAAATTAAGAACTTGGTTATTAAGATGAATAAAGAAAAAGGTTTATTATTTTTTGCTTTTAAGTTGCGGCGGTTTATGTGTTTGTTAAAAAGTTTTTATTATATATTTTATTTGGATATTTAAAGTTCATTAAAATTTTTGAAGTCTCGTATATTGTACGCGTCAGATTCACATCTAGTAGGTTACATTAGTAACAACTTTACTGTATCAATGTTAAAAGAATCGAACAGCTGTTGTAACCAGTTTTGTGAAATAAAAAAAAAATCAATGAACACACAATAGTATTTAGCGTTGCTGAGCTGTATTATCTATTTCGCAATAAGATTTCGAGCACATCCGATAAACCGGTGTTTATTGCGTCATCATGAGTAGGTATTAGAAATAATAATCTCTTACCATATTACGATATCTCTAAGTAAAAACAGACACACATTCTTATGCACTATGTCATATTCTTTTAACACATTTTTTATTAAGCCGCTGTCTTGTTCGGGTGATCATTTCTTTCTTTTTAAAAGACAGACCCCAGACCAGGGGATACAAACTATCTTTTACGAAAGACACCAAAACTCAAAATAATGATTAGAACCTAGAAAACTCCTACCATATTATAGAGATACATAAATAGATATTAAACAAAATATCCATGACTCAATGCCACGACGATAGTTTTTTATTTTGCATTTACTGCACTCAGGTAAAACAAAGTATATTGTAAATAAAACATTTTTCACGTAAATTGACACTTTATCTCGCATACACGAGCCAAGACATATTTGTAGCATCAGAACTCGGTTCTTACAACACTGTTAAGTATCTAGTTTTTAAATAAATTTATTGGAACGTTCTACATTCGCGTTACATAAATATATTTTTGAATGACATATTAGTAAGTGTCCTACATATTGAGCGCTTCATTATAAAGGGACAGTGTGGTAATATAGCAAAGATTCCAAATAAATATCTACAAAATTATATAAATAAAAACGTTTGACACAAACACCAAATGCTGGTAGGTTTGTTATAAAATTACATATTAGTGTAATTCAGCAATTAACTAATATTATTAAACACTGAGAAATTTTATATACACTATAATAATTGATTTCGCTATACTATGAATACGAACTCCTTTTTAAAAATAAACAATGGATGAATCATCGACCGTGGGAACCAGAAACAATGGGTTTCTGTTATGAAAATATACCATTTCGAACTTTATGGAATCGTTCGAATAACATCAGCCCTCCAGTTTTCGGTACGTCCGAGTGTAACCAAAAGATACTATCTTAGTAGACTCCGGCTACAGCATTATAAAGTGTCGTGCAAGTAATTGTGTGGTACTGACTCTATTTTCTAGTCTGTACAAATAAATTTCTTCCGACACAAACCTCTGATCTACTGGGATAATAACATATTATATATCATTACAACATATACACAAAACTTTATTCTAAACTATAGATATAATATAAGGGTAACGGGCCAAAATTTGTACATTAAATATTTAATTGAAAACAATACTCAAGTGGGGTTTAAAATTAATGACAAAAAACCTTTCCATGGTTTTTATAATTTTTGTCTGCATTTCTGTTCTTTGTACGGGATTCACGCAAGAAATACTGAACGGATTTTGACGAAATTTGGCATGGTTATAGTTTACACACCGATATAACATATAGGATATGTTTTATATATATAACACATTCGTATATATGTATATCTTACTTATATGAATACACAAAAAAACTTTTACGCAAGAATTCCTGGACGCATTTTGAAGAAATCTAATACTGATCTAATATCTGATTTGAATACACAATATAGTCCAATGATTTCATTCATCACTATTTTTATGATCAAAATTTCACGCGGACGTAGTAGCTGACGCAGCTAGTATCATGTATGATTTCCATTCGAAAAAGAAGTACTGTTTCCAACGGACAGAAGCTGCGAACAAAAGCTAGCAAATAATTAAAAAAAACTTAGGCTGATAGACTTGTACATACCTCACAGCAGACTTCGGTATAGAACCATATAGAAGAACACTGAGCCCTCTATAGAGTCCGAAGAAACCGTGTCCCTTTACAGTTTTCTTAATGCAGTCAATTATACCCGTGTACTTCTTCGTACCGCCTGGAAAATATGTAATCTATACTAATATTACAAAGAGGTAAAATATGTGAGTTTGTGATATTGTAAGGGGGTAATCTTTTGATCTACTGAACCGATTTAGATGGTTATTTTACCAATAGAAAGCCAAGTTATTTATGAGTGATATATGAGCTATATATTAACCCGTAAAATGAGAAAACTTTTTCTGGTAGTCGGATTTGCAAAGTAAGTCAGAGAAAAGCGGTCGAACGAAAATGTTTCTTACGAACGCTGCCTTAAAAATGAGAGAGATATATGATTAAGTTCTAGAGAAAAGTTGTAGAGCTTGATAATGCTTACAAAACAACATCGATTTTATTACAAAAAAGTTAAATACATATTGAACAATTGCTTTAAAAAGTTTAGGTTTTAAATGTACCGCGCTCGCTGCATGTTCGCCATCTTGCTTTTTGTCTCGCTTTCGTTAGATAAGATTATACTTGCGGAAAAAGAATAACGCGAACTTGCCTCGGGTGAGCGCGGCGCATTTAGTACAAAACCTTTTTAAAGCAAGTACTTAATACGTATTTAACTTTTTTGTAATAACATCATCACATATGTCTAACTTTTATATTTAAGTCACAAAAAGTAGTTTTTTATAATGTTTATCGCCCAACGAAGTGGGCGCGTGTCAACTCGTAAGTATAATAATATATAATAATCATAAAACTTTAGTTCGGTGAAGCTGTTAAGACCTTGCTGGGTTAATAGCGTAGTCATTTCGAAAAAAAAATATCATAAAGAGTTAAATAGTTTTTATAAATAGTAAATCAATTTTCATTCTGTATTTAATATGTAAACAACTTGGTAAAGCACACGGTAGAGGAGAAAAACAAGGTTGTTCTAAGAATGGATAGCGTATTGTGTAGGTACTGTACTATATAAAAATATAAAATATTAATATATATACATGTATATATATTCAAATGTGTCTCTTTATACTATACTATATATATGTATATATATATATATATATATATATATATATATATATATATATATATATATATTAAATATTATGTTCTTTTCAATGTCATAGGTGGAACAACAGGTGGGTCATCTGATGTTAAATGATCACCACCGTCCAACGACACCGAAGAAGTCGCAAGTGCGTTGGCAGCCTGTGTTGGTGGGGGAGGGGAAGGGGGACAGAAGGAAGGGAGGGGAGGGAGGTGGGCCTCCGGCACTCTCACTGATCGAACGAAACACAACAATGCAAGCACTGTTACTTCTCGCCGATGCTTCTGTGGGTCGGGTGGTACTACTCCGGAGGAGACCGACCCATTAATGCTGAAATTAGTAATAGCTTCAGCGTGGCTCTACCACCTACAACTGATGAAAAGATAGTGATGAATTAAGTCATCAGATTATAACCTTCCAATATTAAGTCCATTTACTAATCTACTTTCCTCTTGACGTCTCATTTAAATTACAATAGCTTTTGATAGCGTTGACTGATTTTAATGAATCAAATTTTATGATGGATTTATTATGAATCCAGTACTTTAGCAGTGATGCATGTTCATATAAACAGATAGACAGACAGACATCTCTGAAAATGATTAAAACGTATTACATTATTTTTTCCTAGATACACTGGTACATACATTAGTAGGTGGTAGAGCCACGCTGAAGCTATAATTGGTTTCAGCATGAATGGGGCAGCTTGCCCGGGATAGTGCCACCCTCTCACAGAAAACCGACGTGAAGTAACCATGTCTTGCATTGTTGCGTTTCATCGGTCACTGAAAGCTACGGAGAGCCACCTGCCCCTCTCCCCCTACCAACACAGCGTGGTAATGCACTTGCGACTCCTCTGGTGATGCTGATCATTTAACATTAGGCCACAATCAATCGCATTACGCATAGAGTTATGATCCAGCGTACACTTGCTACAGTAAAGCGCAAACAAAATCCAAATGCATTCCAAACTATTATATGGAGTATAGAAATTTACTTGTAACCGGTGTATTTTTTGGCCGTGGGTTTTATAGGTCAAGTTTGCCCACTTCTATGACATTGTTGATACATAGAGGTCAACAGCCTTTCATTACGTGATTACGTATACTCGGTAACAGTAAAAACAGCTGTGCTTGATTGATGAGTACGGATGTTGATAAGATTTCGCATTACATTAACTTTATATATTACTAGCGACCAGCCCCGGCTTCGCATGAGTGTTTTACGTGTCCTATTAAGTGTCTTAGTGGTATAAACCTATTTTTGGCGCTATTTTCAGGTTTTCAAAGTTATAGAAGCTATTTTGAAATTCTGATCGGCAAACTTTTTGTGACAAAAAGTGGTGGGTCTATACACTGTGTCAGGTAGAGTGTTAAAAACACCGGTTTTCCTCCAATCACTGAAATTACGCAACGTGGTGCGCGGTCAGTAGCTGGATGAGTGACCGTCTGGGAACATCGCGTGACGTTAGGTTTTTGTTGTACTTTGTTTCTATTAAAATGTATGTTTGTAATACAAAATATTCACCTCTATCTTGTGTCTTTACGACGCCCATCTAAAATATTCTTTGAAATGATATGCTGTTTAAGGTAATTTCTATTTTAAATGCTCCATGTATCTCAATCTTATATAAACATAATACACATGTATTATCTGTATATAAATGGCAGTGTGGAGATGGTCACGAACATCTTTCTTCTGTTTTTCAGCCGATTTCTTCATTCTTTTTTTTTTCTTTTCGTAGCTATTGACGAGCTTTACGGTTATCAATAAACAATTGGAAAAGTCTCTTTCTCTATGGTCGAAGTTCGAGCACTGAGTGAGCACTCGTATATATATAATATACTAGCCTCTGCTCGCGACTTCGTTTGCGTGGAATAGATACACTAACACTAACACGCAGCAGTTCTCAAAAGGAAAAAACATTCCGATTTTGAAACATTATTCATCTGTGCTCCGCTCCTATTGGTCTTAGCGTGATTATATATAGCCTATAACCATTCTCGATGAATAACACTGAAAGAATTATTCAAATCGAACCAGTAGTTCCTGAGATTACGTCACAACATCACAAACTCACAAACTTTACCTGTTTATATTAGTATAGATAAATGTTCCGGAAAAAAACTCTAATCGGTAGTCCGGTGAAACTGTAAAGGTCTTGCCAGGCTAACAGTGTAGTCAACTCAATTTTTTTTTATTTACGATCGATATCTGTAAACTTAATTTGAAGTGAAATTTCACGATTTCGATATTTAAGTTCCATAATGTAGGTATTGGAATGTCGAAATTTGATTTCGAAAAGAAAAGTAAAGTATTTTAGAATTTGTTTGACAGATGAAATTAGTTTTTTGTCTATAGAACGACAAGATAAATTATGCTCTTACTCTATATAAATACAACTATTTGTTTGATTCTTTTTGTTGCAATTGTAATGAATAAGATAAGATTTATATGAAAGTAGCTTTAGAAAAAAAAAACGTTACGGAAGGTTAAAAAATCATCATATAAAAAGTGAGTGACACAGAAAACAAGCGAGAGATTTTTCAAAATATTGACACCAATAACAGATTGATGTTTGTTGTCAATTAGGAAATAATATTGGAAGTTTTTTGCGACCATTTTAATTAACTAACAAGATGGTGGCCGTCTTCTTAAAAAAAATCCAGAGTTTTTTTGTGGCAAAATTAGAATCCATGCTTCTTAGTTGTGCACAATAACGAAACGATATTACGTAAATCATAACCAAAATATTACAAAATATAGTGTCAAATAACACAAAAATATGAATAAAATATAAAATTCACTACATGACATTCCAAGATCCCGCCAAAAATTCTAGAAATGTTTTTGAAAATGAATATAAAAGCTATAAGAGTGGATTCCAAGGTTACGCATTACGTCCAACGATATATGGATCTTAAGAGAAATGTATCTAGTGTTATGCAATACGGTGTTTACAAAATCAACAATATACACATACAAATAAATCGTCTGGCATGGCCACGTTACCAATAAATCGTTATTTAAATATAGATACGAGTTAATACGAACCAATAAAGACAATTTAAGCAAACACATTCGTAGTGTTGTTGTGTTCATAGTACTTAACCTTTGCACCGTTGTTACCCAGTTCATATCAATAACTCTATGCGTCAGTTTCTGTTTATTATCTGAGTACGTGGTAGGAGGGTAATATTTTTCGATAACATCATGTATAAAACAAAGTGTGCTGCCACGTCTATTTGTCTGTCTGTTAGCTAACAACTCAAAAACTACTGAACGCATTTTCATGCGGTCTTTACCAGTACATATAGTAATTCAGGAGGAAGTTCCCAAAGTGGTTCAGGTGGACCGCCAGGGGTTCAAGGGAGACTCATAATTCACAATCACAAGAGTTTACAATTCCTAAGTAGGGAGCCACGAAAATCTACGTGGTTTCGATAGTGAAGGACTAAGATGTGGGCTTGACTTCACCTATTAATGTAAGCTATCTGCCTAAAAATCTTTTAGCATTTGTGTATGCTCCTTCTTCTTCTTTTACCTCCTTCAAAAAAGGAGAGATTCTCAATTTGATTCTATATATTTTCATGTTTGTTACCTCAGAACTTGTTATTAAAAAAACCGATGTAGAACTTTTTTTTTATTGCAAAGGGTATATTTTTAAGAGGACTTATTTCAATTTCATCAGCATTGGACCTTGTATTTTGAAGACAGATAGAAGACTCCTCAAAATAGAACAGGAAATGTGTACTGATTTAAAGTTTATGACAATATAAGGCTAAGTAGAAGTTAGTTCATGATATTATAACTTATGTAATATCATTAGTAGTAACTATGGTCAGAGACGTTCACGTGTATTTTTTAAAACACATTTTTTCCCCGTTTTATTTTACGTTAAACTTTTGTTTTAGTAACATGATGATGTTCCTGACCGATCTTGGACACAGCTATTGTTTAATAAGTTTTAATAATAAATCTGCTTGTAGCATATAAAATTTGACGTATGTATTATGTTTGTGTATGTATTTTTCTATCTAGGTCAACACTGACAACAGGTCTAACTGTAATATGACTTTTAGGTGTGACAATTTTATTTGTGTTATATTTGTTTCTTACTTTAAGTTATTTTACGTCATAAGTTATAATGGCAAAAATAACCAAATTAGCTGTTCTGAATGGAATGGAATATATTATGTGTGTGCATATTTCAAGAACGACTTAATGGTACAAATGGTTAATACAAGAAAATTTTAATAACAATACAAATGACTACTAATGCAATCTACTTTAAAAAAATAAATCATTGGCCATAGTCAAGTTACATAGTCTTAGATTGTAATAAACCTTAGTCACTATGTCACCTCCTATTCGATTTTGAGAACTTTCCTGGCATATCTTCGAATTCCACGGTTCAATATATATATATATATAATATATTGTATATATATATATAAATATACAATCCTTGAAAATATTCCGTGCGCAATAAAAAAAAATTCCAAATTGGTTAATACTTTATTAACTTCTGTGGTAATAGACATTAGATAAAAGATACACCAAGTTGAGAAATTATGCGTTTTATTAAATTCGTTAAAAAGTGCTAAAAATATATCGAAATTGTTTAGAAACTTATGATGCAACTCTAGTACATTCACTCTACTCATTGTACACATGTGAAGATAAGGTGGCCAGTTTTTCATATTAAAAAAAGCGGATGCGCATCTTTTATATATAAAAACCCCAAATTGTCTCAAAACCGTTCGCATAAAAGGAATTTATTATAAAATTGCTTTTGTATACTGCTTTGTAAAAACAACGTTAAACAATTTGCGTGAATTTGCAAAAGAATAAGTTTATAATACGTAAGAATATTATTGAATTTCTGGGGACGGTTTCGGCCGTTACTTTTATTAGAAACTGTGCATCGTGAGTTTTTATGTATCAATGATACATATAGATTTATCCTACGCGCGTATCCCACGGGCGCCAAATATCTTAGAACGGCTATGTTGTTTTGCGTAATTTTGAAGCCATAGTCATAATAATTGTGCTTCCGTTCATTACAATGCCAAAGCAGTTCTTTCATTATAATATATCAACTAATCGACATGCTAAACGTTAATAATTGCGATGAAATGGAACACCAATAGAATTATTTTTACTTACATCGTTATTATTAAAAACATCTAATTTATCTCCTATTTCAAGTTGGAATTCTTATACAAAGTTATATCAATGTAAATTGTAATTAAATTCGCCTTTATTTTCCCTTTTCACATTTATCTTTTCATTTCATTATGTAATCATTATAAAAGAATGGATCGCAATCACGTTTTAGATCCATAATAAATAATATATTTCTTGAACATTTTGTAATTATATAGTTATTGGGTGTGAGCTATCACCTTAACTCAGGAATATTGAATCGAATTTACTATCCTATCAACGTGACATACATTCTAACACAATTAGTCTGCGTAAAGTACAAGTAAATTGTTATTTTTCATTTTCGTGATGCCAATAATAATTAAGAACTAATAATGAAGATAACTTCATTCAGCGATACAGGTTGTTTATTTTATTGTAGTAAACAATTTGCATCTATTTCAAAAAAAAAGTAATCATTAAATTATGATGTATGCTCATTATGTCGTAAAAATATTCAATCGTTGATAGGTTTCTTATGTTGTATTGGTTCTCTTTATGTTTTTTTTTTGTATTGTAGCACGACAAAGTGACTGCATTATATCTGATGGTAAGCATAGTACAATCCAAAAACAGTGGCGACCACCGAGAGACAGATCATCCATCGTCGGTCGCCGCTGTCATGCCGGCCATAATGACGAAAGTCACCTAGTACTAGATATGCACAGGCTGATCCCGAAACGCGACGCACAAAAGCGAGTCACTATGACGGGCTTTTTCGCCATGTACATGGTGGTTGCGACCCAGTCGGGCTGTAAAACCCTACCACCCCGCTATCGCCATTGCCTCGTTCGTTGATCAGCAGGGTGCACCACGTGCAGGTGAGGTTGGCTTGGGTGTCTCAAGTCTTAAGATGTTACTCGACACCCCTTACACCCCAAATATGTCTAAGATTTTAGTAATCATATACAATTATAACTGAATATCAAAAGACATACTCGTCTTTTCCAACATTGTTTAGCTTATGTTATGAGGGAATGTACGAATAACAATAAAATACTATTTGTAAGTAAACGGAGGAAAGAAACTAGAATATTTAAATGTGACATACATACGTAACCTTGATTATTATTCACAATGTTTGTTTGTCTGACATAATATTACGAGGTGCGAAGTCCACTTTAGCTATAAATATTTTTTTTTTATTAAAAAATAAGAAATATTATACATTAATATTTTGCTGGTAGTGTATGAAAATGGTGTACTCTTGTGATCAAATTAAAAAAAAAAACTTAAACATGACAAAATATTCAATTTGATCGATTACCACAGCCAGATGGTTACATCCACGTGTGATGTATGGTATGCATATTTACGAAAAATAAATTTACAATTTATTATTTATTTTTACTAATAGCTAAATAATTATAATATTCAGGTACTGTTGACTAAAAGTGCAATTATTTATATTATTGCGCTGTACACTGACCTTTTTCATCGAGCTGGAGTTGCGTTTTTACGTATTCAGTAGGAAATGTGATACAAATTTCAATGCCCCCTGTAATGCCACCGGCAACAACGCCTTTTAAACCGACCGAACCGGAGCCTCCAGCCGCAGCTGCTGCACCTGTTTCCGACATCCATGGTCTGGAGAATGGATTTTTAAAAGTTCCTTGTCGATGAGACATTATTTAAGATTTACTGTTTCACTTTTATGGCAACAACAGTGACATTCTTCATATGACAAATCAAACTTCTTACTAATGAATGAAACGATGAAAATGTACAAATGTACAAAACTATTATACTCTGTGCTAAGGAATGAAATAACTCAATGGCATGAACATTGTAAGATTTTAAATATACTCCAAATGATTCAATCACATGGGATTCAATGATGAATGAATTGATCGAAGTTTGACATCCTAAGCTGTTGTAATTATTGAATGAACGTAATTATTGAATGAACAAGTGTTGTAACGCGCTGTTACCTAATTGCACAATTGAAGCTTCAAGTGAATGTTTTCATTTTGTTTTTTTAAGTACAAAAACATAAATAAGTGCTTAATTCGAACGAATCATCTATAGGCCTGGAGTTTTTAAAATAAATATTCAAAAACTAAATAAGTTATATAGTTATTATACGTATACAATACACAATTTATAAACAATTATGAATTATTGAATACAGCACAAACATTTAAATATATTATTTAAGGCAAGGAATCCAAATCTTCAGATTACTTACCTATATACATGAAAATGTATCTTTATTTTTCAAGTAGCAACATTTTACTTGACGCTATGCAAGTCTTAATCCATTCGTTCAATACCATTCAATTACTATTAATCTGTGTGTATATACTGCTGCTATTGTTGTGTTTTATTAGTTGGTTTTTATATTCAGAATTTTGGTAAAGGTATAAAGAAAAACATATAAAAATGGCTTTACGAACATACGGCGATAAGCCGATAAGTTTTCAGATAGAGGAAGGAGGAGAATTTTATTGTGTCGGCTCCGAGGTATAGATTTTTGTAAACGTGACAAATATATTTATAACTCGTAACTTGAAATGATAACACTTTTATGAAATGCAGGTTGGTAACTACCTTCGGTTGTTCCGAGGCTCACTCTACAAGAAATACCCGGGCATGTCCCGGCGTACCCTGAATAATGAGGAGAGGAAACGTTTGATTGATAATGGCTTGGGACCGCACGTACTTTCCAGTTCTGTCTCTCTTCTTAAAGCATCAGAAGTCGAGGATATTATTGAAGGCAATGATGATAAGTATGTAACTACAAGAAACCTTACTTTCTTATTTTTAACCTAAAATATTTTATATTCCATATTATAGGATTCCAACTTATATTGATTGATGCAGATTCTATATTCAATATGAATAAAATAAATTATAGCCTGTTCTAGCTGATAATGTAACTTTTTATCAGTGAAAAAATGTTTAAAATCAGAGTTGCATTTGAATTTAGTAAAGGTTTCTTTTTTTACTTTTTCCATTGCAAATTAGTATTATAGACAAACATATAGTTTCAAAATTATTAGGTCTATACCTTCCTTAATCTCAAAGTTTACATACAACATCATACATTGTAGGAAGTAAACTTGAAAGTTTGAGCTACATTTTTATTATGAACTAGCAGTTATGGCAGACACTGTCACATCTTGATAATAAAAAAAAAACTTGACAAATCATATACCCAAATCTTCCTCATGAAACTCTTTAACTATTGGTGACCCCCTCATGAAAATCCATTCAGTCGTTTTTATGTTTATTGCTAATAGCGAGATGTGGCAATGGACTTTGTTTTATACTGTGTAGTGTTTTATTGTCATCATAATATATAACATAAACACAGATATTAATTCTACAGTTAACTTTACAATCTGTCACATGTGTTTTCCTTCTGTTGTGTTAAAGCCAAGAGCTTTATAAAAGCCTGGGCTTGATTTTAAGTGAGAGAGAGACTTGTCACATGGATGGACTTATTAGGCTCTTATGTTTCTGTTAAACTATTGTGCAGGTATAAAGCCGTGTCAATTAGTCAGGAATTGGCAACACCAAGAGAAAGCAAGAGTAAGAAACCTCATAATCCATCATGGTTACCAGTTATGCCAAATTCTTCACATTTGGATGCGGTACCACAAGCTACCCAGATTAGTAGAACAAGAGTTCATAATAAAAAAGTAAGATCTATACATTTTTTAAATTCAGGTATAACATTGATGGTACTGTAAGGTGATATAACAATGCGACAATAATCACAGCATGGCAATTACAGTACATTAACAGACCTACAATCCATTTGCAGTTACCACTGTTATACTGGTTTGCAGGCCTCCTTACTGACTTAGAAATAGTAACAAATTGATATTAGGGTGGATATTCCTGTTTCAATATGGAATAAGTAATGTCCATTTCAATAATTATGGATATCTGTAAAGTAACACCTTCATCAAACAAATAGGATTATCATCTCCATTGCTGTCCCTCAAAAGGCAACTAAAAGAGTCACTGTGACATGTATATCATGGCTTTTTTTTTCAAATTGACTACCCTATCGGCCTTACAGGCCTTTACAGCTTCACTACCTGTCATGGCTATAATCCAGTCAGTTACAGGTACTCACTACACAAATATTATACACCTGATACTTATTCTGCTGCAATTTAGAAAATTATTTTGCACAAATTTGGTTCATTTCTCCCCATTAAATAGATTAATGAGACTCTATAATGTTGCATCTAAGAGTACTACAAGCAAAACTGATATTTTCTTCGAAACCATTACGGATATTAAGAAATTATTAAGAAATCGTATGCTCTTAATGTTTAAACAATGAAGTCGATTATGATTACCAATATAAACTTGTTTAATTATCTGAACCATTTTTAACAATGTAATATTATGTTATTTTTCAATTCTTTAGGTGATCATTTATAATTAACTGTATTATTTCATATTTTAGTCATAACTTGTTAATTATTTAAATCATATTATGCATCAATTTTTATATGCATGCCGTTGTTGCCTGTAGGTAGGGTCATATCTAGCAAAAAAGTTGAACTGTACATTTTACTACATTTTAATAGCATGTACTGATGTTGACTCTGTTGGTAACCTAAATAAATAAATAAATAGAAAATAATATCAGCTGGTTGGTTTGCTGGTATATCTTTGTTTCCTACTGGAATGTAGTGGGATTGACAAACCATAGTCATTTAATAATAGATAATTTTTGAACTGAAAACTTCTTTAAGCACATTGAATAAATGTATAATTCTGGACCATGATATACTAGAAAGCATGATCGACCGTATTGTGCTTTCGCCGTTTGCGTAAGATTAGCGGCGCGTAGTATAAGAACCCGTGTACATTAGGTGTGTGGGAATATCCTTCGAATCGAATCGATTCGAAATTCACCACCTGATTAGGCCTCCCACGGCAGCGGTTCAAGCCTAGGTTCGATCCCTCGGTAGGGAGCCCTTGAGTGCGTTGCTTGCGCGATACGGTGACACACAAATATACATCACCGCTACAACACTACACGATCATCCCCACACACGTGCACGCCTACACGCTTACACATGAGAGTGGAAGGGTTTACTTTTTTTCCCTTATCGAACTGAAAAACTCTCAATTTTCCGATAATAAATATATGGAGGAGTTGTTGAGGCGTGTATGCTTGGTATATATACATTTCAACAACTCATACATATATGAATAGTTAGCTAAGATAGGTCGCGATTTTGCATGCAACAGGCAACAGCCAAGCCGAGGTGTGCCGTACACCCTTGAGCTGGTTGCCAAAATAAAGTCGGCTGAGTGCCTTAAGCGCTCGCCTTAGTAGTCCGGTGAAGCTGTTAAGACATTGTTGGGTCAATTGCGTAGTCATTTCGAAAAAAACAAAAATTCGAAATTCACGAATAATTCGAAATAATCCGAAAAATTTCGAATTATACCATTTGAGTTTCGAATTGAATATTAAAATTCGATTTAGAAGAATAATTCGTAAGTTCGAATTATTCGTACACCCCTAGTGTACATCTAATATTGATATTTTGTGCAGCCCATTATATATTCGATTATTTCATAAACTGTGTAAGGAGTATATTATTATATTCAGTGTGCCAATACATCTGAAATAGACACTAATTGATAATTTATGAAATTTAAATATTTTACACTATGATTAATTTAAACATTGAAAAGAGTTCTTTCCTCAGTTTGTATGATACATTAGATTTATATTTATTGTAGGAAATGTGTAAAAATAAAATTTAAATCCTTTAAAAATGTACGTTGGATAAGGGTTTGCTATATTTTAGGTGCGCACATTCCCACTGTGTTTTGACGACACTGATATGACTGCTATGCTGGAGAATGCATCACAGAAGCAGATTCTCGTACCCATAAGACTCGACATGGAGATTGAGGGACAGAAATTGAGAGACACATTTACGTGGAATAAAAATGGTAATTTTTATACACTTACTGATATAAAAAAAATATGTTATTACTACAGGTTGTAGAAGACATTATTATATATTTTTAAATATTTAACTAGCTATATCTTCATCTCTGCATATGTATGTTATTATTTTCTGCAATAACTATATGAGAAATAAAATATTGAGTCAATATTTTTTGCATGAAACTAAAAAAGGTCACAGAAATTTTTATGACTGTACCTTTGAATGTTACACAATGAATGTGTTGGCGCTGTCTGCTGCCAGGTTATGGTAAAACGAATAGTATGAAATCTTTATGAAAAATATGTGTGTGTGTGTGTGTGTACTTATTGTACACGTAATAGAAGTTATACTTCTTTGCCCTTATCGAACTAAAAAACTCTCAATTTTCCGATAATAAATATATGGAGGAGTTGTTGAGGCGTGTATGCTTGGTACACATATACGTTTCAACAACTCATACACATATGAATAGTTAGCTAGGTTAGGTTAGGTTAGGTGTTTAATACATTTAAAGTTTTAATGCAAAGAAATACAAACAACAAATACAAAGAAACAGAATGTTGACTATAGCTAACTACAGGGTGTCGGTTTTTCGTGACGGTGTGCATGCGCAGCGTAGTAACTTCAGGGTGTCGGTTTATCCTGATAGTGTGCGCGCGCATCGTAAAAATTTACTTACATCACTTTTCTCTAACGCGTCAAGAGAAATATAAAAACACTTAAGTAGGTACACCTTAACTTTCATAAACCAATCCTTACAATTCTGGATTACTATTATACTACAGTACTAGTTTATAATGGGGTCAGTAGTTAATAGTAATAAATAGGCTGTTTAATGTGAAAATTAAAACGTGTATGTATCTAAATGTATCTATAAATCTAGACAACTTAAGGATAAATAATTGCCAATATTAGACTCCTATAAGAATATTTTACTTTGCTTAATATTAAATTGCCGATTAAAAAGTGTATTGTAATAAAAAAAATCTACTGATATTCCACATTGAAATTAAGTTAAAAAAAAGGTTTGATGTAACCTTGGTAATACGAATATAATATTGCTATCAATGGTTGTATAACCACTCAGAGTATTTCCCGTCTTATTAGACTTTGTCCTGTCAATATTCTGAGTAAACTCTATCGATCAGAGTCTACTCGTGACCGTTTCGATCAGAGTCTATGATATTACTGTGCTTAAACAAATTTGTATTCCTTATTTAAGGGTCTCGCAGCTGTGGCGGGCCAATAAACGTACTCTATGCGTATGGCCCACATAATATCGAAATCAGCTCGACCTTTTGATGAATAAGCCACCTAGGATGCGCCCGTTTAATGAATAAGCCACATGATGTCGTTCCTTTGACATTATTTCCCTAGACCCTGGCATTGACTTATATTTATTACATCCTCCATAATATAGAACAATACTTATTCTTAATAAATTGTAAGTCTATTCCTTCCTTATTGTCCATATAACTTATTGCTAATACTGTGTTTCTACAAACTAAAACAATAAATATACGTCTTTCACTTCCTATTCATATTCACTATTTAAAACTATTCAATGTAACGAAATGCACATGCTCCCTGTCCCTAACACTTGTATACACTACCATACAATTTGTTAAAAAACTGTTAAATTGTTATTACAAACAGTTCTTTCAATTTTGTTTATTTGTATAGATTATAAAGGCTTAGTTTTTTTGGAGTATGACAATATTCCCTTGATACTGCTGAATTGCCACCTAAATAGCCATTGTTTTAGATGTTTCTATCCAAGTCCATTGTTGTGAATTCTAGAGTCGATAATAACACCGGAACAGTTCGCGGAGGTGTTGTGCGATGATCTGGAATTGAATACTAGTACATTCATAACCGCAATAGCAACTTCGATCCGACAGCAAATAGACGCGTTCCCGAGCGAACCTCCTGCTATACTCGAGGAGCAGACAGACCAACGGGTCGTTATAAAGCTGAATATACATGTTGGGAATACTTCACTTGTTGATCAGGTCAGTAATGTAAGATAACTGGTATATAGATTTTTTGCTGACGTTGTTGCTGTAACCATTGGTTACATAGTCACTGTAACCATACGTCAGGTAAGTAACATTTTGTTTGTAATTGTATATTATATTGTGTATATGTGCTCTAGTTTTTAACTATCTCCTACGTTATTTCTATTTATAAGTATATCTATTCAGATGATTAAATTAAAATTAAAAGTTCCTTAATATTTGAACAATATAAATAACGACCTTTGGGAATGAACATATTTACTTTAAATTTTTAGAAATTATATCATTTTTAACGTATAATGAGAGAAAAAATAATGAAAGTATAACATTTTTAGAGATTTAGAAAAAAAAAATTGAACTAGGTACTTTTTTATTATTTTCTTCTAGTTAATATTTAGAGGGCTTTCTAAAACTGACATATTGCTAAAATATCGTTGTTATGAGTATAAAATACTGAGCTTTGTAAAGGTCGGGTGGAACATGTGAAAAGAAAACATTGTTTTTGGGTACTGTAATGAGTATTTGAAGTTTTATATCAAAATCCCAAAACAGGTTACCGATTTGACTGTTAGTGAGGTCAAGCGGGATTCAATATGTAATGGCTATTATGGGGTGGATCAATATATGAACAATTGTGACATCTGAAATTGACGCTCCTATGTGCATCCACTAAAAATGTTGAAGCTATTTTTATGTTTTGTAAAAATATGTAAAATGAACAGATTAACATTGAGTTTGTTGCCGGTTCTCCTTGATAACTGGCTTGTTTTCCGAACCGATGGTAGCATTGACTTTCATAAGCGCCTTCTCAGGTCATAAATTTATTTTGAGTTTTGGGTTTTTTGTAAGGTCGAATGGGATATGTCGGAGAAGGAGAACAACCCGGAGCAGTTCGCGATGAAGCTGTGCTCGGAGCTGGGTCTGGGGGGTGAATTTGTGACGGGCATCGCGTACAGCGTGCGCGGGCAGCTCGGCTGGCACCAACGCACCTACGCCTTCAGCGAGGCCCCACTGCCAGTCGTTGAGGTCTCTATAACCACATTTTACTGTCTTCTCTTACAGCTTTTTTGCAAGAACTTTAATGAAATCTGTAGCTACGCTGAAGCTATAACTGGTTTCAGCATGAATGTGTCGGCTCGTCTGGGGTACTACCACCCGATACACAGAAACACCGACGTGAAATAACTGTGCTCGTTGCGTTTCGTTTGGTCAGAGAGATTCCCCCTTTTCTCTTAACACAGGCTGGCAACGTACTTGCGACTCCCTTGGTGTTGCTAGTGTACATGGATGGCGGTGATTACTTAACATCAAGTGACCAGCCTGTCCGTTTGCCTCATATGGTATAAAAAAACATCTGTTTACTTCCGTCTTTCCTACACATGCGTACCACATCGTTTAACACTACCTTAACATAGTTGAACACGTACAAAAACAAAAATGAAAACGGGTGTAACTCGAGTTTTACTAAGCAGTGCCTAAAATTTTAAATCTTAGCGTGTCCAAGCGGTCTCTAACTAAACATCTGGTTTAAATCTGTTATGAAAGCAATTTAGAATTGAGAGCAGTTGAAAGCTCTGTCATTCAATACGATGTCATCATTCAAGAATGTTCCATTACGTACAGATATCTAGCAAACAATTTTAGTTGATGATTAATAATTTTATTTAGATACTAAACTAACGGACTTGCGCAACTTCGTGTGCACCAAATCGGTTATTACCGGTTCCAATTGTATTTCCATAACCGAAAAATCTATTTAAAAAAACTGATATTTGGAGAGAATTGTGAATTCAAAATATCCAGGGACTCCCTCAAACACATGACCAACTCCATCAATTAACATGCGGTAAAAAGTAAACTTTACCTCCACGAAATTCCTATTTTGATTTAACTATTTATTTTTATAAGAAACTGTAATGTATACTTCAAATCTGTATCCAAACTTAATTTTGTAAAATTTATTTTACTTTTATAAAAACTGTCTTTTCCACTGAGATATTAAACTTAGATATGTAGTGCAATTTTTTGTGAAGTTAAAAGTAATGAATATTTATGTTCAAGTTGAAAATCTGTTGCCAAGCAGCTGTTGATGGATTCGACCAGCTATACTTTTTTTATATATCATAGGTGGCAATCAAACAGATGGGTTACCTGATGTTAAGTTATCACCATCGTCCATAGACACCAGCAATACCAGAGGAGTCGCAAGTGCGTTGCCAGCCTGTGTTGGTGGGGAAGGAAGAGGTAGAAAGGGAAAGAGGAGACGGTCCTCCTGCACTCTCACAGACCGAACGAAACGCAACAATGCAAGTACTGTTACTTGACGTCAGTGTCTCTGTGGGTTAGGTTAGGTAGTACCGGGGTCGAGCCGACACATTCATGCTATAACCAGTTATAGCTAGGTTTAGTGTGTATACCTTTTTTCTTTTTTTTTTTCGAACTCACTACGCTATTGGCCTTACTGGCCTTCACCCGGACTATTAAGGCGAGCGCTTCAGGCACTCAGCCGATTTTGTTTAGGTAACATGCTCAAGGGTGCACGGCACACCTCGGCTTGGGCTGTTACCGAAGAAAAACCCGCTCTGACATAGCTAAACTATTATAATCTAATCGTACATGCATTCATTTTTGAATTATGCAATTAAAAAATTGCATGATTCAAAAACACAACATGTAAATCGGAAAGAAACGAACTAAACTACTCGATTCAGTTCGAATAAGGGAAAAAAGTAAACCCTTCCACCAGTTTGTGTAAAGGTGCATGTCTGGATATCTGTGTGTGTGTATAATCAGTGTGGCGTGTACTGTATCGCGATAGCATCCTTCCACCAGTTTGTGTAAAGGTGCATATCTGGATATCTGTGTGTGTGTGTATAATCAGTGTGGCGTGTACTGTATCGTGATAGCAGCATCTTTGTTATCACCCGGGTGATTTCAGGCAAAGATATTGCCGAGATGACGCGACGTATGTGCGGGAGTGGTACGCACGAGGGAGGGTCTCGCGGCGTGGCCGGCCATGTGAAATGAAAAGATCGAATTTACAGAATAAAGGAAAGGCGCCGGCGCCGATATCTAAAAATAGAAATAACAACATTGTTTATCGATTTTAGGGGAAGATAGATATAAACACGCGAGTTTATCTTATATTGAGAAAAATATTATTTCGAGACGGCGGCGCGCGCGAGCTGTTGAATGGTAGCCGCGATGACAGGAAGTTTCGTGATCACACGAATAGGACCCAGTTTTGGATCATTTGCTACTTCATTGTACACGGAGATCTCCGAGATCTCGTGGAAAACTAAGAGCTGGGCTGACCAGTCCTTTGCCGGATAATGTGTGTATACCATCTTGGATCAAATATTCATTTATTTACAGACTCCATACCGTCAACCCTCCGAAGCGGAGCAATGGGCTCCTCATCTGGAAACGCTGACCAACGCAGAGATGGAGAAGAAGATACGAGATCAGGACCGTAACACGAGACGTATGCGTCGTCTCGCCAACACTACGCCCGGTTGGTAAAAACAAAAATATTACAATGCACAAACACACACAAACACATTGAAGCTATTATTTAAAAAATGAAATTATTAACCAGAGGTTATCTTCCTATGTTATAATCAACATATGACTCAAGGGTCCTGGGAAAAAGGACTCATCGAAATACTGTCTTTTAGAGCTGATGTAACGATTATTTAACATTCATTGATATTTTATATATCCCCATTATACTGTTTATTATAGAATTCTTAATTATTACGAAGCTGTGAAAGAGTTTATATGGAAAAAATATGGAAGGCACTGGACAGATTAAAAAACAGGGATAGATAGTATACCGGATAATTTTACACATATGTTAGTCTAAACTGCTATATTTATATAGCAAAAGTAGCTTTTGCGTACGGAAATCACTAATATTGTTTTTTTAATACATTAGTAGTATAAATAAAATTTTACAATTTTTATTGTGAAGATTGAAACATTATGTACGTTTGAATTTGTATAGATTAACTTTAGACCATATTTATTACATCCATTGCATTGAAATACCATTTCTAGTTAACAGAAATTTATTCTTATATCTAAAGGTGAAAGTAAATGTAATTCCAGTTCCGTTACATCTCATACTGTTGCAGTTCTCTTATAGATTGCTTCCTTTTGTCACACTTTGTATCATTTCGATACGTAGAACAGAACTATGTTCGGTTATAATGTGTTCCGTCTTAATATCTAATATCGAAATTTCTAGAAAGTCAACAAAATATGATTCCTGACATCGATAGTGCTTTAAAAAGATCAGTCAAACTTCGAGGTGCCTTATATTTAGAATTTGTTTGTTTACTATACTCGGTGCAATAAGTTTTTTATATGTGCGTGTTTTCCCACGCATCGATGAATCACCATGTTGCCTTATTTATTGCCACATATTTATTTGTTGTGTTTAGATAAAAAACATTAGTAATAATAAGGAAACCTATAGAGAATATTTAAAAATAACTTAATACTGTAAATTTATAACAAATTATATATTTGAAACTCCTGTAATTAAAATGGCTGTTTTGTATGTAGCTTATTATTTACCACAGATTCCTATACCAGTCATGGATTTATGACTCGTTTTTTTTTTTTAAATAAAGTTTAATTAATTACAGTTTGAGTGGAATATATTTCAGTTTTTTAATCGTTATCTAGTCCAGAGTACATATGTTTATGTTACAAGATTTTATTTATAATTGTATAGTCTATCACCACGGTGCCAAACTGGAGCCACCAATTGTGTGTTCAGAGATTCTATTCTAACGCAATGGTGTTTATTTTATCCTAAATATAATTATTATGATATACAACTAATTAGTCTTTGAATAAAAACTTATTTGTATTAGAGATCATCTTGTATAAGAGGTTTCTAATGAGTTACTCTTAGTACAAAATATGCAAAGTGTATATCAAGAACAGTTTACTGATGTCTAGACTTTTAGTTCATTATTACTATATACTCGTATTTATTATGGTTGATATATACTTTTAAATTGTACTATTAAAATAAAGGCGTGTTGCTTACTTTTTTGATGTAATTAAGAATATAGTGTAACTGTATTCCAAGATTATTTTTGGTGTTGGCAAGACGTCATTAACGCATCTGCCAGTGTCATTTTATTTCGAGAATTTATTAAACGTTGCTAATTGGTATGTCACAGATAATTAAATATAGTACACTGTTAGTTGGAAAAATATTATTCTGTGGTTACTTAAAGGTCTTTGCTGGTATTATAAATGGTAACTTCTAGTATGTAGTAGGTGGTTTATAAGTAGTTAATGACGGTATACGGTTGGTATTAGGTGTATTTTTTTTTCTTTGTATTAGTATCTATTAGATTATTTATTTAATGATTACGAATGGCTTATAAGTTATTAATAATCTTGATTAATTTTTTTTAATATTGTACTTAATCTTGTATGTATTCTTTGATTAATTGAATTCTTAATTCAATGAGTAAAATATTTTTTTTTTATAATTTCTAATAGATTAACTCGTTGAAAGTCGTTAAAAATAGTCAGTATTTAGGAAACCCACCATCTGACAAAGTACTTGTCAAGTACGTGCAATATTTCAGTCAAGTTTAGTTATAATGTTTTTTTTTTATTTATTATTATTTTATTTTTTAATCATAACTTATCATGTTTTAGCAAGTTTGCAATTTTTATGATATATTATATATCGTCAGGAACTTATTTTTAATTTTAAATTTAAAGAGGTTAGGCATCTCTATGGAATATTATCTATTGATTAAATATGCCTTGAGTAAAAATATATCCCTGTTATCTAGATGTTATTAGAATGCAATTTTAATATGTTTACTATGGTTTTTTTATTTATTAGAAATGCATTTTATGCTCTTTCTGAAGATTGAATACATATTCTTTGCAATTGAGTACTTATTACAATTTTAATGACGTCATTATCTCATTGACAGAACAACAAAATTGAATTGTGTAAACCATTAGTAAAAATGTACTTAAACTCACACAGTAGCATAGTATTTATTAATTTGAGTAATAATTAGTCATTTCAATATATATTTTTAAGTTTTGTGGTTATAAATGTCGGATTGATGGTAAATTATATGTGGTGGCGGCTCATTGTAATTTCAGTCATTTTTTTATAAAATTATTAATTTAAATTATTTGGTATTAATTTTGTTTGAAATCGTCAAGTGTACTACTACTGAGGTAAAATGTTACAGATTAGAACTCCGTGCAGGATTGCTTTTTGTACGGTGAGAGTAATTTTTAGTTTTGTATTGGAGTCTTGAATTTTCTATCTACATGTGTACCTGTAACAACAGTTTTCTTTGATTAGTACAATTTATAATTATTTCCTTAAATTTATTACATTTCGATCACAGTACGGAACCATTACGTAGGCAGATTAAATCAGTATGGTATAGAATATCGTTTCATTTTTAATCTATGGCGATCGAAATATTATCTGTTGTTATGAAGATTATCGTCTGTAATCTGTCAAAGCTTTGATATTTTTTAGAAAATAATCTAACTACATTATTATGGGAGTTTTTGGCGGGATTTTGAAATATCGTGTAGTGGTTTTTATATTTTATTCATAATCTTGTGTCATTTGGCTTTATATATTGTAATAGTGGTGGTGTTTTATGTTATATAGTTTGGTTATTGTGTCCGTATGAAGTGGATGGGAAATAATACCATGCTGATTCTAACTTGTCGCTTCTCGGAAAGTTCTAATTAAACGGCCATCATCTTGTTAGTTCATTGAAATTATTGCAAGAAACTTATAATATCCATTACCTACTCGACAGTGGCAGTAATGATCTACTAGAAGATACAATACATTATGACGTATTACATACATAATGTAGAACAACCTATAGGCTGGCATTTCACGTTCTATGTCAACAAAAAATGGTGAATTTTATAATGCTAAAGAAAATTAGGCTCACTTAATTAATTCAGTTTTTTATCGTAAAAATCCTTTGCTGTTTCATAGCTGATTCATAATGTTAATAGTTCCTTTATTACACTGTTTTTGAGGTAACCAAATATAAGAAAATAGTAAAATCTGATTTTAATGTGATATTTTTACTGTTCTTTAAAACTGAAAACATTGGTGCCTTAATAAGTACAATTAATATTAATTGAGGTATTTTTACATGAAAAAATATATGAAGTTTTAAATAGATCAACAATCGAAATGGCGAATGAAGGGTGAAATATTTCTATGTATTTTATTTAATACAATCTTCATCAATCTTTTGGCCGCTTCGAATATAGGCATAAGTTCGGATTTGCGCGTAATATAGTAAACAGTTTAAAAAAAAAACTAAATTTAAAATCGCCATTTGTTCATCGTTAAGTTGTGTCCATGCTATACATAAAATATAACGCATATTTATACCTAAATTTGTGTTCTACGTAGCTATATACCGAGCGGTCAAAAAGTTTGACGAGGGCTGTACTTAGGTTTTTTCTTATTTGATATAACATCAAATATATTCATTGATGTATTTGTGTCATTAGATTTCAAAATGAACTAAGTCCAATTTTAATCGTTCATATAACATGTTTAATTTGTTTAACATTTCCCATTTTTATACACGAAAAAAGAAGTTGAAATTGCCGTTGCAAATTTTAGTTTTTTTTATGATCTTTGTATTTTACATGTATATAATTTGAAGATTTTGAAAAATAACGTAACATATTAGGAAAGGATAACATTGTATTTAGGTGGCTGTTGGAGTATTTATTACTTAAGCAGATTTTTTGTAATTTCTGACTGCCCCTTTCCCCCCAGTCAACAAAAGTAAGCAATTCTCTGTCCGCCCTCCCAATGCTTATGTAATCATTTATCTACATCTGTGCCGGATTAATAATGAAATATTGCTGCTATAATAACTACCCGGACCCCCGATCCCTTATGCCACCAAAAATAAGTAAATCAAGGACCCCCACCCCCCACCAGTGATTACGTAATACATCAATGGCCCCTAGCTCATTTTGAAGTGTAAAGACAAAAAAAAAAAATCAATACAAAGTTGTAAAACACATTTTACAGTGTAAGTGGACTGTTTGAATTTTATCACATTAAAATGGATATTTCCAATACTGTTTTCGATTGTTTCATTTTTCATAACAGTACAATATGAAAGACTAACCTTATTCGTGATTCAATTGACACATTCTGCTTACCACAATCATTAGGATTTTTTTGTTTTATGTTATGGCAATACTGAGTAATGGATATAGAGCTTATACTATAATGGATATGGAACTTATACTTTATACATTGTAGCGTTTTGTAATGTATCATTTTTTTTAAACTTGTTAATTTTTTTTTGCTAATAATGGCATAAGTTTACAGTAAAATTTTGTCAAAAAAATATTTATTTAGGGTACCTATATTAGTATTGCTGTATTCATAATCTAGTTGAGATATATAAAACGTGTATGATGATTGTGTGTATATTTGTCCGTGCAGATGTGTCTTTGAGTCGCGCCGTCAACCGTTTGATACGCGCCGACGAGGCAATGTTCCCATCGACACCGGAAAAGAGGAGGAAAAAAATATAAACGGATCGAATCAAGATGGCAGAAAGTTAGTCACACTTCACATAACTCGTCCCCTATTCATTTCAGAGTAGTAATATAAAAAAAAAGTCAGCGGTCAGAGGACTTCCCTTATCTACATTGGAGTTTTTGGTGGAATCTTAGAATATCATGTTGTGCGCTTTATATTTTTGGAACGAAGTTCCTTACGGCAGGCTTGGAGGAGATAGGGATTTTGCTGCGCGACCGAACTGAAAAAAATGTGATAGTAAAACCGTAACGAAAAGTGCGTGGAATAAAACCGTTAAATGAGACGTGCGCAGGCGCGACACTCGTATACACAAGTGAGTAGTGTATAATAACTTTCTCTTTCTCCTTTTTTGTAATTATTTCTATTTCTATGTATTTTATGCTGTCAAACAAAAATAAAGAGACATATTTTGTTATTTTAATTGATAATTTGAATTACGATTATATAAAATTGAGCACGATTTTTTTTTTAATTGTGTCGATTCTACATTAGCCGAAAGAACTTCGTTCCTATCTGGTGTCCAACGACACCACATTCTTCTATTCATAATCTTGTGTTATTTGGTTCTATATTTTGTAATGTTGGTGGTGTTTTACGTAATATAGTTTGGTTATTGTGCACAAGTCAAGTAGATCGAAAATAATACCACGGAGCGTGGATTCTGACGGGCCACAAAATCTCCCTAGAAAGTTCTAACAAGACGGCCACCATCTAGTTGGTTCATTGAAATGATGGCAAGAAACTTGTAATATCATCTACTCAAAAATGGCAGTAATGATCTAAACAAATGCTTGTCTAAAATTAAAATAACTACATTTTCACAAGATACAATTCTTCAAAATTCAAAAGGTTTATTAGATTGTACAGTTCTGACAGCACTATTTCTGCCAAATACTATAGAGTTTATGTATGAACTTTTAAAATACTACTACATTCGTGGATAACTAATATCGTTATATTCAAATTCCATTACATTAAAAAAGGTACAACCTTTCAAATACGTTTTCAGCAATTTTTTTTAGCTATCATAATTCATCATAAAATGCTTCCAATAACATAGCAGTTTTTTATAAGATACTGTGGCACAGTATAAATATAAGAGACAGTACGGAAACTACCTATAAATGTTTTGCGCATGTTGAGTGTGCCATTTTGGAGGGTTTTTTTTCTTATCTTTATTTTTGGCAATCAATCTTTCAGATTATTACTGCCATTGTCACGTAGTCCATAATATTACAAGCGTCGTACCATCATTTCAATATTAAGCGTCGTGTGAATCAATATTCTAACAAGATGGTGGATCCCTTGTTAGAACCTTCCAGGGAGTATTTGTAGCATCTCAGAATTTCATGCTCCGTGGTATTATTTTTCATTCACTTCACTTATGCACAGTAAACTAACTATATTACGTAAAACACCACCAAATTTACAAAATATAGTGTCAAATAACAAGATTATGAATAAAATATAAAATTCACTACATGACAGACTAAAATCCCGTTAAGAACTCTTTCGAGCGTTTGTAGGTAGTTTCCATACTGTCTCTCATATTATACTGTGTCTGTGGTTAGTAAAACATAATGTCGAAGTATTCAAATAATGCAACATATAACTGGTTTAATAAGACGGTATGTCGTTATACAATGGAAGAAATTTATTTGTACTCATAAAAGTAAAATTGGGACAGATTAGCAATTAAACTATTTCAGTATTAACACTTTATACTCCTCGGTGCTTTTATTTTTCATCGTATTCTCTCCGATGTCCAGAATAGAATTGTCTTTTCATGAACAGTTCTGATTTGTTGGAAAGTATCTTCAACACGCAAATCATTTTGCAAATGTGACACCCTAACCACCTAGGGGTATCAAATATATATTACGACCTATTCTCACGTATCAAATATACTATTAAAAAAATCATAAAAATCGGTCCAGCCGTTTCGGAGGAGCTTGAACACATAAGCCTGAAAATAATATTAGCAAAATAATATATGTGAAGTAAATAGATTTTTGTCAAACATATCTCCATACATGTGTATCTAAATATAACATTCAATCGTCTACAATAGTGATCTAAATGATTTTGTTTCTTATATTTAACGAAAAAAAAAAACAATATATTTTTCATGTATATGTTGCTGGCGATATGACCTTACTTAGTAGTGAGTGATTATGCGCGTAAGTGATTAACTTCTCGTTTGAAACGCATATTACTTTTAGAAATTAAACATTTATGACGTTAGATTTAAGTTTAGAATAGATATAAAGATCTTTTAGTAATATCGAGTTAAATGGAAACGCACTTCGAAAATACTATTAACTTCATCAAATTTAATTAGTACACATTCCATAAAATAATTCATTAGTACTGTGTTGTTTCAACGCATTTTTCATTTCTAGTAAGTTCGCTCATTAAATCTCATTTCTTTATAAGAAGTTATAAGATTTCTGTGATTATTGTAATAAATCGTCTACGGGCAATAAAGCATTCGACAATTGTTTTTTTATACCACGTAAATATCTATGATTTAACCTATTCTTGTATAAAAAATAACTTCTTCATAGAGTAATCCATATAACCTACGTATTATGTCATCGTATGAATGTGCTAAGTATAATAAAAAAAAGTAATTTTAAGCAATGCATTTTTATTTCAACTACCCAGAGATGATATGATACGAAGCTCAATTTAAGTAGTCCGGTGAAGCTGTTAAGACCTTGGTGGTCAATAGCGTAGTCAGATCGAAAAAAAAGCTCAATTTAACGACTTCTACGATTTTACGCAATTCCCTTGAATTGTCCATAAGAGTTAGTGTAAATAATATCTTTACATTACGAATTTTTTTAAGAGCAACCTCTTTATAACGAATTTTCAACTATAAAAAAAAGTGCAAATACCTCTAATTAACGAATTTTTTCAACTTAAAAATCATAATCCCATAGTATATGGCGAAAAAGCCCGTCATAGTGACTCGCTTCTGCGCGTCGCGTGTGCATATCCAGTACCGGGTGACTTGCGTCATCATGGCTGGCATGACAGCGGCGACCGGCGATGGATAATCTGTCTCTCGGTGGTTGCCGATGTTTTTGGATTGTACTATGCTTAACATCAGGCGTAGTGCAGTCACTATGTCGTGCCTCAATAAAAAAAAAAAAAAGTATGTGATTCAGTCGCGACGGGTTTCGACACGTTTCGTAAAACAATTGTAGTCGTTAGATGGAAAATAATGTAAACAGTGCTGCTCGTCACTATTGTTGAACATTCTAGTTGCAATGGTTCAGAAACGTAAAAGGTGTTTTTTATCAGTCGCAGAAAAGCGAAACATTATTATGTTGACAAAAGACCTACGACGAAAAAATTGGACGTATCTAATAAGTTCGGGTTTCCCGCAAGTACATTGCTTACAATTATAAAATTCAAAGATCAGTTTCCGGAAAAAAATGGTTTGCATGTGATCAGTAGAAGATTAAAATCATGCGAGATCAAAGACGTAAAGGAATGTGTGTTGAAGTAGTTAAAACAATGCCAAGAACTCTTCGTTAATTCTTTACCTCTATATAACAAATTTTAGACCAACCTTACCTCAATATAACAAACCTCAGTTTAACGAATTTCTTGATACAACGAATAAGATAATATGAATAAGAATGGGGTGTAAGGGGTGTCGAGTAACATTTTGACTTGAGACACCCAAGCCAACCTCACCTGCACATGGTGCACCCTGCTGAATAACGAACGAGGCAATGGCGAAAGCGGGGTGGTAGGGTTTTACAGCCCGACTGGGTCGCAACCACCATGTATATGGCGAAAAAGCCCGTCATAGTGACTTGCTTCTGCGCGTCGCGTTTCGGGATCAGCCTGTGCATATCCAGTACCGGGTGACTTTTGTCATTATGGCCGGCATGATACCGGCGACCGGTGATAGATAATCTGTCTCTCGGTGGTTGCCGATGGTTTTGGACTGTACTATGCTTAACATCAAGCATAGTGCAGTCACTATGTCGTGCTTCAATAAAAAAAAAGAACATTTACGAGTTACCGTCGGATTTGTTATATCGAGGTTTCACTGTACTAGGTGAATGTTTAAAGGGTAACACCCTTCAGTCCTATGGTAGTAACATATAAAATAATATCAAAACAAATACATATTAACAACAATAACTTTAGTTGAACGTTACTTTTAAACGTAAGAAGTCAGGTCTAGCTTCAATGAACAACTTTAAGGAGGTGCTTTTCAAGGTTAATCATTACGTAACTGCTTATCGTGGGAACGCCGCATGATCGAACAATGGGAACCGGGCCGCGAGGTGCGAGAAGCGGGCCGGACTTCTAGCAGAGTGTTATTAATTTATTACACTACTTTATTTTTTGCTTAAATCAGATGATGTAGAGTGTATATCAATTTTGCTTTTCTTGATGCAGTTCAGTACTCTATTTCAAATCAAAATATTTTTTGTTTGACTAAGAATTCTAATTTTAAATTTATTTTATTTTAAAAACATGGAATTCTTTTTCCAAAAGTAGTCATTTGTTTATTGATTAGTGTTACATTTTCATCGCATTTTAATCTTTTTTATCATCATGGATACGTTAACAATTCGAGTAATTATAGAATATGAGTACCGTTGTGGCAGCAACGCGGCACAAGGGGCACGCAACATCAACGACGTTTACGGAGCTAACACTACAGGCCAACACACCACCTGTTATTGGTTTGCTGGCTTCCGTTCTGGGAATTTCGACCTGAAAAATGAACCTCGCGGTCGTCCGAAGACTGGCCGACAATGACGAATTAAAGGCGATTGTGGAAGCTGATGATACACAATCTACGACTACGACTAAATTAGCAGCAGCTTTCGACGTTAGCGTCAAAACAATATTAGTCCATTTGCGTCAAATTGGCAATGTAAAAAAGCTTGACAAATTGGTGCCCCACGAACTCAATGATCGCCAGCGCGAAGTACGCGTCGAGACGTGCCTTGCACTGCTCAACAGACACCCAAATGAAGGAATTTTGAACCGCATTGTTACGTGCGATGAAAAATGGATTCTGTTTGATAACTGCAAGTCCTTAGCAAGTTGGTTGGATCCTGGTTCAGCACCTAAACAGTGCCTTAAACGAAAACTTGCGCCTAGAAAAGTGATGATCACTGTTTGGTGGTCTAGCGCTGGTGTGATTCATCACTGCTTCTTACCAAACGGGGTGAGCATTACTGCAGATTTGTACTGTGAAGAACTGAACACAACGATGGAGAAGCTGGCACATCTTCAACCAGCATTGGTTAATCGCTCGTTTCCGCTGCTCCTGCACGACAACGCGCGACCTCATACTGCACAACAGACGGTCTCCAAGTTGCAAGAACTGGGGTTGGAAGTTCTCCGTTATCCGCCCTACTCATCAGATCTTGCGCCTACAGACTACTACTTTTTCCAGAATTTGGATAACTCCTAGGCAGGAACAAAATTCAATACCCAAGAGACAGTACAAAATGCCTTTGAAGAATTTGTTGCCTCCCGTCCAGTTGATTTCTATAATAATCAATAAACTGCCACTGCGTTGGCAAAGATACATTGATTGCATGGGTGATTACTTCGATTAATACAAATAAAAATACATAAAAAAAAATCGTTTCAATTTTTTCTTACAAAACGGCAATTTCATAGGTGAAGACCTAATATAATACATAATATACTACATACTATGTACAGCAGATTTAGATAAACTTTAGAAAGTTGGGCGACAAACTTTTGGATGTAAAGGATTGTTTAATCAATAGTTGGGGATAAAAACCGCTTTTTATAAATATTTGATAAAGGTCATAGAAGGATGAGCATAAATTTGTTAGAATATCCGGCTCTCTCACTGACCGAACGAAACGCAACAATGCAAGCAATGTTACTTCACGTCGGTTTTCTGTGAGAGGGTGGTGTTTCTCCGGACGAGCTGACCCATTCGTGCTGAAAACAACAACAGCTTCAGCTTGGTTCTACCACTACAACCAATTAGGTCTTACGAATAAACATTGCATCTTATGATTTTTTTATTTATTTTTTATATGATAGGCCATAAACACTTGCAACACGAGGGGAGTTGCAAGTGCGTCGCCAGCCTGTTTTAGGGGAGGAAGGGAAAATAAAATAAGAAAAGTAAATGAAATATAGCTATTCGTAATCTAAATCATTATTACATAGTATAAAGTCCCCTGCCGCTTGTCTGTCTGTTCGTGATAATCTCAAAACTACTGAAATGAATTTCCATGCGGCTTTCACTGGTAGATAGGGTGAGTTACGAGGAACGTTTAGGTATATAATTTGTCTAGCTTTTTTATTATTATCAGGGCGGGACATCGCCCGCCGGGCCCGCTAGTACAATAATAATCTAAACATATTGTATTGAAACAACCGTGCACTCAAGTCACATGTTGGCAAATGTTCAAACACAAAGATATTTCTTCGTCTTTTATTTTACTCTTATCCCGTTGAAGTACTGGATCGGCACAACAAGTTTATCTCTTTTATCCTCTGTCAGCTCTCAACTCACTATTCAGAAATTCATGTACGTAAATTGTCCATAATTCTTCGATCTTCCTTTTTAAGTATATCCATTCACCTTCAAAATCAAAATCATTATATAATATAGAACAAAGTATCTTGCATATAAATAGAGGTCGCGCTCGTTGTTTTCAATCAGCGCCTCTATAATACGATTCTCGAACTAATATCTGTTGGTTGTAGATGTAAATTTATAGCTATATATGTATGTATGCATAAAGCGGTACTGTGTAAATCGTATACAAGTTTTTGATAATTATTATTTGTATTTAATATATTCATCGAAAGGCAGATCTAAATCCAAGTGTATGTAAGGAGTCAATGTTTATAAGTAGTTTCGCAAATAAATAGTATTGTTTGTGGGAGGCAAGAAAAATTTAAGAAAGCACTTTTACGTACCTAACAGAAAGTAAAGTGAATGAAAACAAATATGTAATAAAAGTTGTCATTTTGAAATGTCAAAAGTAATTGTCGTCTACCACGTTTTGTTAGCAAACTGGCCAAAAAAATCACTTAAAGTGCCATCTACAGAGCGGACCGATAACCAAAAATAGGCGAGGACTTTCCATACAAATCTGATTCTGGGAAGTCACCACGTGTCTGTCTGTCTGCTTGCGATAAACTCAAAAATTACTGAACGGATTCTAATGCGGAATTCATAAGTAAATAAAGTGATTCACGAGAAAGGTTTTGGTATGCAATTTGTTAAGGTTTTCTTCTCGATAACTCACTTGTCGAGAAGAACCGGCAAGAAACGGTATCTTTTCATTGTATATATTTTAGTACATGATAGTTACATTCGTTTTTGGCGTCTGTACAGAGACGGATGTATTTCCTAGACATCACCATCGTTCATTTATTGATCAAACCTGTAAAAGCATTCTTTATACATGACAAACTTTTAGCATTTGATCACAAGATCATTTAGTGTTAAATCATAACGTACTCTAAGATGGTAAACACGCTTAGCCTCTAGGAACTGGCCCTCAATTTCAACTGCCGGAATATAGCATGAATATAGTAATTTGTACTCAGTTTGGAGCAAAATATTATAAGCTTTATTTTATCAATTTTGATGAAAGAAAGATTTTTTACCTTGAAAAAAATACAGTTTATAGATAAGGCCAAAAGTTGGTGGCTTCATTTCTTGATTTCCAGACGTTGGTGTGTACTGTTTGTTGATCTTACACAATTATCATCATCATCATCATCATCATCATCATCATCATCATCATTAACCTTATCCCACCTAAGTAGGGTCGGCACAACATGTTTTATTTTTCCATTCTTTCCTGTCACATGTCATTCCAGTATTCACACCTTTTAAGGAGATCATTTTTCACACAGTCCATCCATATCTGACACAATTACCATGACTGTATATATTAGAGTTAATGATATTTAAATTATTTATACGATCATATTATATACTTCTGGTACTGCTCATTGACACTACCGCCACTCGATTAGATATTTCGGCCTATAAAGGGCAAGATATCGTTACTTGGGAGACACTTCTAGTTTGAAGTTATTGAAGGGTGATGCTCTGCCCAATACATTAGTCACAGTGTCAACAAAGTATTCATTGGTTTCCCTGGCTTGACTGACAAAACGTCATTGCTTTCCCTGGCTTGACTGACAAAACGTCATTGCTTTCCCTGACTTGACCGACAAAAC
>JACEII010000197.1:51317-62703 GCA_014332785.1 Antheraea mylitta
CTTGACTGACAAAACGTCATTGCTTTCCCTGACTTGACCGACAAAACGTCATTGCTTTCCCTGACTTGACCGACAAAACGTCATTGCTTTCCCTGACTTGAGCGACTAAACGTTCTGTTATACGGGACAAAAAAATAAAGAAACGAAAAAGATCAACTTATATATAGACATCTTTATTTCTGTTTTGTTTCATTCAAGTCTATATTCGTTTAAGTTTAGTTAAGTTTAGAAAACCTTATGCAAAAGAAAAGTATCAAAACAGTTTCACAATCCACGTGGGTATTTTTTTGTACAAAGTTTATAAACATTTGAAAATTCTAAACAATATTTTATTTTTGTCGTTTCGTGGGATGTATTTCTGTAAACAAACAAAGGTCGAGGTACACGAGGGCGGGTAAGCTTTCCGAGAATAAAACCTTATAACGAGTGGAAAGTATTACAATTCTTGGAATAACAACAGGCTGGTATCATGAGAATAGAATATCTTGAGAAATAACAGTGAATTTTGAAGAGTCCTTCTTAACTCCTTACGCTAATGAGGGCATAGGATTATATTGTTGCTGTTTTGTATTTTCTCGCTATTTTCATGATACTTGTTAACTTTCGCTTGTTATGTATTTGTTTTTAAATTTAATTATAAATGGAATGGCTGGATGAATAACAAACTAATTGAACTTGTTCGCTTAAGCTACCTACATCTGCGCGTCGGTCTGACGAAAGCGGTCTGCGTCGAAAACAGTTACATGTAATAAATGTACACACGTTCACGCTATACTAAGTTGAAGTAAGCCATAAACCATACAGTTACTGGGAAAGAAAAACGACCAGTGTCTTGCATTCTAAAAAAATGTTTGTAATCGGCCTCGCAGACCAACGCATGGGTAACGGAAGGTTAAAAGTTTCTGCAACTTATAAAAATATAAAGGATATTATATTTATATTCGTTAATTCGGTATTTATTACAAACGAACCAATGGAATAAAGAACAGAACAAAAATTAATGGTTATGTTATCTGTAGTATAGCGTAACATTATCATCTACGCGCTACGTTTGGACGCAGGCTACGAATTTTTAACTCTACTACGCGCGTAGTTGTACACTTTACGTACGTAGAATTGTGGTTAAACCGTTTTAATCATGATTAATCTTGAACAAACTAAATCATAATTCAAGATAGTTTCCATATAAATGTTGACTCAATACAACATGATAGAATACATTTTATGCAAAAATAAAGAGTTTGTAAAAAAAAACTATCTTGGTAACCTTTACCAAAAATTTGGATTTTTCTATCTTGGTAACCTTTACCAAAAATTTGGATTTTTTTTGTAATTGATCACAGTTATCCAGATACAAAATATAATCTATCTTTCTTGAACAGTTACCGTGCCTCACAGTGGTTTGTCTCTGTATTAGAGGTCGTAAAAAATGAAATAACAATTTTCAAAAATTAGCGTACCACCAAAAGAGAAGTGACAAACAAAAACCTGGTTTATGACTATTAATTTTTGTGTAATCTATCTTTCTTGAATAGTTACCGTGCCTCACAGTGGTTTGTCTCTCTATTAGAGGTCGTAAAAAATGAAATTACAATTTTCCAACATTAACATGCCACCAAAAAATAAGGGCCAAAAAACCCTGGTTATGACTATTAATTATTAGTGAATGAAATTATTTAATATAAAAATTACTAATTTGCTAGTCATCAACAATGAATTAAAAACGGATGTTTATTATTAATTACATAAATGAAATAACAGAATGTCTGTCATTATGCGCGCGTTACTCTAAAATCACTGGATAGATTTCTACGAAATCAGCCCCTCGGCAGCGGCTCAAGCCCTGGTCCGGTCCCTCGGCGTGGAACCCTTGAGTGTGCTGCTCGCGCGATACATTGACACAAAATCTTACATCACTGCAACAACAGTACACATATCACCCCCACGCACATGCACGCATACACGCTTACACATGAAAGTGAAAGGGTTTTGTTTCTTTACCTTATCGAACTGAAATACTTTAGAAAATTATTCGATTCGAAATATATATAAGAGTTGTTGAGGTATGTATGCTTGGTACAGATATATGTTTCAACAACTCATATATGTATGAATAGTTAGCTTAGGTCAGCTCAGATAGATCGCGAATTACACGTATCAGGCAACAGCCCAAGACGAGGTGTGCCGTGCATCTTTGAGCTAGTTGCCCAAATAGAATCAGATGAGTACCGCAAGCGCTCGCCTTGGTGGTCCGGTGAAGCTGTTAAGACCTTGCTGGGTCAATAGCGTAGTCAGTTCGAAAAAAAAAAAACTACGAAATCTTTGTTCAGATATATACACATCCTAGTGTGCAGATAAGCACCTATGCTTATCTAAAGAAATATTAAAAGTCACGATAATTACATTGAATATAAAGTTATTAAAATTTTTATACGCCTTTAGCGATGTGTATTTTTTTGTCGCGTGGTTTGCCCCAAGCGGTGTGTTATTTATGATTTTTCTAGTGTTTAGTAATGTGCAAGCTGTTTCCTTGAATGATGGATATACTTATGTTCAATTAATTGAAATAAGTTTGATTTTGGTTGCTATGTATAATCAACCCTTCATTACACTGCAGGTCAATTACACTAGTCACAGATATGATTTATTAAGAAGTGTTTGTACTAATGTGAGCCACAAACTACTCTCCCCAGAATGTCAAGTAGTATTGCGAGTATTGTGTAAGTTTGCGCAAACGTTCAACTTGTCACCGTTTTTGTCGTGTTGGTATAAAGCAACATTTTATATCTTTTTTTATTAATAAAACATAATACTGGTATAAACAGAATAATACTTATTAATATTGCAGAATTCGATTGCGATATCTGGCGATTTAATTGACTTAAGCAAGTGCAATTAGACGGAGTATGAACGAATTTCAAAACTTCACTATTTGTCTCTTTGGGATTTTATTTTCAATCTAATTACGAGTTGGATTGCTTTTATGATTTATAAGTAAAAACATTTCAAAGTCTTAAATAGACTCCTGCATTCTAATTTGGTTTAAATTAATGAATTAATGTTATATTCCATTTGAATTGTGTTAATGCAATTTATTAGTTTTATGTTAAGTCTATTTAAATTTAATTTTAATACTTCTTTTTTGTGTGGTTTTCTTAATACTTCAGTCTTTGAAAACTGTATAACCATTTCAGGTATTATCTCTATCAAAAATACATTCACATGTAATTGGACAATATATAACGAATTGTATGTTCTTCTTCTATTATATTTTTGGCAACCAGTCTTCTATTTAGTAGACCATTACTGCCATTGTCAAGTGAGTAACGATATTACAAGTTTATTGATATAACTTCATTGAACTAACAAGATGGTGGCCGTCTTGTTAGAACTCTCCTGGGAGTCTTTGTGGTAAATCAGAATTCATGCTCCGTGGTATTATTTCCGATCCACTTCACTTGTGCACAATAACCAAACTATATTAAGTAAAGCACCACCAACATTACACAATATAGAGCCAAATAACACAAGATTATGGATAAAATATTAAGACCACTACATGGCATTCCAAGAACTCCAAATTGTATGTTGTTTACGTATTTTTAACGAATGTCAAGCTATCTGTTGTTATTTTTGAAATAAATAAATCATTTGAATACTGTTATATGAAACATGTTTTCATGAAAACCTAGAAGCGTCAACAATTCACACGAAAAAAAAAAATTGTCATGAATCTCGTAAAATATTTTTATTAACAAAATTACGCGTACATAACAAAAGTTCAAATTAAGTTGTCGCCATTTGTCACATAGGTATCGGTAGTGGTACGTTCAACTCATAGACTAGTATACTTATGTCCATGTTTTTCGTTCACAAAACCGGCGACATCCACACAAATGGGCCTTTCGTCTCATCGCTCGAGATTTATAGGCCTACAGTAGACAAGTAAAATTCAAGTTTTATCTGGAAAACATGTCGTACGCATGCGTCGTACCGACCAATTGCGTCCTCGTCTCGGACAGTGCCGTAACGGCCGTGCTTGGGATAAATGGGGATGCGATGTGTCTGTCGATGGTTAGTTTATCGATATCGATAATTTAATATTTTTGTGTAAAAAATGCGTTTTTATATTACTAGAATTACGAATTAATAATTGACTAAATTAGATATTTTATAAATTATACGACATTCCTAGTCAGAGCGCCGGAGACCCAGCTCCCCTTACCCTCCCTCTTTCCTTCTTACCACCTTCCCCCGTACAAAGGTGTTTATGGACGGTGGTAATCGCTTAATGTCAGGTGACCTACATGTTCGTTTGCCTCGTATGATATAAAAAAATATATAACTTAGATTACGTTAAATCAGGAATATGTATGAAACTTGTATTATTTAAATTTTCGTTTGAGTTATGAAAAATATGATTAAATATAATGCAATCTGCCTTGAAAAAATCTGATTATTCGAAAAAATATAGATTTTCTAGTTTTAAAATGAGAAAAAACTTATTTTTGCAGGTTTGTATATGATTAGTTAACAAGAAAAATACACAAAGTAATGTTTTTTTTTTCAAACTGACTGTGCTATTGGCCTTGCAAGGCCTTTACAGCTTCACCGGACTACATACAAAGTAAGATATATTTTAGCATCGGCACTAGATATAAACTGTTCACCGATGTCAACATACTCTTTATGGTATATAAATTCACATTTACGTTATTTTTTAAATTGCATTCGTGCTTTTGTATTTCGGTGAAAGTATATATTTGTATAAATATGCTGCATGTATAGGCATAACAAAGAAGCAGATAAGTTTACCGAATGTTATGGTTGGAGTTGACGAAATCAAACATCAATCTAATACACTCACCAATCGTAGACTATGAATATAGAAGAAATATACTCACTGTTATTATATCTATTACAACAAAAACACACGTTATTCTCATCAATGAAGCATTTATTGGCTGTATTTATTTGTGTCGTATAAAACTGGGAGAACGCTATTGCTTTCGATAGCCGTATTATAGATAACAATAAAACTCGACCAGGAGAACGTCCCTAACTGTAGATTTTCCAATGCTCAGTGCGATAAAATGTTTGGTACAGGCGGAGGGAAGCGCGCGGGCCCCGAGCCCTACTCGCGCCATCGTGAAATTCAAATTCCCTATCATAAACGCCAGATTAGAATAATAAAATATTGCTTTAACACTGATTAATTTTCTTCCAAATTTATTACAAAAATAATAAATAAGGTTTATTTGATTGTTTATTTTTTTGTGAGGTTTTAAGACAGTGTCAAGTTTAAAAACTATAAATAATACGGTCTCTGGTGCAAAATGTGGATGTGAAACGTCTATCCGGTCAGAGGCCTGTGATGAATTCTTGTAAGGTAAGACGATTAAATGTTGAAGATTTTATTTAGCTTTAGAATTAATTCGTTTTAATGTTACGTGATATATGGGTAATTTTTTTTCCGAAATATGCGACTGAAAATTTTAATAATTTTTTTTTACTTACGATTTAAAAGCTTTTTTTATTAAATCTTTATTGCTCAGATGGTAATTTTTTATACTGGTTTATTTACCAGAAATTTGTAATTTAGAGTATGTCCATAATTTAAATTTTAAGTTTTATCTACACGTAGATGAAGTTTGCATGAATTTGATATTTGTTTTTAAAGAAGAGTAGTGTATCAAGGAATTAAATAAATACTACCTATACATACCTATACATAATACTTATTTCATTTGTGTTAGCTATGGAAAAATATGATAATTATGTTGAATACAGTTCATATGATTTTCGTCTTCGCCGAGGCAATGAATATTAGATTAGAAAATTGCTCGCCTGTTTTGATACAATACGATGGAAAAAATAAAATTACATTCATCTGCTACAAAGAGGAAATAAGGAATGTCAGTCGAATGTTACCACTTTATCATTTATCTCGTCCGACTTTAATAGATTCAGTGTTTCAACTTGATGTTATTTCTGGGAGATATGAAGTAGTCCGGTGAAGCTGTTAAAACCTTGCTAGGTCAATAGCGCAGTCAGATCGAAAAAAGGGAGATATGAAAAAAATCAGCAACATAGGTATACTTTGTAGATAGTCCCAGGTCAGTACGATTACTTTCAACGACTCACCACGAAAATTACAATCAAGACAGTAACCAAGTTATTTGTGTTACATAATACAAAAAAAAATTGGCTCATTTAGAAATGAGATTTAATGATGAAGCGTGAAGTGTTCAGGTTTCTAGAAGCTTCTCCGCGATACTGGCAGACCGCCATGTTAATGCCAATCGGCTCTGAACATAAATCTCTTATTAGCGATTTTCTTAATTTCTAGTTTATTTTATAGGAAGAAGGCGTTATTTTGAGGAAATAAATCATTAAATATGATACTGTACGTTACCTTGCACTTCCGCCTGGAATTGATTGGCCGCTATTACGTCTCACTACAACATAAAATGTTTGATTTTATTTGCCCTGAATAAAAACCGGCTGAGTGCCTTAAGCGCTCGCCTTAGTAGTCCGTTGAATCTGTAAAGGCCTTGCAAGGCCAATAGCGTAGTCAGTTGGAAAAAAAGAAGATTTTATTTGTGCGATTATTTTTAATTATTATTAATTTCAGATTTAACTTTTTCAGATACAACTCAAACAAAAATTAAATGTTTTTGTTGTAGTGAGACGTGGAAGCGTCCAATTAGTTCCAAGCGGAAGTGTAAAGTATCGCCCACTATAATATTTATTTCTAGTGTATTTATCAATAGTAATTTCTGAAGATGAATTGAGAAGCATGTTATTTTCTTATCATCTTTTGTCTATACTAATATTATAAATAGGTAAAGTTTGTGAGTTTGTAGGGGGTGAACTCGAGAACTACTGGTCCGATTTGAAAAATTCTTTCAGTGTTATATAGCTCATTTATCGAGAAAGATTATGTATCATCACACTAAGACTGATAGGAGCGGAACACCAATAAAGAATGTTTCAAAATATTGGTTTTTTTCCTCTTGAGAGCATCCGCTGTGTTTTATAGTTAGCCTAAAGTAATTATTCCACGCGGACGAAGTCGTGGGCAGAGGCTAGTTGGTTTATAAAACACTAACTGCAGTCCGTGAATTGGTTCTCGTAAATTGGTTTTGTTATTTTGACTGCTTGTTCTATCTAGAATAAACTTTTCTTGTAATTTCATCTCACTATTTAATCCTTACAAACTCTAATTCCAGAGTTAATATAATTGTCAAAAACAATCTTCTGTATATAAGATAAAGAAGTTCATTACCTTTTAATCATGCGTTTATCAACTTTTTTTTTCTGTTTAGTAGGTATTGAAAAAAAGGAAATTCGAAAATAATTAATTTGTGTTCAGACCGAGTTATTGTATGTTTCCCAAAAATATAGGATTTGATTCAAGTTTAATTTTGTTAATTTTAATAAATAATGTCAAGACATATAAAATTAAAGGTTTATTATTCGCTAAAACTAAGATACGTAAGGTTAGTAGGACGGGAAATATAAGGAGGAAGGACATCAAAAAGGGAGAATCTGTTTCTCGGACAATTAAAGAATAATCTGCAGTACCGTCGTCTAGTACGCATTCGCAGAAAAAATGGTCTCTAATCTAAGAATCTAGTAAAATGCACTGGTTTAGAAGTATGACCTAGAAGAAGACGATAGATAATGGAAGTAACAGCCTTACTTTGATATGGGAATTTAAAAAAGACCATGGTTTTTGGAGAACTTCATTTTGGAAAGAATCGTAAGATTTGCCCTTATATCTTCGGGAAATATCCCAATCCTTTTGGCATGCTTCTAATAATCTAGTTTTGGTTAGAGAACCTAGATCTTCTGTCTATAATAGTTCAACGAACCAGATTGGACAGCATCCTTTGTTCAAGAATCCACTGATTCTTTTCCAGAGATACTGCAATGGCCTAGGTTCCAAGCTATCAATAGTAATTTATTTATTAATAATTAGTAATCTGTTTTGATGCCAAAAATATTACACTCGTATATTTAAGTCTGTAATTATTTAAATCAACGGATGTCTGGATTTAGAGCAGAAGTGATTGGAAAGAATAGTTTGTAAGCAACTTTTACTGTCAGTGAAGATTATTGCTCTTTCTAATTTGTGTGACTTGATGAATGACAGAGATTCGTAGATGGCAGTAGTTTCTCCAGTAAAACAGATGTAAGAGGGGGACATTTTTGTAAGAGTGAATCTCTAATACGCGCGCGCACACAGACACCTAAAAGCGACACCATGAAGTTGGTTGATAATTATCAAGTTTTCGTGACAACTGATAACTATGTTCAAGATTGTTATTCAAATATATATATGAACCAACAATATTGTTTGATGTTGTTATTGGTTTGCATTGTCTATCAGATATCAGGTCGTGGTAAAATAAATTAATCCCTTATTAATATTGATCTAGGCAAATAACCTATTTGTTTCACAATACGCTGATATAATTAGTTCAATTTGTATCCATTGTTGAAACGGTATCCGCGTATCTTAATTGTAAATCGGGTTCAATTCCCCACCGGCCATAGATAGGGAGTCCTTTGAGGCCGGTTATCATGGAGCCAATCACTTTGCTTCAGTCTCCGGGTAACGTTTCAATACAATGATTAGTAGATTGTTATATTGTGTTCAAATTATTCTGTTCATATTACGTGATTCTATCTCTATTGACCGGTAAACTGATTATTAGGTATTATTATGATACTCTTCTTCGGGGTACTCTGGCTGAGTTTGTCACTTATGTCGCTGATTTTCTCAACAAGTCTACACCAGCACTGGGTTTTATTACGGTTTTATAGAAAAAAGTTCAAAATTTATAGTTGTTTTTCAACGTAGTGACCATCAGAGCAGTTTTCAAGTTGCGATATACAAATGTAATACGTCTTTGGTAGAGGGCAGCACTTATGTTCTTGTAAAATGCGTTCTGTTAGTGGATAGATAATTTCGATTTCATTAATAAAACCAATATAGAAAAAGCTTTGTTAACATATCAATACTAATATTATAAAGCTGAAGGTTTATTGTTTGGTTGAACGTGCTAATCTCAGAAACTATTAGTCCGATTTGAAACATTCTCTGTGTGTTACATAGCTCATTTATCGAAGAAGGCTATAAGCGTGTACCATCACGCTGATACTAATAGGAACGGAACACTAATGAAGAACTTTTCAAAATCGGGAATTTTGCCATTTGATAATTTCTGTTGTGTGTAAACTTAGCCCAAAGTAACTCGTCCACGCGGACGTATCACTAGTACTTCATAAAAGTGCAGAACAAATGTTATGCCTGTAGGTTTTTGAACATGAGATTTTAATATAAAAATCGTTTGTTAAAAACCGAAGTTTACAATTAAGCATCATTCATTCATTCGAGTAATGTCGGACGGGAACGTACAAGAATTAAAATACCATTCCGTACCATTGAAGAATTTACCAAAAACAATATTAAACTGGCTTATTCCCGCTTCGTGGGGCACTAAAAAAATTCAAAGGGTCATTTGAATCTAAAGAATACGTAACCAAAACCGTTTACGAAAAATTACGCATCGAATTATCGTAGTCCTATGCCGACAACTTTAGTGTTTTTGCCGTGATAGGGCCTCAAAGGAGATATATTTTTATATGTATATATAGATTTCTGTATCAATTTTATAGACGGTTAGAAATTAGTAAGCGTCTGTAACCATAGAGTATACTTATTGGAGGTCACGGATTTATAGATTTAATTTCTCAATCTATGCACCATCGTTATCCGTTTTATTATAACATGAATTCGTGTAAATTAGTATATGAATCGTTATCACAAACTTGGTAGGATTCGAATAATGGCCGGTCTAGGCACTTGAAGTAATTGATCAGAATGCAATCATCTCGACGTTTATATTGGAGCAATAAAAGAGATCGTGCCGACGTTAACTGGTTATCGGGCATCGGGTTCACTCTAACCTTCCTTTGGAAATTAGACAATTTTTTTTTTTTTAACTTTATTTTTGGCAATCAATCTTTCCGATTATTACTGCCATTGTCACGTAGTCAATAATATCACAAACTTCGTGTGATCATTCCAATATTAAGCATCGTGTGAAACCATATTCTAACAAGATGGTGGATCCCTTGCTAGAACCTTCCAGGGAGTTTTTGTGGCATCTCAGAATTTCATGCTCCGTGTTATTATTTTCCATTCACTTCACTTATGCACAATAAACTAACTATATTACGTAAAACACCACCAAATTTACACAATATATAGTCAAATAACACAAGATTATGAATAAAATACAAAATCCACTACATGACAGACTAAAATCCCGCCAAAAACTCAATTAGACAATTATTCTTGATCATTCATACTTTTTTTATAGCAAGGAAATATTTTCAAATCTGCCGCTGTTGATTATTTTATTGCCATAATCACATTTTTTTTTATATCTCAGGAGTCAAACGGACAGGTGAGTCACCTGATGTTAAGTGATCACCACCGTCCATAGATACTTGTAACACCAGTAGAGTTGCAAGTGCGGTGCCAGCCTTTGTTAGGGGTTGAGGGGAAGGGAAGAGATGGGGAAGGTGAGGAGAGGTGGGCCCATTGATGTACGCTTGGTACACATATATGTTTCAACAACTCATGTATGTATGAATAGTTAGCTTGGGTCAGCTCAGATAGGTCGCGAATTGCGCGTATCAGGCAACAGCCCAAGCCGAAGTGTGCCGTGCACCCTTGAGCTAGCTGTCATATAAAACAGGCTGAGTGCCTTAAATGCTCGCCTTAATAGTCCGGCGAAGCTGTTAAGACCTTGCTAGGTCAATAGCGTAGTCAGTTCAAGAAAAAAAAGCACTTCATTATATTTTTTGTACTAAAATATTTTCCTGTAATACAAAAGTTTCACTTGTATCGTGTGTTTTTACGATACACCCTGTTTTTTTTGTTATTTTCAAAACCCTATTTGTGCTATGCTCATATAAAGTTATGAAGGTAAAGTTTACCTGCTTATAATATCTATGTTGTAGATTATTAAAATAGTGGAGTCCATATAATAGTTATGAGAGTAAACAGAAATCTAATTAATTTTAGAAACGGTACACTAAGAAAGAAAACCTTAGAAGTTACGAGCATTGTTTTGAAGTTCTCGGTATGAAGTTAATAAGAAACGGGGGAAGCTTGTTTAGTGAAACACGATTCTTTTTGTTATTGTATTTTCACTTAGTTTTGTTTGCAATAACTGATCTTAGTATCTAAGATATCTGTTCCAATTAGTCCGCGTATTACCGTTTGGATATTATTACTCGAGGTCTATTATGTAACTAGCAAAAAATATATATTGTTTTTTCATGTTACTAATTGTTTATTTAAAGA
>JACEII010000197.1:62713-90176 GCA_014332785.1 Antheraea mylitta
GCATAAGTAAGGTGTATATTTGTGCGTACGTGTAAGTATGCATAAGTGCCTGCCTGGGTATAATAGTATACCAAAATTAGTAAATGTATAGTTAAGTATTTATACTATGGGAGTTATCGTAATCTATATCTTCTTCTATACAAAAATTAAGAATGTATAATTACATGTCTGTATTTGGAATAATTAGTAAATACATTTCAATCTGTAAAATATTTTAATTATATAATCATATTTTTTATTTTACAGTTACATCATCATTTGTTCCTAACCGTTATCGGTTACAGCGATCGCTATAAGAAATTTAACAGTCCATTTTTTCCGTCCTTTCGTGTGCACGTAAATGACTGGCATATCCTACTTTCGCTCTAAACGTACGCCTACACTTGGGACAGGTCAATACACCGTTATTATAATGACACTGTAGAGCCTTAGGTGGTCTGGCTTTATATATTTATACAGTTATATAACAACATTGTCTACCGATCTCATGTTCAACCGTCAACTAAGGACGCGGTTTTAAATTCTTATTGTTGTTTTAGTTACTAATCTTTCGCTCTTTTTATTTGGTATTGACTACGCTATTGACGTCTCAAGGTCTTAACAGCTTCACCGGACTACTTTTTTGCTATTTCTGGTACTAATTTTATAGTTAACTTTCTCAAGTTCACCTCGCACAAATAAAATCAAACGTTTTTGTTGAGATGAGACGTGGACGCGGCCAATTAATTCCATTCGGAAGTGTAAAGTAACATCCACTATAATAGTTAATATAGGATGACTTGGCGAGCTATTTTAAATCGTGTCTTCCATTTAAGAGGAGGCTACGAACTGGCAGATCTCTAATAGAGCGGTACTATTATTTTTATAAATTTGAAGCTTTAGATATTATCACAGAAACCCCGGACGCCTTTATGGTCCCGACGAAAGGAATTAACCGATTTTGAATAATAAATGGTTACTTCAAAACGTACCCCCGGAGCACGCTAAATGAATACCGAGTGATATAATTTATTCTGACGGACCAAACCCCGTGAGCCCGGATCGTATAACGGTACGCCTCGGAATAACTTTACTTTGATTTCCGCGTCAGCACTCCGACAATGCTTATTAACGATTGATCTTGTGGTGATTATATTTATTAATTAATAATAAATATATAAGAACACAGAAAAGATTTTCCTTGATGAATGTATTTTTATTTACCAATTAAAGCACTTAAATGCTAGATGTCAACTTTATATAGGTTCTCTGTTACCTTGTTATAAAAGAAATATACTCTATGTCTAATGTCTAAATGTCTCAAAGTTCAGAACGTCTTCCTTCTCTGTTTCTCAATCATTTTTTTCTATTTAGAAGCCATTGATGAGGTTTTGTGTTATCAATAAAAACGTTTTGAAAATAGCTAGTTTCTTTCCATATCGCTGATGAGTGGGAGCTCATATTCATAAGGTAAATACAATGACAAAGCTGTCGTTGTTTATCTATGTTTTTGGTTTACTTCCCTTAAACATTAAGTTATTCATTAGTTTCATATCACACAAAGATATTCATGTGATTGTGGCTGTCCTAATAATTATATTTATTCAGAATATTGACTTGTATAGCTCTTCTTACTTGACGAGATGATTATAATAATGCTTAAACTAATTAGCAATTAATTAATACTTGAGAGTAAACATAAAATTCAATAAATTTCAAACTATATATTTTGACTCAACAAATATAGGCAGGACTTACAAAGCCATGCTTTTAGCTGCTTAAGTAGTGGCGACCTTGTGGTAGGGACGGATACTACAGAGCCCTCTTGTGCCCTTAACCGGGAAAACCTCCAAATCTTTAGGAATCCCTCGAGATATTTTAATGCTTTAATCAGACCGTTTTAACTAATCCCAAACAAGGTCGGAATATGTTCAGAGAATAACGGAATCCAAAGCCTCGTATACATGAATAATAAAAAAATCACAAATTAAAGAAAAATTAGAGCTGCTCTATTTTCAACACTTAAGGTACCACTATGATGCTGCCTGGGTTCCATGACTATTTCGTTTTTACATACTTCTTTTTTCGACAGCTTGGCGCGCGACCTGGGACTCTACTTTATTATATTTGCACGGAAACCCATTTTCTCTAAAACAGGAGTAGCCAACGGCTCTCATAATATCAGCGATATGCCAGTGAAAGTTTTGTCGAAATCGGTCCAACTGTTTAGGAGATTAGTAGAGACAGACAGACAATCATTTTAAAATCAGACTGAATTAAGTACCGCATGTCCTTTTTTTACATTTTTAATTTGATTTGGTCATATGTTTGAATTTAAAGTAATTTACTTCATTGATTATTTGGCGCCGACTCAAATTCATTTAGGTATACTTACATTACTTTAAGAACTTAGTTGTTAAGATTAATAAAGTAAAAGGTTTATTATTTTATGCTTTTCAGTTTTTTCACAAATTTATATGGGACCAACTTCGGAGTATACCCTTTCCAATAGAAAAAAAATAAAATCGGACTATATTATAAAAAGTTATTCGTGATCATACATAAAAAAAATATATATACGCGTCGAATTGAGAACCTTCTCCGTTTATTTCGTCGGTTAATAAAACTATCAGCTGACGATGGATGAAAACATCGTGAATATACTCGAGAATTGTTCTCGTTGTACTTGTATATGTGGCAAAACATAGAATTCTGAATTTCTCAAAGTTTGAAAACGCCAATACGTCATGTGCTGGCGTAGTGAATATGCCCATACTTTCCTTAGCGAATAGATCTATGGCCCTGCAGTGTGACTCTCACAGGCTGATGAAAAAAAGCTGTTATTTTGAAATTACAGAAATCACTTGTCTTTGTTTGTATAAATTATTGGTTTCTCGAGACCGCTTTCAGGTCAAACTGAGTGCGTTGTGTCCTATTTAATTCCGACGGGCTAAGTCGACCATAGAATTTAAGCTTCATGAATGTTGACATTTTTTTCTACACTTTTAAGCCTCAAATCTGTTGTCAATCACATATAGTATATTCTAACAGTGGCTTGTAATTCGGTGAAGCTGTTAAAACCTTGCTAGGTCAACAGCGTCGTCAGTTCGAGAAAAAAAAACTACTAGTGGTACATGTGTTAATTAGATCGTTCTCATTTCGCCAGAAGTAATGTAAGTCATAAAAACCAGCGTGTTTTCCAGTATACTCGTACTCAGTATGACCTTTCAAAGTCTTACGAACTACGTCCATTAATAGTCCATTAAACTACGAAAACTATATGTTAAAACGATTTTATAGAAAATTTACTTCCCTAAATTTTTTTTTATAGAAAATTATTGTTTTTTTTTTTTATAAATAAAAGAGCAGTTTTGAGGCAGGCCTTCTAACTGAATTGAAAGAAAAATCAAATGGTATTTTTTACATTTAAAAGCACCTTTTTGATAATAAGCAAAAACAAAAACCTTATAAAGAATACCTATTTATTATTTTTTAACTATTCATATATCAACATAAATTGTATTGACTTCAAACATTATTACTCTTAAAGTTAGACTTTAAATTGCTTAACTTTACCATTTAGGTATAATATATTAGGATTCCATTAGAGATTATCAGCCACGACCTCGGTTACCACAGACAGGTTAATCCAAAATCTTTTAACAAGTCTGTGAAATTTACATTGTATATTTTATAAAAGTTGCTATGGAGTATTTTTTTACAATTTATCATATTCCCTCGTGTAAATACTGAAGATGTTTTGATGATTCGTCTTTCAAACATATTTAAATTATTTATAACTGGTAACCCACCCCGGTTTTGCTTATGCCCATGTAAGTATATTGATACTTTATTAATGCGGCGTCCTAAGTATTCTAGCGATTTAGCTAAATATTATTCTATTACAGTTTGGCGGTTTGATGATTAATTACAGTATGCAAAAGTCGAATAAGCTTTTTGAGATTTTGGCGGCATTTTAGTCAGCCATGTAGTGGTTATTTTTTTAATTCATAATCTTGTGTTACTAGACTCTATATTGTGTAAAATTGGCGGTGTTTTATGTAATATGGTTCGTTAATTGTACATAAGTGAAGTGAATGAAAAATAATATCACGAAGTTCAAACAAGGAAACCACTTTCTTGATGGAACGTTGAAATAATCGCACTGCAAATTACCTGAATGTCGATCGGCTAACTTGTCCTGATAATTAAACCTATCTTTGACTTTATTAACTCCACGCTTGTATTTGAACAATTTTGTTTTAAGATTACACGAAGATTAAGAAGATAAAAAATGTATGAAATGTTATATAGAAGATTTGAAACTTATGACTTTACATTAACTTGGACATAGAAGAAAACTGGCTAAAGAATACGTAAGAACTAATTACCTATATTGACAACTTCAGATTTGGCAGTATGGAGTAATTCCTTCGCCTGTCCTATTGGACGAATATTGTTACTACTACAAATAAGCCTTTGTTTCTGTTCCACAAACAACTTCTTTTGTTACGCGTACATTATAATCTGTAATAAATTCTAAAATATTCGCTGAAATGATATTTTGTAAAGTGCTTTTTTATGAATATTAGATGCCTAATCTATATATATCTATATTATAAAGAGGTAAAGTTTGTGATTTTGTGAGGTTGTACGGAGTAACCCCAGAAATTACTGGTCCGATATAACAAAATTTCAAGGAAAGCTATAGGCTATATATCATCACACTAAGGCCAATAGACGCCGAGCACCAATGAATAACATTTAAAAATCTTTTTTTTTTCTTTTGAGAGCTTCTGGTGCGTGATACTGTTAGCCCAAAGTAACTATTTGCCGTGGACAAAGTCGCGGGCAGAAGCTAGTGTGATTAATACATTTAATTGCATAAGTATACCATATATGACCAAAATAGTATCGCAATTTACAATGCTTAATGCGCAATGATCAATGTCGTTAGGAAATAGCCGTCTATTATTCTAGACTTTTCTGTAGGCCCGTCTAAGTTGAACATTACTTTGATCTATCTGCTATTTTAGCCGGCTTTAGCTTTAATAATATAAGCTGAAGATAAATATGTTTACGATTTGATAACAATGTGTCGCATTTTCTTTACTTTCCATTGATATAATATGCAGGTAATAACTATATTCATTTTTAGGAAGAAATTCTCTAAGTAATAATGAAAGCTGCGATAAAATTTGTTGTGCAGTTTCGGTTATTTTTCACTTCACTATTACAAAGTATGGGGCCAAATAATATAAGATTATAAATAAAATAAAAAATCTACTATATGGCATTCCAAGTTTCCGCCAAAAACGTCATAGTATTCGGTCTATTCTGGTAGGTATGTTTTGTTGAAGTTCCGATTTAGAGCCTGAACATTTTTGTTTCATGAATGTTACCTATCGTCTATTTAATATCAGTTTTATTACCCTTCGATAAAATATTTCTATATATGTGAATTGAACGACGATTTATTCAGTGATATCTCGATATGAAAATAAATGGTTCGCATCACAACATATCGCATTTTAGTTGCGAAGGAAAATTGTATCACATGTTATTGGATAACGCGATGGCGCGGCAACGGGCGTTTCTCCTTGAGCGATGTTACTACATTGGTATGATAGCCTAGTAGTTTTTGTTACGTTTATAGAACACAAGATATGATGAATATGTTTTTTTTATTGTTTTTGTTGGAACCGTCATTCATTTTGTTTCAAACCTGCATAAAATTATGACCAAAGGTCTCTCATCGGCTATCTTGATGATTTTTCTATTTACTATGACGCTAAATATCGTATTCAGTATAAAGGAATTTCATTTGTATTCTCTCACAGATAACTGACGTGAAATAACATTGCTTGCATTGTTGTGTTTCGTTCGGTCAGTGAGAGAGCCAGAGGCCCATGTCCCTTCCTCTTTCCCTTTCCTTCCTCTCCCCCTTCTCCCATATACAGGCTGGCAACGCATTTGCGACGTCCCTGATGTCGCTAATGGACGGTGGTGATCACTTTACATCACGTGACCCACCAGTTCGTTTGCCTCCTTTGATATATATGAAAAAAAAAAAATTTGGTGTTGTGAAAAATATCGTTTGGCGCGTCGAATTTTTCGATTCAACGATGCTTATTGGGTTTGATTTCTGCCCAAAATTAAAAACTCTTTTCACTCTCTTCAGTTTAAAATTTGGTTTGGGAACATCATAATTTGCCTGTAATATTATTTACTTTCGTATCTTCACAATTTAGTAGAATAATGACTCGTCTATCCATGTTTTGAGTTTTATATGTTTCAGTGCAGTCTCCGTAAGATATTTATTTGGCACCAGTTTATTATTTATTACTTTAAAGTTACTGACTCAGGCTGTGTAAAGTTACAACCTCTAAGATACTAATTTGTAAGAAGATTTGTTTAGAAAATAAAACTTGCATTGGGTTTGTGCCACATCACATACTATACGACATTTTCAAATCGAAAAACGTTATTCTTAGTTCCATTCATTCCTGTATAAAAATGTCAGTCAGTTTTGGGGAACAGTTTTGCGGGATGGTAGGGTTTTTTAGGGTCGCAACCACCATGTATATGGCGAAAAAGCCCATCATCGTAACTCGCTTCTGCGTGTCGCGTTTCGGGATCAGCCTGTGCATATCCAGAACTGGGTGACTTTCGTCATTATGGCCGGCATGACAGCAGCGACCGGCGATGGATAATCTGTCTATCGGTGGTTGCCGATGTTTTTGGATTGTACTATGTTTAACATCAGGCATAGTGCAGTCACTATGTCGTGCTTCAATAAAAAAAAAGTTTGGTGAATTTCTACGATTTCCAAAAAAACTATTAGTAGTATACTAGTATTTTTTTTTTATAGAAGCACGCCAAAGTGACTGCACTAAGCCTGATGTTAAGCATAGTACAATCCAAAAACATCGGCAGCCACCGAGAGACGGATTATCCATCGCCGGTCGCCGCTGTCATGCCGGCCATAATGACGAAAGTCACCCGGTACTGGATATGCACAGGCTGATCCCGAAACGCGACGCGCAGAAGCCGAGTCACTATGACGGGCTTTTTCGCCATGTACATGGTGGTTGCGACCCAGTCGGGCTGTAAAACCCTACCACCCCGCTATCGCCATTGCCTCGTTCGTTGATCAGCAGGGTGCACCACGTGCAGGTGAGGTTGGCTTGGGTGTCTCAAGTCTTAAGATGTTATTCGACACCTCTTACACCCCATTTATATAGTGGTAGAGACATGCTGAAGTTATAATTGGTTTCAGCATGAATGGGTCAGCTCGTCCGGGATAGTACCACCCTTTCATAGAAAACCGACGTGAAGTAACAGTGCTTGCATTGTTGCGTTTCGTTCGTTCAGTGAAAGCACTGGAGGCCTACCTCCCCCTGTCCCTACCCTCCTTCCCCATTCTACACCAACAAAGACTGGCAACGCACTTGCGACTCCTCTGGTGTCGCTGGTGTCTATGGATGGTGGTGATCACTTAATATCGGGTGATCCACCTGTTCGTGTGCCTCTTATTACATAAAAAAAAATTGTATATATCTGTGTGCAAGGAGTTTTTGACCGGATATTGGTCTGTCATGTGGTCGTTTTGAATATAATGTTGCCTTATTTGAGTGCATTATACTGTTTAAAATTGGAGGTGAGGTTGTTAAACAATCTTTTGCAGACAAGTTTTCGATGGATTCTAGAGAGGTTTCTTACGGGTAATATAGACAATACAAAAAATATAAATTATAATATAAATGTTATGAATTGTATCACATGATTTGGTTAACAAAATAGAGTATGTATATTACTTTATAGTATCGCCTTCTGTAAACGCAAGCTCAATGTAGTTTTGAAACAAAGTTGAAGAATATAAAATCGCGCCGAGCAAAGTGGCGGTGTGAGCGGAGCAGATAACGCTCAAACAGGGCGAGTTCATCCCAAAGTTCTTACGTGACCTTCGCAATTTATTCGGATTAACTAATCTCATCCTTGGCATAACATTACCTAAGTTGATTATAGAAGATTTAAATGTATTACTACACCATATATGGAGTCAGTAGCACCCATGGCTTCGTCTGAGTTTGTTTATTAATAAATTAGCTGTGCCCGCGACTTCGTCCGTATAAAATATCCTGTTTTTGTAAGAGATTGGATTGCAATTACCTACCTACTCTTTTCTTTTACTTAACTCGAGCCGTCATTCCAATTAATAAAACAAGCACTAAATGTTACTCTAGAATATGCTCTATATTATTGGTGAGGTTTTATCGTGGACGCAGTACTTTAGGATTGATCCGTGTACGAACAGTAGTCCGATGAAGCTTAGGACATTGCTAGGTCAATAGCGTAGTCAGTTCGAAAAAAAAATCCCGTTCGAACAAACAGACAGACAGACATTTCTAAAAAAAAAGAGTATTCTATTACTTATTCCTAGACTCCCACATTTTTTTTTTGAAATATTTTTGGATATATGGTAGAGCCACGCTGAAGCTATTACTGGCTCGTCCGGGGTATTATCGTCCCTCTCACAGAAACCCGACGTGAAATAACAGTGCTTGCATTGTTGTGTTTCGTTCGGTCAGTGAGAGCGCTGGAGGCCTACATCCCTTCCTGTTTCCTTCTTTCCTTTTCCTTCACCTCCCCCTCTCCCATATATAGGCTGGCAACGCACTTGCGACTTCCCTGATATCGCTAGTGTCTATGGACGGTGGTGATCACTTAACATCACGTGACCCACCAGTTCGTTTACCTCCTTTGATATAAAAATACTAACAATCTAAAAAGTACAAATAAGTTAGATTGCCATTCTTGTTATATATTTAAACGATCACACCAAAACAGTAGCTTTGTACATCTCTAACAGCATATGCAGCACACACCGAAATAGCTGTTAGGTGGCAGGGTTTTTTCAACTCATTCCATACTCGTCCTTATATATTGGCCAATTAATACAATATCTATGAATATTATAATCTCTGTGTTTTTTGACATATAAACTACATCACTGTGATGTTCAATCGAAACCTCTTAATTACTTTATGCGTGAGAAAGTAACAAGTTCACTCAAGTTCACAATTTTCTACTTTAATAATGTCAATAGGCTCTTCGTTGAATACTTTGTGAACGGTATAAAACGCTACGAATAAAATAAAATGCATTAATTCCTAATAAATAAACGTGAAAAAATCAATGAAGAACAAGATATTCAAACAGGTGAAATCTAAGGTCATAAAATAGGCTTAATTAAACCCGGAAAATCCTTCTTTCCGCACAGGGGAGAAATGCCGTAAATCAGGTGATACCTTCTGAGATTGTCACCACGAACATTAACCTGTCTTTGTAAGGGTAGGCAAAATATTACTCTGAGCTTTATAGATAATTGTATAGACCATCTTCGCCTACTCTGTTTCAAAGTTGGACCTCTCAGTAATGATATATCGTCTCGCTTTTTAACCCTATTTTGCCCATCGCTAACCCCTTTGGATTGGTCCGTGAAACTTATAACAGAATAATACCCTGGTATGGACGATTTCATTTTTATTTGATAGGTTCGATAATTCAGCATTTATTTCAGGGTTTGGGGTTTTAATCCCATGAATGGCGTTCGAAGTAGAAAATGGAAAACATTGTTTTTGTATTATGTTTCGTTTTTGAGCAGAGAGGATGTTGGAACATACTTTCCTATCGCATGGACTTTGGGGCTAGACGAAAAAAGTTTAAGAGTTGATATATTAAGTGTAACAGGATGAATTGGGAAAGAGTTACGTTTATGCTAATGTTACAACTGACCCAATCCATCACTGACGATGCCCTCTTAGTATCCTTCGTCGACGAACTTTGTTAGCTTCGGATCCAAAATTGTACCAAAATTCATCTGGAATTGATTTAAGTGGTTAAGTAGTTGTACCCGTGCAAACCCACTAGTCCAGTTCTATTAGATTCCGATGGTTAGGTTGCCTGGTACTACTTGTAATAGTCAGAATACAGTAAGTTAGCAGCCATCCATTAGGGCCCCTAATTAGCGCCGTTACAGGCATTTCACAGCTTACCAATGTAGGTTCTGCTTGAGTTACAGAGGAGTTATTGAATTAGATTGATTATACCGGCAGCGTTTCTGTCACTAGTGCTGCGTTTTTTTGAGTTTTTGTCTAAACCCTTAGTCGCCTTTTATGACATCCATCGGAAGAGATAGGGTGGTGCTATTCTAAGCCGGCATACACATGATTAAAATTCTTCCATAATAAATCGTGCAGGAATGAGTAGACTCCAGACTATTCAATGGCATTACTGCTATGTATAGTTAGTTATTTATGACTACACTCAAACAGGACTTCGAACGTGCGTAATCTGCGTAAATCTTCTTTTAACAACCTCAAATGGAATTGAGGTCAAAGTATTAAGAACATGGTAAAGGTTGATCCTTTTGCATAGATAATTGCCTGTAAATGGGCCTGATGTGGCAAATGTTTAGCTTGTACCTATTCGAGTGTAAACATTTACACTCGGGAACAGAGGGTGATGTGTTAAATATTAACGTAAAATACAGTGGTAGACGCCAGGGTAATGCGATTAGGCATGTGAAGCCATACGAAGGCGACAATTATTGGAAGCTAACGGAAGTATAGTTTGTTTTCTTGAGAATGGATTCCTGTTTAATAATATTTAAAATATTAATACCTTTATTGGTTTGTTTGTCTCTTTAATTAAAGGTTAGTAAATTATGGGTTCGATTGTAACTAGAGTCAAAATATTTTTAGTTTTTTTTTTATATAATTACTGTTTATTTAATTGTAATAACCGTTCAAAGCCTAGGGATATTTGTAGATAAGGCATGCGATAACCATATTCAATGTATAAAACGAGTGTTTCTTACTATATCGTGAACTTGGTTCTAAGCCTTGCAAACGACTCAGAGTTTTCGATGAATATGTAAACGATGGTGACATCTGGAAGTGACACCTCTCTCTGTGCATCAACCAAAAACGAATGTAACTGTGTATTATGTTGTAAAAGCATTTTATGTATAATGAAAATATAACCCAGATCTAGTTTCTTGCCAGTTCTTCTCGATGACTGGGTTGTTTTGAGAACCGGTGGTAATTTTAATTTTTATAAATACCTTCTTAGGGCCTAAGTTGAATAAAGAGTATTTTGATTTGATTTGAATTCAAATGTTATTGGCCTAATTATGAAGGTCAGAGCCGAAGGATCTAAAAAAACCAAATTACCTTAATTAATTTATCAAAATAAAATTACAAATGAAACTAATACTAGAGAGCGTCGCCGATGTTAGGCTAGCTCTCGCCTAAAACTAAAACTATTAGCAAGTGAATGCTACCGATGTTAGGTTTACACTCTTTTATCGTTGTTTCGTCCAAGTTTTTATATGTGGACAGTGTGGGAATGGAGGAGTCGGACCACCGAACGTTTCCACTAACTTTGTGCATCTATTGTACTGTGGAAATTGCTGACTCGCTGCCTTTAATACCTGCCACAACTTGAGACTGGGAACGCGGCACTCATAGTCATCGATTGTGGTATGTAGTGATGCCGTAATGCTTTGAACATCATCATGGGACTGAAATTCTTACTCAGCAATTGTGGTGTGTAGCGATGACATAACAGGCTCGAAACAATTACACCTGTAGAAACAAAAATTAACTAGTTTCACTGTCACTCAATTACACTATGGTTGCATATACAGTTTATTGTAGTCTGTTTCTAAATACATTTCTTTTCTTTCTTTTCGTATTTGTTCTGATGTCCCGAATAAAATTGTCCTCATAAGCGTTGAAACGCGTTTATATATTCCAGAAAAAGGAGGGCGGAAATTTCTGGAAGGCAGGCGTCATTACTCGAGAGATTCGATACGTGACATCTTAAAACCCCATTGCTTGAAGTAATCGGTGTTATAAGGTGTCAGTGTGTGTGTTACTGGTTCCCACATATCAATGACTCATTTATTGTTTATCTTTAGTTTAGAGTTTTTGTACGGGATATAACAAAACTCCATGTTGTTTTAAGTTAATATCGCGAACATTGAAACCTAACTGTATATTGTATTTGTTTTCGTGGTTTTCTTTAACTCATTACTTATAGGACTTCTTCGATGTAAACCAACCGAGAGAATCTAATCTCGACGGCAGTTTCTTTTGTACGTTGTCTTTTAATGTCTCTAGGGCTCAGTTTCCAGAAATTGAACCCTATTACTAGGCCTACGCCGTTCGTCGTATATTTATCTCCTAAGACCCAAGCCATAATGATGGAGATGAGTTAAAAAAAACCCAGAGTTCAATATCTTGTGCTTGTATGAAGGCTTACTACGAAGAGACTAGGGCATATAATGCTTCGTGACAATCTTGGTTTATGTCTATTCAATCTTTGGCCTTGATGTAGAAGGACTATACTATCAAATCGTTATCGAGATATCAGAAATTGGAACAGGTTGGTAAAGATACACCATGTAGGCTATAGCAGGAAAACTGGATGGACAACCGAAGTCGCAAAACAAATATAATTTTTTTTCAGTACATTACATTTATTTTTAAGATCACAAATGGCTTAAGCGAAGTATCAAGTAGTCGGTAATAAAAACAAATATTCGTGGGAAAATGGAAAATTCCAATTGCGGTACATACATTCCTGCCATATTTTGTATATTATATAACCCCGTTTTCACATGTCTTAGGAAAACATAAAATTGAATTGATAATAATTCAAGTCTACATTTCAACATAGATCGTTCTTCTTAAAACAACTTAAACTTTGTTATACTCAATAAACACGTGTTTATAGGATGTTAGAAAAACAAACGTGGGAGGGGTACATAACGACTTCGAAATTCGGATTACCGAGAATTGAATTTATTCAAAACGGTAGAACTGTGAACGTGCGTGGGTGCTAACATTTAGTGATCACGTGGAACCAAGTACTCGGAATTAATTTGTATAATTGTTGAAATTAAGTTCAGTTTACACGGTTCGGGTTTTGTAAGAACGGTTTCATGAATATTTATAAGAATACTAGCTCGTTCCCGCGACTTCGTCTGCGTCGCTAATTATCTCAAATGTCTTGTTATATTTTAAATGCATTAGGCAGCGTTTCTGACAATAGTTCCCAGCCGGCTTGATTTTTTCGACGATCATCGTTATATTTCGACCAATTTATTTTAAAATAATTGACAGAATATATACATATACTTCCTTCGTGAATATATCATTCCAGCCTATTTAATGAAATCGTGTAAGTGGTAGAGTCACGCTCAAGCTATTACTGGTTTCAGCCTGATTGGGTCGGCTCTTCCCCGGTATTACCACCCGACCTACGAAAAACAGACGTGAAGTAACATTGCTTGCATTGTTGTGTTTCGTTCGGTCAGTAAGAGCGCCAGAGACCTACCTCCCTGACTCTCTCCTCTCCTTTCCCTTAAACACAGCCTGGCAACGCATTTGCAACTCCCCTGGTGTTGGTAGTGTCTATGGATGGCGTTGATCCCTTAATATCAGGTGACCCGCGTGTTCATTTGTTTTCTATCATATAAAAAAAGGGTCATGTATGAAAATTTAACATGAAATTTGAAAATAAAATTTTAAAATAAGAATAGAAAATGAAAAATGATAATTGAAAAAAAAAAAACAAAATAAAACCAAAAATTGAAAATAAAAATTGAAAAAATTAAAACTAAGAATTGAAAATGAAAATTGAAAACGAAAATTGTAACTAAAAATTGATAATGAAAATGGAAAATGAAAACTACATGATAATCCACTCAGTAGTTTTAGAGTTTATCGCGAACAGACAGACGTGGCGGAGCATTTTCTTTTATTTTACTTCCGTATACATTTTGTTTTTCTTCCGTCTGGAATTGATTGGCCGTTGCTACGTCTTACTGAAACAGAAAAATGTTGATTTAATTAGAATGTACAGGTAGTTAAGAAATCGAATGAAACGTTTCATGTTGTAGTGAGATTTCCAGACGTGCAATTCCAGGCGGAAGTGTAAAGTAACGTCCTCAATAATATATTTGTGGTGGCAATGTGGTGGCAGAGCTTCTACCGACTGAACCATTTTGTTAATCACTACAAATTTTCCGTCTCTCGTGTATTTGTAATTAAATACCATCGTATGGCTTTAAATAGTTGCATTTTTGTTATCTTTACATATAGAATTCTGAATCTTACAGGATTTTTATATGCACTATGCAAGTCTTCTATTTTGCCGTGGAGATGTGGGGTAAGCGGTATCCATGGTATTTATTTTTTTCTCTGCTATAAAGTATATTGTTAAGGTAATAAACTAGACAAACGAAGTCGTAGGCATCATCTAGTTATTTCAAAATCAGAAAGGTGTCTACTGCGTCAAAGAACGATACAAAAAGAACTGTTTCATATCAGATTACAAACTAAGAGGAACTTTTCAATAAACAGTATTTTGTTGTTGTTCTATTTGTTGCTTTATTGACTTCAATATCTTGTATCAAGTGAACGAATTATACGAAGATAAATAGCCTTCGGCCGTTTCTGAGATAATAAACAAAACTTTGTTACTCCAATACCCTCAGTTATTAACTTTTATCAGTGGTTCCCAAATATTTTTATCGCAGCACATTATATATTTCTGAAGAGAACTCGTTTAGACGCGTTGAAAGTAATTTTTTTGCAGGAGATAAACTTTTAATTTCTCGTGATAATGTAAACGTGACCGGCCGTATTGCTACAGTATAAATATGAGAGATGTCTAATGAAATACTAACAAAGAAATTAGTGAAAGGTGCAAGCGCGGTGTGTTTGGCGGCATGTCAAAGGGCGCAAGGTCCTCTGCGCATGCCGCGTAATACTGGTACAACGAGTGTTCGACAATACAATTTCAAATAGGCGTGGTCCGGTGGTAACGTTCTTTACATTATACTCAACGATCGACGCGACGGGGCGAAGGTTCGAAACCCAACGGTTTTTTCATTACAAATCGGCTGAGTGCTGTAAGCGTTCGCTTTAGTGGTCCGGTGTAGCTGTTAAGACTTTGCTGGGTCAATAGCATAGTCATTTCGAAAAAAAAAAAGACAAAACAATTTGAATGTTATGTTTATACAGATAGAGTTGCAAATGTTTTTGAGTACTTCGTCAATAGTGCAAAATTCGTATTTTAACCTGTTTTAAACTTTGCACTTTGCACTAGCTTTGGAAATGTGACGTCACAAAAAATCATAATCATCATCATCATCATCATGGGCAGCTCTTCTCGACCCAATGCAGAAAATAAGCCTCCTCTCTTTTAAAAATAAAAACATGTAATTGAAATCTATCGAGTAATTTTTGGATGTACGTCGGATAGACTTTGGCCAGTGTATATGTATATTAGTAAGATTAAAAAAAATCAAATTCCATATTATTATAAAAAAATATTATATCACACCTAATTTAAAAATATAAAAAATACATATACCTATACATTAAAAAAATTACTGAAGATTAATCTTGACCAGCAAAAAGCTAACGTCACGCAATATCTCCAGGTGGTCACCCATCCAAGCACTGACCGCGCCCGACATTGCTTAACTTCGGTGATCGGGCATGAACCGGTGGACGTTGACGACAAAACATTTCTATCTACCCGTCTCTCTCGCATACTTGTGACGTCACAGAATATTAAATAGAAACAATTTGAATCTTACGGTTATACAAGTTGGGTTGCAAAGGTTTTTGAGTATTTCGTTAATAGTGCAAAGTTTGTGTTTTGTGTGCCCGCGCATTTCGTTTAGATTGACATGTTAAAACTCGCAATATCTTTTGAATGTAATGGCCGATTTTAATAATTCAAAAAGTTATCTACAGGTACTGAAACAGTCTTACTTTAAAAATAATTTATTTGGATATGGATTAATATATAGACATGAATAACATAGTCTTTTACGCATGGTATCGTTTTTATTAAGATTTCTTTCAAAAATGTAGTTATAGTGACATAATCACAATATCTAGACATATGGTACAGCGAGGTTTTTTATAGATAATATGTTCTTTAATATTGTAGAACATATTTTTGTCCTATCATTCATAGTTATCGGGGCGCATGCGATGAAATACATTTTATGCTAATTTTTTTCATACCTTTGATTATATTATTGAAATTTTAGTAGAAATACCAATTTTTTTCTAAAAAAAAATATATCCTATGTTACTAAGGGACAATGTAGCATTCTAATGGTAAACGAATTATCGAAATCCGTCCAGTAGTTTGAGTTTATTCGTAACTAACATACAAACATACTACGTTTCCTCTTTATATTTTTCTCTTTATATTTCTAAACTATTATAGTTTAGAAAAATAATATGAATATTATGCTTTACGGATAGGGTCGTTAATAGTGCGAAGCTTGTGTGTAATCACCACGAACGTCGCCATGGCCGATTTAAGTTTAGGGTGCGCCTATAGATGTTTTACATCGAAAATCACATATAACCTGGGTATATGTTTGAGTGAGACCGTGGATAATTTGGATTCACAATTGGAAACGGTAATTGTGGCTGCAATCAGGTATCAGTTTTATTCAATTTTATCGCTTTTAAAAATACAATTGAAACCAGTGATAACCAATTTGGTGCAGACGAAGTTGCACGGGTCAGCTAGTGCTTAATAAAAAAGTGTTATGATTTCTATATTCTAAAATAAATGATACTTTTTTTATATCTTAGGAGGCAAACGAAGAGATAATTTGCCTAATGTTAACCTGTGTCTGATGAGATCTTTGTATGGAGTTTAAAACTTTATGGTTTTGGACAGTCTAGGGGTTAAGTATAAAAGTTAGATTTATTGTGTTTTCTATTCTTTTAATGATTTCTGTGGTATAAGTTTAATTTAATATAGAAAAAAAAAACATGTATTCAGTGAGTATATTACTCATAAACAAGAGGATTATTGTCTAGCTAGCGAATGGAAGCGGGGTTAAAAATGTCAGTCTCCCTATCACCTAAGTGGTTGTAGTCTGTTACAGTGTTGTTATTTCTTGCATATAAACAATGTTGTACTATAAATAGTTCTCTACTGCATAATATTAATTAATACTTAATGGTTTAGATAAATATTGCAATATGTAGTAGTCATTTTGTGTTGACTGAATATACTTTTAATCTCATACCTTGGACCGAATATGATTTTTTTTATGTCATGAGAGATAAACGAATATATGGGTCACCTGATGTTGAGCGATTACCGCTGCCAATAGACACTTGAAACACCAGGGGAGTTGCAAGTGCGTTGTCAACCTGTGTTTAAGGAGAAGGGTAAGGCCAAGGGAGGCAGGTCTCCGGCGCTCTCACTGGCAGAACGAAACGCAATAATGCAAGCATTTTTACTTCACGACGGTTTTCTGTGCGAGGGTGGTACCACCCCGGATGAGCCTACCCATTCATGATGAAACTAGTAATAGCTTCAGCGTGGCGTTACCACCTACAAAATTAAAATAAAAAATATTAAAACATAACACATCCATGATAATAACAAAATTCATAAAAATGATAGTATTTCTGATATAACATGCTCATTCATGTTTAAAGAAACATACCAAGAGAGAGAAGTTATGTATACATATGATAAGAATTTAAATATATTATGTGACTGTATTTATTAGATTTTTGTAAAAAAAAATGTTGCAGGTGTCTAGGAATAAGTAATAAAGTATGTCTGTCTGTTTGTTTGAACACGCATCTCGGCTAGAGTACTGCGTATATAATAAAACCTCAAGAAAATCATAAAAGATATCTTTGAGTAACATTTAGTCTTAGTTTCATTAAAATCGGTTCGGATTATCAAAAGTTCTTATAATTTTAACGACGACGCGACCTAAGTACGAGAGAAAAGTAGACAGTAATCAGGGGGCCTAACCAAGTTGCTTATCGACAATCACTAACGCAAATAGAAAACGAAAAAATGTATGGAGATGAGATATTTGAACTATATATCACGTGGTTTTATCACGTGATAGTCTCGTGATATAGCGTTGTGATATGTCATCTCCGTACATTTTTCCGTTTTCTATTTGCGTTAGTGATTGTCGATAAACAACTTAGTTAGGCACCTTGGCTCAATACATTCATATGACTTTATTACTTTACTGTTTTGTATAACAGGTGCCATGCGGACGAAGTCACTGGTACAGCTCCGGTCTTTAATATATAATTATAAATGTATCCGCGGATGTTTATCACCAGTGTTTCTAACTTAGCAAACGCAACTGGATATTTTTTTATATCCTATAGGAGGCAAACGAACACGCGGGTCACCTCTTGTTAAGCGATCACCGCCGTCCATAGACACTAGCAATCCCAGAGGAGTTGCAAGTGCGTTTTCAGCCTTTGTTTGGGGGAATGGAAAGAAAGGGAGAGGGGTTAAAGGAGAGAGGAAGGGAGAGGAGAGGATATGGGTGCGGGAGATAGGGCTCCGGCAAATAGAAATAACCGAAAATGTCGTCAATGTAATTGCGTGTTTATAAGGTGATATATCAAATTGGTTAAAATTAAATGATAGCTACATATCATGATTAATTTTTTTTTCTTAGTAGTTATATATGTCTATTTTTTGCGCTAGTAATTTGTTTTAAAAGAGCTTGTAATATGTTTTCCCGTCGACTTTGTAATTGCAGAGTGCAGAGCGCGACAGGCAGTCGTCCCGACTAATAGCTCGATAGGATTTTCTCATTTTCCATCGTCTCTCGAGATTGCCTCGACGACTGTACCACGGAAATATATTATTTGCTATTGATTGAATTGGCGAGGTGGTTCGTGAAGCGTTAGGTCACTGTATTTTCTGTTGCCTTGCTAATTTTGTTTTCTAAAGTATATGTAAGGTAACTTAAGATTATTTTCATATATAAAAATAAAATGTGTGTATTCTGTATAATTCATCAGATGTATTTTATACGGTTGTTCTTTTCTGTCTTGTCTTGATAATAAAGAAATCCTAAAATTTAACCGCAGCGTCACCTAGCGTTTCCGATTGTGAATCTAAACCATTCTTGAATCCACCTGAACACAGAAAAAAAAAATCATCAAATTTTTCCAGCCGTTTTGGAGCAGTTTTGTCACGTACACACGGACAGAAGAATTACATATAAAAAGATATTATCCTTCAATTTTAATATAATCTGACTATATCTACTTTTGAATTAAAATTACGAATAAAAAAATTATAAAAAAGTATGTTGAACAAAACGCACCTGATTTTGAATAGTTATATTACATTCTGAATATATTACAGCAAGTCACTAAGTTCTGCTACGGTCTGCTTCAGTCGTAAAATCTCCGCAGCAAATTTAATAAGGTGGCCATGATTTCAGGGAAACGTTATATGTTCTCATTGAATAAATTGCGCTTACAAAATGGCTAGATAGTAAAGAGCTCTAGCGCTGAAAAGTTATAACGTAATTTGAAATTGAATTACGGCGGTTATGTCAGTGAAATAATGACAGTGGCAGATGTGCTGATCGCACTTTGTTAAAGTAAATAAAAAAATATAATTAATCTACTAATAAAGGTAAGTGAGAGTTTTTGGCGGGATTTTAGTATATCATGTAGTGGATTTCGTATTTTATTCATAATTTTGTCTTATTTGACTCTATATTTTGTAAATTTGGTGGTTTTATGTAATATAATTAGTTATATAGTTAGGCAAACAATATCACGGAGCATAAAATTCTGAGATGCTAAAAAATCCCTGGAAGGTTATAACGAGTGATCCACCATCTTGTTAGAATATTGACTCACACGACGAAATATTGAAGTGATCGCACGACGCTCATAATATTATTGATTACGCGACAATCGCAGTAATAGTCTGAAAGATTGATAGCCAAAAATAAAATAAAAAACTACCGCCCCCAACATCAGCCGCGACATATATAATCTTATGGCATTTCATATATTGTGTAATGTATTTTAAATATATACATGACAGTCGACCCATTATCAGTGCTTGGTGCTTATTATGAACAACTGAAATGGTGGGGGAAATATCATCATATATGGTTTTTGAGCAGCAATAAAAACTTTCTGGAGAGTTCTAACCAGAGGGCCATCATCTTGTTACAACACTGAAGTCATGACAAATCGATACAAAACTCGTTCACTTGCTATTTGTACTAAGAGTCTTCAATACTAATTGACCGGTTGCCAAAAATGAAAAAACATTATTAGTGGTATTTTCCCTTTCTTTGTATGGCCTTTTTTAATGATTTAAGAAGTTTTTGTGTTGCCAGCGTCACCATCAGTATGTTATGGCATTCGTATAGATGGGACTGATATTAGAGAGAAATAAAGAGTGTACATATAATTTATATTGAATCAGAAGATTTTTTGTTAAAAAGTATAGTAACCTGAATACAGAATAACTAAAGCTATATCTAAACTATCTAATATTTTTTAACGAGCTATTCTTGTATATTTTTATATTTGTATTTATTCGGGATCTCGGAAACGGCGTCATCTATTTTCGTGGAAGTTAGTATGTAGGTAGTTTCAGGGACGATAAATCTACCTAGATTTTTATTCATAGAAAACTTGATTCATAGAAATTCATAGAAAACTGGGTTTTCAGGCAATTAAAAAATATGGCTAGAATATATAAGTAAATTTCACCGACGCTGTGAAAGCAAAAATAGCTCAGATGGAAATCGATTGCTTCGAAAATCCCTGTAACCCCAGTTGGAATCCGAGTGACAACAAAAGAGATATATTTTTTTAATATATATTTTTTTGTAGGAAAATGTTGATTTTATAAGACGAACCTTTTTTTTTTAGGTGGGGAAATCCCCTATGGATACCCACCCTTCCTGGGGAGAGAGTGGGTTATGTCCGACTCGCACGGACTAAAACCCCACGGTGTACGTGTTCCAACCTAACCTAACCTAAGTTTATTTTAATTTAAAAATATTTTTTAAAGAACCAAGCTAGGCTCTGTCGCCCAGGTACTAAACACTTATAAAACGGTAACGGCAATTTGCTTTCTGAGAAAAATTAAAATCGGTCTTGAAAAACGTTATCCAAGAAAAACAATGGTTCGGTGATGTAAATATTTTACAGTAAAGCGTGCGACTTTTTTTATAGTTTGTATTAATTAAATTACCTAAAACTTTCTTGTTATATCTTCAGTTTTATTAGAGACATCCTTGAGATAGCGACGGCGACAAAGTTACGAGCACGTACGTACTATAAATTACGCAGATTTCGCTCCATTATCTAAGTACAGGATCGCGCATCGCCTGCTCTTATTTTAAAGCATTTATAATTTGAAAATTTATAGAGATTGTGTGAAATTACTTGTATATATCTAATATTGATAGTTTAGTTGATAGAAAGAATGATTTTTAAAGTAAAACTTATTTAGGGGCAGCTAGGAGGTAACTGGACGACAATGCAACGGAAGTTCGTTACGGCAATATAACGTCACACTTTTGTACCATCCGGTTTTTAGATACTTTTGATTTTTTCAATATTTATGTTATAAACAGACGAAACAAAATTTTTAAAAGAAAAATTCAATAAAAATAAAAACCATATAATAGAATTAATTATGTATATATAGCCGCACAACCGTACTGCCATCTGGTTTCAATGTAAGGAGGTTACAAATTAAATCAAAGTTTCTTTAGTGCCATCTATTTTCTAATTCGAAATTTAAATAACACAAGAAATATGATTAACAACTCTTTGTTATAAAATAATTGAAATATAGAATAGTGGCCAAAAAAAATATAAAACCTTTTACTTTAATCGCGTGTGACAGTTACACGCACTCATTTTTTTATATACAAGGGAAACGAACAGGTGGATCACCTGATGTTGAGTGATCACCACCGTGTATCGACGCCAGCAACACCAGAGGTGTCGCAAGTACGTTGCCAGCCTATGTTGGAGGAGGCGGGTGGATAATGGAAAGGATTGGAAGGGGAAAGAGGTGGCAATCCGGTGCTCTCACTGACCGAACGAAACGCAACAATGCAAGTTCTAACACTGTTACTTCACGTCGGTATTTCTGTGCGTCGTGTGGTACTACCCTGGGCGAGCCGACCCATTGATGCTAAAACCAGTGATAGCTTCAGCGTGGCTCTACCGCCTACAAACTGCACTAGAATTAAAATAATTTCAGAAAAAAGGCGCGGGCCAATAGTCTGCAAAAAAAGAAATCATCTCTTAAATACTCTGTCATCCTTGATCAATTTTATAAGTGCGAAACTAGTATATTAATTGTTGCTATCAATTTCTGTAAGTAATATAAGATTTATGGAGCTTTACGTCTGTGTGTACCTATAGATGAAAAGGTATAAAATGTAATTACATTCAGCGGGGTAAATGAAACGTGTAATCCTGTTGCTAATGTCTTGCTAATGTTTGCTAACAGTTGCTAATGTCTTATTTATTAATATAGTCCAATAAATGCTACGTTTCCTAATTTACTCACAATGCTGTTCCGACGATATTTAATCTGAACATGTATATAATTAATAATCAATTGCCGAATGTATTTAAGGCCATCACATCAGAACGGCTGCACCTAATTACTTTTTTTGTTGTATTTATAAATGTCAGAACAAGGTTTATATCAAAGAAATAAAATATATTACGGAAAATTGACAATTTTGAGTTAAAAACAAATCGATTCTGCCAACTACCGACAAAGGTAAAATGTCAAATTATATATAAATTATAGTCAGCATTATTTAAATTTCATATCCCTATATAGTATAAATTATTTATACACAATCGAGTAAGTATACTATGTCTGGCGAAAACGCAATACGATACGCCCATGTCTTTTCATATATAAGTTGTAAGAGAGACAAAAGTTGGTTGATATTTATTTAAAAATATTGATAGAATTGTTAGATTGACGTTCAATTGTTCCATTACCATTTTATTCTATAACAAGATTGTACAATAAAGAGAAGACTTATTCTCTTTTTTTTTTTGGTAAACCTTTTCCAAGCCATGGTTAGGCAGGTATAAATTGTGTAAAGATAAAGAGATTCTTAGACAGCTTCTCGAACGATTGAGAATAATCTAATAGTTTTAAAAAAGGAACACAATATATAAAATAAATAAACAGAAACTGTAATTCGAAATATTGTGAATGTCATCATCGACTAAAAATACTGACAATGATATTTCCACATATTGAGCAAATCTCTTAAACAACATACGGCGTTGAGCGCAACTCGCATTTGGAATAAAAAAACAACCGTCAGCGCGGAACGACTCGTGACCTGAATCCGTTAAAGTGAGATGTGTGTAATGGGACACACTGCTGGCGAGATTTACAAATCGAGGAAGTAACGAAAAAAAAAAAATTATTGGGAACTAAATCTAGGGTCGAATTAGTAGAAGTGTAGTAGGCGGTAGAGCCACGTTCAAGCTATTAGTGGTTTCATCATGAATGGGTCGGCTCACGCACCCCGGGGTAGCACCACCTTCTCACAGAAAACTGACGTGAAGTAACAGTGCTTGCATTGTTACGTTTCGTTCGGTTAGTGAGAACGTCGGAGATCCCCCCTGCCTCCCTCTCGAGCCTACTCAAACCCCACAAACACAGGCTGGCAACGCATTAGCAACTCCCCTGGTATTGCTAGTGTCTATGGACGGCAGTGATCCCTTAACACCGGATGACTCGCATATTCATTTGCCTCCTATAATTGCCTCCTTTGGGGTGTAAGGGGTGTCGAGTAACATCTTAAGACTTGAGACACCCAAGCCAACCTCACCTGCACGTGGTGCACCCTGCTGATCAACGAACGAGGCAATGGCGATAACGGGGTGGTAGGGTTTTACAGCCCGACTGGTTCGCAACCACCATGTACATGGCGAAAAAGCCCGTCATAGTGACTCGCTTTTGCGCGTCGCGTTTCGGGATCAGCCTGTACATATGCAGTGACTTTCGTCATTATGGCCGGCATGACAGCGGCGACTGACGATGGATAATCTGTCTCTCGGTGATCGCCACTGTTTTTGGATTGTACTATGCTTACCATCAGGCATAGTGCAGTCACTTTGTCGTGCTTTAATAAAAAAAAAGTCATACTATATATACAAACACGAGGAACTTACCTTACAATTATTAGCGAAGACACTGTCAATTGATTAATTCGATTTTTTATAGCTCAACATTGTCAACTGCCGTCAGGTTCAACCATCCACCAAGGTCAAGTTCAATTGTCAAACAAAGACGCGTTTTAATTATGTTTTGGTGTTTAGATACTAATATTTCGTTCTTTCTATTACTAGTTTCAGATGTAACTTATTCAGGTACATGTTGCACAAATAAAATTAAAGGTTTTTTTTTGCAGTGGACGTGGCAGTATCCAATCAATGCCAGGAAGAATTGCAAAGTAACGTCGACTATAAAATTTAATTATTAATATGAGGATCAGTTCTATTTTTAGGACTACCTGACAAACCGGCAGTGAAATTATCATGAATAATATTAGAGTAGACGTTTACTTGTTGCCTAAAATTCATAGGCCGCTGTCACGTGTCTGCAACAAAAAAAAAAATTGTTTTTTTTTTTTTTTTTATAGAAGCACGACATAGTGAATGCACTAAGACTGATGTTAAGCATAGTACAATCCAAAAATATCGGCAACCACCGAGAGACAGATTATCCATCGCCGGTCGCCGCTGTCATGCCGGCCATAATGACGAAAGTCGCCCGGTACTGGATATGCACAGGCTGATCCCGAAATGTGACGCGCAGAAGCGAGTCACTATGATGGGCTTTTTCGCCATATGCATGGTGGTTACGACCCAGTCGGGCTGTAAAACCCTACCACCCTGCTCTCGCCATTGCCTCGTTCGTTGATCAGCAGGGTACACCACGTGCAGGTGTGGTTGGCTTGGGTGTCTCAAGTCTTAATCTTAATCTTATCTCGATGCAAAACGCCTCTTCACAAAGAACCGTCCCAAGCCTTCCTACTTCTACGCCCTAAATTGCTTGGGTCAGTTACATTGTGCGCCTTGTAACCGTACATTTAAAACAAAATCTGGTCTCGCGAGCCACATTCGCTCTCATTCCCGTAATTAACAAGGTTCGCTGTTGACGGACACGTCAAGGAGGACATCATCATCATCATCATCATCATCATCAAGTCTTAAGATGTTATTCGACACCCCTTACACCCCTAAAATTTTATTATTTCTAAATGTACCTGAAAAAGTTAAATCTGTAACTAGTAATAGAAAAGGCGAAATATTAGTAAATGAAACAATGAAAAGTAATAACGCGTCGTTGATTGACGGTTGTACTTGACGTTGGCGGATGGTTGAATTGTCGTCAGTTGACACTGTTGGTATGTAGTTATATATATTGCCGTGATATGAATTATAGTGTGTAGTAATAATAAACTTTCGTTGTATTCAATTAGGTTTTATTTATTTATCTTTTGTAAGATTTCTTTTATATTGAAAGCTTAAAATTGTTTTAATTAACCAGCATAATCTGTTGTTAGAATATAAAATATCTGTCATGCTGTTATAATTCTACTGCTGTATGTCCTAAAGATACGGAAATAGCCTAACTTAGTTTCGCTTAAATTTCCCTGTCGCACCTGTCGTTAAAGTATTTTTCACATCAAATTGTCAACTATTAGCATACATAAATGTGACTTTAAGGTTATCATTAAATATTTAAATTGTGTTTAATTATATAGATTTTTTACATGCTGTATAAAGATTTTTATCTTCAGTATTCTTTCAATAGTTAGTTCTTTTGTCAATTCTGCTGTGATAATTTTGGCTACGAATAAGCATATTAAATTGTAAGTATCATACAAGGAAAAAATAATGGACTGTCGTCAGTATGCATTACAGAAGACATTAATAAAATAATTCTTAGTTGCCCAGTATGTTCTCTTTAGGGATAACAGTGTGTTTATCCGCTTGGAAACGTATGGATTCTTATAACTAGTCAAGCTATTTTACATGTGAATATTTGTTTCTCGTTAGTGAATATATCACACTCGTCAAGAAAATCCAATGTTCCTAAAAGGGTATTTAAAAATTAATGATATCAATTCTAAATAACAGAAAGGAAATACGAATATAGCGTGTTATTCTCAGTTTTCATTCAGATATCTCATCATTCAGATATCATATCTATTTGTCGACTATGTAAAACGGGTTACAATTCATATGTATAAATTCTGTTATTACTTTGTCCAAATGTGGTCTTTATCCTAACTTTTACCAAAAAGAGGTGAAATCGTTTCAGTAATTAGTTTTGTAGCATTTCGTGGAATGAAATTTATATAGTTGTAAAAGGTGATACGTAGTGATAATGGCTTAGGTGATAGCGCGTTTTTTTATATTATAGGATACAAACGAACAGGTGGGTTATCTGATGTTAAATGATCATCACCGTCCATAGACACCAGCAACACTAGGTTAATTTTTGTAGGTGATAGAGGCACGCTGAAGCTGTTATTGGTTTTAGTATGTATGGGTCGGCTCGTCCGGGGTAGTACCACCGGACCCCCAGAAATACCGACGTGATGTAGCAATGCTTGCATTTTTGCGTTTCGTCCGGTCAGTGAGAGCGCTGGAGGCCTACCTACCCTCTCCCAGCCCCTACTCCCAACCCCGTACCCCTCCTATGACAACCAGCTGACAACACACTTGCGACTCTCTTGGTGTTGCTAGTGTCTATGGACGGCGGTGATCACTTGACATCAGGTGAACCACCTGTTCCTTTGCCTCGGTGATATAAAAAAAATTGTGCATCGCAATCCTTAATTGTGTAAACTGGTTTTCATATCTTTTGGCACTTCGAATAATAAACATATGACAGGCTACGCAATGTCAATACAAAATAACAATATTAGGTGTACACAAGCCGCAAGTCTAACGAAAGCCTAATACGGTCGGTCACGCTCTACTAGCATGTCGTTGATGCGAAATCATAAGTTTTCTCCCGTTAAATACTACTCAAGGCGTGTAAATATCTTTTCACTTCAAAAACAATGAAAATCGTTGACAAACACAGGAGAAAACATACTAAATTGCTTCATTGTCGCCCATTTATATGTACATAGGACGTATTAAACATTCGTTTCCAAAGTTGAAACAATTATTCGGATAATTCGTTTGGAATGTTAAGAGAGCTGATTATCCGCCCGGTGTGCAAATAACAGAATTGGATTTCGAATACGTCGATACCGAGGCACAACTCATGTAAATTCGTACAAATACAATTTGTCGTCGCGTCGACGAATGCGGGCCGATTCGTCCAGCCTTAGCGGAGTATTCAGACAAGCGTAGTTGTAAAAAAAAGCAATATTTCCGTGAAATAGAATTGATATGTTCATTTCTATATTAAGGTGCTTTTATAATTTTTAAATTTTTGAAGTTATACTTCTTTTGGCGTGTTAGGGAAAAATGATGAGAATAAATTTTACGATGCGCGCGCACACCGTCACGAAAAAACGACATCCTGAAATTAT
>JACEII010000197.1:110176-124270 GCA_014332785.1 Antheraea mylitta
AAAGGGACAATTGTAAAATTTTACGCACCGCACCGATTTTTTTCTTATAAACAGTTAGCTTGACACCGCCTTCGACGAAAACATTGTGCTTTACGCTTTAAGTTTTTTTTCTGTGAATATCTTCAAAATTATATCATATCATCGGCACCGCTTCACCTGCTGGAAACCTAACCACCTACACCGCATATTTCGCCTGGGACGTCGCTGCTCCGTACGAGGTACTGAGTTGCAGGTCAGTCCACGCTTTTATTTGGGGATCTTGTTAATTTATTTATTTATAGGCAAGGCCACCAACCGCTTCTACGCTTTCAATTTATTCTTACCGCATATCATGGTCGGGCCCATTTACACAGTCCCACAAGCCCCATCAATTGGTATAGATATATTTATAGGACACCTAAAACGTGCATACTAAGTACTGTATAGCGTCGTCAAACTCTAATTCTAATTTCTATCACTAGATCATCGTATTGATATTGCGGTTTTTGCTACAATCGGAATTGTTTAACCATTTATTCTCTTCTCAACTTGGTTCACTCCAATCTGTGCTTTTTTAAAGCACTTTTGTATATTTGGTTTTTAAAAAAAACTTGTACAAGCTTATCCCCGTCCACGAGTATCAGGCACGTTCTTTAAGTATTTTATCGCGGGAAAAGTTAATTTGAGGGTTCTCTGTGTAGCCGGCCCCTTGTAAATTGAGTACAAAGCCTCGCTTGAGTCGAGTGTGTACAGATACTGTGTTAATTTAACTTTTTATTATTATATTTGATGAAAAGAACTGTTTTTATAACGGCTTTGATACTGTCTGAAACATTCGTTGTGCTTGGAAACTGCATAAAGTGAAAGCTAACCGTAACCTAAGCAATAATGGGGAGTGTTTCAAGTGTTGCCAAGAGTAACATATTTCACAAGACATTTTGGTATTTTCTGTGTAAATTTCGGTGCCGTATTGATGAACACCATATCAGTAATTTTTATTAATATATATGTATTAAAAAGAATTGAAAAGCGTCTGGGCACTGATGTAACTATGACCATGATCAAATATATCTGTTTTTTAAACTTGCCAAATTATATAAAGGGTATGCAGCCTAAATAATATTAAAAAGAAGAATAATTGCATAAAATACCGGCGCGATTGGCGAGTAGTTTGAATAGAAAATATTCTCAGAATACTTTTATTGTTAACGTTAAAGCTTGTTATACACAAAAAAGTAGTTGGAAAACAGTGAAGAAAGAACTATTTAACTTTAATTTATTTGTTTATATTAGGTATCGAAATCCGATTATAATTGATTTTTGATGTTACAATATTTAGTTTAATATTAAAAAAAAAAAAATTGGTAACACTACAGCTCGTCATTAGCTATGTTAGTAAAAAAAAATAAAGCAGTTTATCGCGTTACCATGGAAACGGTTGTTATATTAATGGTTACCATAGCAACGATTTTTGTAAGTAGAATTTGGTGAGTCAGAGACTGTGAAAAAAATGATCCATTTTATATGAAAAATCTATACCTTTAAATGAGAAATTCTTGTATATTTTTATATTGTTATATATTCAGGATCTCGGAAACGTCGTCAGCGATTTCCGTGGAGCTTAGTATGTAGGTGGTTTCGGGGACGATAAATCGATCTAGCTAGATTTCATTCATAGAAAACTTTTTAACTGAGTTTTCAGGCAATTAAAGAATATAGTTAGAATGGTAAGATAAATTTCGCCGTCGCTGTCAAAAAAAAATAGCTCGGATGGAAATCGGCTGATTCAAAAATCCGTCCAACCCTAGTTTGAATCTGAGTGACAGCAAAAGCTGTATCTTTTTTTATTTAAAAAAAAAGAAAGAAAATGCTAATTATGTGAGGCAAAACTAACAGCTTAACTTAATTGAAAAATGTTTTTTCAAGAACCGAGTTAGGTTCGGTCGTCCATGTACTTTTTTTATATCATATAGGAGGCAAACGCACATATGGGTCACCTGTTGTTTAGCGATCACCGCTGTCCATAGACACTAGTAACCCGAGAGGAGTCGCAAGTACGATGCCAGCCTGTGTTTGGGGGATTGGAGAGGAAGGGAAGGGAGGGGAGGGAGATGGGTCTCCGGCGTTCTCACTGACCGAACGAAGTACAATGCAAGCACTGTTACTTCACGTCGGTTTTCTGTGAGAGGGTGGTGCTACCCCGGAGGAGCCGACACATTCATACTGAAACCAATAATAGCTTCAGAGTGGCTCTACCACCTACAACTTACTAACTTACTAACTACTAACTTACTAATTAATCAAGCATATAACGAATTGTATAAACTCAATACAAAATATCAATATTATATAGATGCAGGCCACTATACGACACGTCGCTAGTCTGACGTCAGTGCAATACGTTACGAGCATGTCTAAGTCATAGGTGACGTGAACTCAAGTTTTTCCCCTAACGCATGCATAATGCGACTAAAGAGGTTTCCATTTCTAATAAAACCAAATCCTATATAACACTTTTGAAATCTTTATTTATGAGTGTAGTATAAAAAGTTTCTTAGGGAAGCGAGAACCGTTCAATTTTTATTTGTCAGTCAACGCGTCAATCCGTCTAAGTGGATCTATCGCGCCCGCAATTTGGTCCAATTCAGCCGACCGTATCCCTCATTGACTCTAGAATTTGATTTTCCGTCTCTCGTACATTTCTGGCGTGTTAATTAAATGGCTTCCAGATTCAATGGGAGGTGATATCAGGCCGTTTGAAATGAGATATTAGATTTTATTTTCAACGTAAAAAGCTACGAGTAGAATATTCTATTTAGTTCAATCATTTCCATAATATTAATATTCCTTTTAACGATTCATTTTTATAGGTTTCATAGACTTAATTACATTGCTTTGATGATTTACTTGTAACGCTTCACTAATACGATTATATTTGTATAAATATTCTCGTGAACCTCCGTTAACAGTTATTATTGAAGACATCCGTATCTTAGAGGTCAAGCTATAATGGTTAAATTTCACTAAAAGCAGAATAACACTAGTCGACCCTTTCTAGAGGTCATCTACCGTTATTAGAAGACAGTTATCAACTTGCTGCAGTCGTAGAAGGGTGGGTATAATGTTTTTTTTTTGAACTGACTACGCTATTGACCTAGCATAGTTTTAACAGGTTCAACGGACTACTAAGGCGAGCACTTGCGTCACTCAGCCGATTTTATTTGGGCAACTAGCTCAAGGGTGCACGGCACACCTCGGCTTGGGCTGTTGCCTGACACATGCAATTCGCGACCCATCTGAGCTAAACTAAGCAACATCTTCATACTTATATGAGTTATTGAAACATATATGTGTACCAAGCATACATACCTCGACAACTCTTATATGTATTTTGTGTTGGATTTTCTAACCTATTTCAGTTCGATAAGGGAAAAATAAAACCGGCCCTCTCGATACATTTTGACAATTTAATGTATGTCCGCAAAAATAAAAGCTGGTTTTTGTAAAAAAACCGGCATGATCTTAATACTAGAAACTATCATACTAGTCGTCCCACGTTTAAGGCTTAGTATACCTATTTCTTTTTCACAACCGATGTTGAAAATATGCTCTCATTCTTCCACATTTTATCAAAGACAGTGTGGCGTTACAATATTACTTTGTGTGTGCGATATCATGCCATTTGTTTTGTCAAAACATCATGTAGGTAACGTATCTATGGCTTTTTAGTTATAATATCATTGATTCAAAGCATTATAATAATTTATTATAACTTCTGTTATGTTTTAAAACCCTTTTAGTGTTTGATTGTGAACTGATATTGGATTTGAACAACGTTACGTGATATGTATAATTTCGTTGCGTTTCTCTCGTCTACTGACGGTGCCGTGTCGAGTGAGAAAGTTGGATATTAAAAATTCAATATAAAAGTTGAATTGTGTTCATGGTGGAGTATTAAATATTGGATTGCGTCGAGTATTTCGCGCCGCGCGATGATTGGTTGATAATAAAATTTTACCCTGACGCTCTAGGACAGTGTTTTTGAACCTTTTTCATGACCCGGCCTATTTAGTATAAATAAATATATTGCTACCACCCTACTTGTTGTTTTCTTTATTTTTGTGTATTTTATTTTGTGACAAATATTCATTTCAACATACATATTCATTCTCATAATTATATCTTCGCTTCGTATAAAATACATAACAGTTTTTAATCTGATACAAATGTTTAAGATGGAAGCGATTTCATACGTTTATTTTATCGTTTGTTTGTCTGATACAAATGATTATGTTTTTTAGTAAATAATTTTCTTAATAAATATTAAGAATTAAATTAAATATTTTAAATGTATTGTTTTTTTACCGCAGTAGATTTCCAACCTTTTACAACTTCGCTATAGAATCTTCGCGACCCCCCTAAAGAAGCTTGGCGAACCCCCAAAGAGTCCCGATCCGCACGTTAAAAAACACTGCCTTAGAAAACTGTATAATTTTATATTTTTGTAAATAAAACCGGCTCGGTTTGTACGGAGTTTCTTTTTGCTTTACTTGCTGTTGCTTGAGGAATAGAACTTCATAGAGAAGCCTACATTGATTTCTGTACCCCTGACAATCTGTATACATAATTTCATGACGATTGGTTCAGTAAACAGCAAGTAAACAGTGAGAGTGTTGCACGAAAGTAAAGATGGTTGCAAGATTACGATTTCGTGTTTTTCTACTATATAAAAATGGACGATGTACATATGTGCCTTTAAATCATAAATGTTTACTATTCGATGTACAGAATCGATTTGATGCATCAGTTACCTTAGGTACCTACTTTAACTATTTTTTGGTATCTAACGCCTACACTAATATCTAAAAACGCATCCCAAAACGTTATATTTTAACTTCGTGGACTATATATCAAGAAATAGCTTCTTTCTTTCGCTTAACAACAGGTGACCCGCATGTTCATTTGTCTCCTATATGATATACTAGCTGTTACCCGCGGCTCTGCACGCGTTTTTTGAATGTATTAAATAAATTTAAAATTGTTATTAGATGTGTAAATAACAATAATACTCTTTCAAAAATATTTGTGTGACACGCACATTATCTACAGTAATAGGTAACATGTACATTATATATGTGAATACTAATAGTGTATCGAATGGGATGGGATATATCATAAGCCACATAGCTGGAACTTTAAACTACTATCTGTTATGTATTACCCTCAGTGCTCACTTACACTATATAAGAAAGTAATGAAATATTAAGCTATACATTATCGAACAATATATGTTCATTCTTCTATTATATAGATATAATACGCCCATATTGTTGATATAATCAAGTTATTAATATACCTTGATATAATTTAAATCACATATAAACATATGACTTTCAATTATATTTATTCTTGGAGTACAGTACAATGTACATCACACGCGCATATTTACAGCGAACAACATATTTTTGGTCAACTTCACACATACCAATGCACGGATAACAGTTCATTACAACATAATGTCAACAAAGTCGTGTTTCACGTCTGTCTATATATCTGTTCGCGATAAGATCAAAAACGCATCTTCATGCTGTTTTAACCAATATATAAAATGATTTTTGGGCAAGGTTTAGGTATAATTTGTCTTATTATTAGAGCGGGATCGTCTGCTGAACTAGCTAGTTTAAAATAAAACAGCTAATTAGTTAGTTATTTGCCCGTAAAATTACCGTTCAAATATTACTTGTAGTCCGTTGAAGCTGTTAAGACCTTACTAGGTCAATGGCGTAGCCATTTCTAAGAAAAAGAAAACCGTTCAAATATGTCTAGCCATCTCGGAGATTACCCGGAACAAATAAACAAACAGACATATCGACAGAATTAAAAAAAAGATGTTGATATTTGTAGCACCGCAGATATATGTATTCATCAAAAAGTTTTTATTTCAATATTATATACACACACTTTATTCTTATAATACATGTGATATAATATATCACAAACCAAAAATTCGGAACAAAACTAACGTAGAATAAACTTTTTGATTAGTTTTTGACGTTATTTAAATCTGTCATGTAGGGGATTTTGTATTTTATTCATAATCTTGTGTTATTTGACTCTACATTGTGTTAAATTGGCAGCGTTTTATGTAATATTGTTTGTTTATTGTGCATAAGTGAAATGAATGAAAAAGAATACCACAGAGCATGTATTCTGGGGTCTTGAAAATTAAGAAGATAAAAATGTACGAAATATTATATAGAAGATTTGGCGCTTATACTTTTACATTAACTTAGACATAGAAGAAAACTGGGTAGAGAATACATAAGAACTACCTATATTGACAACTTCAGAATTGGCAGTATGGATTAATTCCTTCGCCTGTATTGATTTGATGGACGAATATTATTACTACTAACCTTTTAGAATAGCAGCACAAAATAGACTTTTAAAATGTTTGCGATAGCAACGTACTACTTATAATCAAAAATTGGAATTAAAAATAACGTAGAATAAACTTTTGAACAGGAACACAAAATAAACCCTAATAATATTTCCGATAGAATGTTATCATGTTACCATGGCAACGCATATAATACTGACACTGACACGCAGCGGGTGCTCTAAAAATAGCTCGATTTTGAGACATTCTTCATTAGTGCTCCGCTCCTATTGGTTTTAACGTGATGATATGTAGCCTATAGCCATCCTCGATAAATGAGCTATCTAACACTGAAAGAAACTTTCAAATCGGACCGGTATTTCTTGAGATTAGCGCGTAACCAAACATACAAACGAACAAACTCTTCAGCTTTATAATATTAGTATAGATAAAAAAAAGAGAGAACTACGTAGAGCTCGTCACGTAAAAAGTGTCCACGACCGCAATCAACTAATTAAATCTCAATTTTTTTTTTACTTTTTTGTGTACTGTATTAAGTACATTTTACTTAAAAAAAAAACAAAAATGAATATATATTTTGTTCGTGAGTTGAATTTATTAAAATTTAGCATATATGTTTCTCTAACATACATTCAAGCACTTGTTACTTGTAAAGCAAACGAAATGCGACTGGTACTTTTGGACATTAGCGTTATCAGAAAGATGACAAAGTTATCACCCGGAATCAGTTTTTGACTTATATTTTTAATATACAAACACAATGAGTCCTCATTTTTATAATAATACTGGGAATTTCCTGCTGCTTACCACATGTTTCCTTTACAATAATTATTTACAACTTTTCATTTACATATATGATATTATTTGGAAATATATGTGGGTGTGAAAATATTAAGTACCTAATGGATAAACTTAATTTTTTTTTTCATTTTATAAACTTTTAAAATTTAGATGAACTGGAAAAAAGTACCGCCTCGCTTCGTGCAATTTTATGCTTACTTCTTTCCTCGAAGGGATGTTAAATTTGATGTGGTACATTATTACAGATGACGAAATTGCTGGAGAGTTACGATCCTAAAATAAAGCAGTAACATACTGTTAGGGTGTTTCCAGATGAGGTAAAATCAACTAAAGTGGATGATTCTTAACTTTTAAAACAAAACTGAATTACTGGCTACTGTAGCTAAAGGATTATCGTGCACCGTACAATCAATAGTTATTGTTTCATTACACTATGTCGGGCGTTACATTGGCAGGAAAACATAGATATTACGAATCATTATGTATACAATTTCGGTCTGGCACCATATCACTCTTTCTTGTCTTCAAATATCAAGAACCGTTTACATGGATAACGATTGAACACCAGGAAAGGCTGGTGAAGAGTATAACAAGCATGTTTCCGCGGTCACCATAAGAGAGTTGTATAGATGTGTTCATAGTTGCATTATTTGTATCAAAAAGTAGATTTACTTATTTATTTATCATAAAGAATCAACAACAGGAACACTGAGAATGGCTAAAGTATACATACACATAGTTTTTTTTAATATCATAACAAGCAAACGAACAGGTGCGTCACCTGATGTTAAGCGATCACACCGTCCATAGATACTTGCAACACCGGTGAGTTGTAAGAGCGTTGCGTGCTTGTGTTGAGGGAGAGTGGGGGGGAGAAAGGAATAAGAAGAGGGGTGAAGATGAGAAGAGGTGGACCTAGAATTTATGCCACTAATTATAGTTGATTACAGCAATTATTAATATACACTACGATATATAACATATAACATACAATACGATGCGGAAGACAATAATAAAGTAGAAGATATTATGAATCACGAAAAGATTAAAAAAGAACAAGAAAATTAAATAGAACAACATAGTAACTTAAAAATCATGGAAATAAACCATGCAGTAATTAATCAAATGAAAAACGAATCTTAGATTTGAATTGAAAAAGCGAATTGTTAAATAAATCTATTGTGTAATTTTTTAATAAATTTTTTACTAAAGGTACAGTAGAATATTTTGAAAAAAGATAAAGTTGTTTTTGACCAGTCATTGAATCTTTTTCTCATTCTTGAGGAAATGTAAAACAAATTAGTACGCCCTACGGATATACCTATACATTGATAACTTGTAGGTGGTAGAGCCCTGCTGAAGCTATTTTTGGTTTCAACATGAATGGGTCGGCTCCTCCGGGGTAGTACCACCCCTCTCACAGATAACTGACGTGAAATAACAGTGCTTGCATTGTTGTGTTTCGTTCGGTCAATGAGAGAGCCGGAGACCCACGTCCCTTCCTCTTTCCTTCTTCCCTTTCCTTCCCCTCCCCCTTCTCCCATATACAGGCTGGCGACGCACTTGCGACATCCCTGATGTCGCTAGTGTCTATGGACGGTGGTGATCACTTAACATCACGTGACCCACCAGTTCGTTTGCCTCCTTTGATAAAAAAAAAGGAATCTCTATAAACACTCTATAATCATTTAACGTGAAAATTTTAAGGACGATTTTAAATTGTATATAAGCATTATTTGTCTTAGTCAATGTTTTAGCTGTGATTAAGCCGGTTTCCTTGACCCTACGTCGACCCCAATCTACTCTACAATCCCCGGGGTGTGAGTATTTTCGCTTCGGGAACCGGCAGTATCTCGTCCATGATCGATGAGTTTATTCATACAGATATCCGCAAGATATATATAACTGAGATAATGTATTAGAATCTAATATGTCCTTTGACCTTGGAAGTGTAGAACTTTGACTTCTTAGCCTGCATAGAGGTTAATGATCTATGATGTAAGTGATAGTGGATAGTAATTTATTGATATTATGCGTATTAATTACATTAGTAAGAACGTACAAAAACTACATATTATTATAGTAGACGTTACTTCACAATTTCGCCTGGATTGGATTGACCGTTACTAGTCTCGTTGCAAAAAAATGACCTGGACGACAGAGCTTAGCTCCATTCTTTAAAAAACAATTTTAAATTAAAATAAACTGTTAAGTTTGACTCTAAAGTTGAAAACTTTTATCAGAAAAAAAATCATTAAAAAATATCTTATTTGCTGTCACTCGGATTCGAACTGGGGTCAGACGGATTTTGAAGCAGCCGATTTCCATCTGTTTTTGTTTTCACAGCGGCGGCTAAATTTACCTTTATATTCTGGGTATATTTTTTCATTGCCTGAAAACTCAAATAAAAAAAAATATATGAATGAAATCTAGCTAGATCGATTTATCGTCCCCTAAACCACCTACATACTAAGTCTCATGGAAATCGTTGGCGCCGTTTCCGAGATCTTGAATATATAACAATATAAAAATATACAAGAATTGCTCGTTTAAAAGTATTAGATTAGTACATATGTTTTATTCTTCTTTGGGTAAGGTAAAGCCTCTTGAAAGCTAAAATTGGAAAATGAGCAAATTTGAGATTTTTTGCAATATTTAGTTACAATTTAGTAACTAAGTAAAAATTAAAGGCTTCTTTTGAAGACGAAAAAATTAATGAAATACTAGTTTTGTTTCAAGCTATGGATTTTGTAGATAAAGAATGTAAAGAAAGTTCTACAAATTGGTATAAATAAATGCCTAAAATTTTATTTTATTTATTCATGTCAGTATTGCACAACTTTGTCTTTGTTTTTTATCTGCACAATGAGCTCAACACAAAATTTGCAATGTAATAAGTTTCTTGTTAAGAAAAGTCAATATCTAATATTTCAAAAATATTTTCACTAGCTTTTCAGACTTCTAATCCTCACAAGAGAACCACTGTTGAAGTGCAAAGGTACGGTGAAAGGTAATTGTCTATTTATATAGCTAGTCTTTTTTTTAACGAGGGAAATCTCTTATGAATACACAACCCTCTCAGCCCGATTTGCATGGGCTAAAACCCCACGGTGTACGTCTTCCGCTATAGTCGGGGAGACACAAGACCTCTATAAATTTTATCGTGCCGCCCCAGCGGTAGACCCAGCACCAAAAGCGAAACTCCGTCTGGCCCCGTCTTGTCAGGAAACAGCCGTGTACACACCTGTTTCACAGCTGTTTCCTCCGACCGCCGGACCTGTGCAATGGAAATTATAGTTAGTCCTATTCACTTGCTACAGTTTTGAATTGAAAAGATTCAACGCGATTTCCGAACATGTAACCATAAAATTATCCTGTGACGAAATACTTCATGATAAAACCATACTATGATGACAGAGTATTACCCTCCTAGCTTACTCTTATACTCACATTGTTAGTATGTTTGAAGAACAACTTCCTTTAATATTGCAGGTAAACGCATAACATGTAAATTATAATAAATAATAAAGAGTTACTTTACAAAATAAAATCAATTATTAGCGTTTGAGATATATCTCATATATATTATGAACAGGGATAAAAGTCATATACTTAGAAGTATTCAATAAGATGGTGGACGGTTAATAAGAAAAAAAAGAAGATCAAAGAAGGAAAGAAGAGATTGTGTGAATTGTTTGTATATTAAATATGTGAATACTAAGATGACAATATAACAAAGAAGGCAGGCAGGTTCTAAAAGCAGATAAGAGAAAAATATGTTATACAGATCCTACTTAACGTAGAATCAAAGCAAGAAGTAGAAGAGCTTATGTAACATAGGGTAAAAGCTATACCTTTATTTAAAACTAGCTGACCCGTGCAACTTCGTCTGCACCAAATTGGTTATCACTGGTTTCAATTGTATTTTTAAACGTGAAAAAATTGAATAAAACTAATACCCGATTGCAGCCACAACTACCGTTTCCAGTTGTGAATCCAAACTATCCACGGATTAACTGAAACATTACCAGATTACATGTGATTTTTTTTTTAAATAAGCCTAGTACCCTTTCGTAGCATCATTTACCACTCCGTTGTTTGTAGTCCTGTGAAGCTGTTAAGACCTTGCTCGGTCAATAACGTAGTCATTTCGAGAAAAAAAATCATCAACCAGGATCAATTAAGATAATAAGTAACCTACATAAAACTAAATAAACATCTCTACCACTTACTTTCTCATAAATATCGTCAACTTGTATTAAAACCTTTTTGTACTCCATTGTATTAAAGAAAAATATATGAACACCGTATCGAAACGTCAAATATCGTGCAGAAGCGTGAACTGTCACTTGCTTGAAACTATTGTTTAAGAGTTATAAATTGTTTCGAAAACGTATTCTAAATTTATTTATAAAATATTTTTATAAATAATCTTCGTACCAGTCACAACATAGTACCTTTTAGTAATTTATCCATGTTGATATGTTTCTATTGTAGATTATTCTACGTTGTTACACTAAATATTTGTCATTAAATTTATATCGTGTATTTGTTATACTTGATATTGGCGAAATTACCTACATAGGCAGAGGCTATACCAGAAAGAATCAATCAAGCCAGTTTTATATATTATATTCATCCGAACAACAGGCTACCTGGTTGCCGGCAAGAGTTGCGTTTATTTGTGCATATCGTACCTTTACAGACAAAAATATTGATTTTTAAATAATTTTAGGATGTTTTTTTACTAACTTTGAAACGTTATTAAAGTGGAATTATTATTGAAAGACATTTTTGGTATTGACAATAATGTGCTTGATGGTATTTTTTGGAAATAAAAATAAAAGTAATCTTAACCCATGTTAGAATAGCAGTGATTTTATTATTACTATATTTAAATATAAATAAGTACAAATTTCATCTTTCACACTAATTCAGTTATTAACTCGATTTATTGCTATAAAAATAATATGTGTATAGAATATAACTATAGGTATAGTTTAGTGCAACACTGGCTGCACGATAAAGGCGATAATTGTGGCAGCGTATGTTATCGACGCATTTTTTTTTTCGAAATGTATACGCTGTTGGCCTGGAAAGGTCTTTACAGCTTCACCCAACTATTGAGGCGAGCGCTGAAAGCACTCAACCGACTTGGGATGTTTTGGCGAACAACTCAAGGGTACACGGCACATCTCGGGTTGGACTGTCGCCTGTTTTGTGCAAAAATCGCGACCTATCTGAGCTAACCTTTTTTTTTTTAAAAAAAGATAAGCTAAGCTATCTAGATATAGGTATATAAGTTATTAAAACATGCATGTGTACCAAGCATTCCTACCTCAACAACTCCTTTCTATATGCATTTTGTGTCGGAAAAATTTCTCTAAACTATATAGGATAGGGAAAAATAAGGGTAGAACTCTTTGTGGTTTATATCTTTGCAAAAGAAAAACAGCGTGTAAGCATGTAGGCGTGCACGTGTGTATGTATAGGTGATGTGTTTGATGTTGTAGCAGTGATGTAAAGTTTTGTGTCCCTGTATCGCGTAAGCAGCGTACTCAAGGGCTTCCCGTCTAGGGAACGGACCTAGGCTTTAGCCGTTGCCGAGCGGGGCCTAATCTGGTGTGCGGGAGTGAAATTTACCCCCAGACCATGGCGGCGTGATCTGTGGTTATACGGGCGTGGACGTGAACACGCTCTGTTTGAAGAGACAGGCTGGTACTGATCTTTCGCTGATATGATTGAATCAGGAGGGAATGTAAAAATGTGTCGCGGTCGTCTTCTATACTACGCAGCGTTGGGTACGGGTTTATAGTTCGCGGCGGATACCACTAAAGGGCTGGGTTGATTCGCGGCATTTTCGAAATAACTACGTGTGAGTGATTTTATATACGCCCAGACAGAAAGCATCTCCAGGTCCCTGTGGAGATCCTTATTCCGGACGTACCATGGGGCACCGGTGATTTACGTAGGGCTTGGTTCTGGAGAACCAGCAACTTTTGAATACGATTTTGCGCATGTGCAAAGACCAAACAACTGTACGTCATAATCGGACGGATGCAAGTTTTATATAAAGCGAGTTTATGTCTGGGGGACATTTTACTCTTATGACAAAGCAAATGATAGAGACGACCCAAGACCAAAGCGGCTTTGTTTCGCAGTCTATCTGTGTGTGAATCGAAATTTAAGTGTTTATCTAAAGTGACGCCGAGATATTTCACCTCACCGGCCCAAGATATTTCGGTTTCGTATAGCCTGATGGTCGATGACGGATATATTTAAGGTGGCGTCAATCCCAAGTCATACGTTTACGTTTATCGTTGTTTCATTGTATATGGTGAAATCTTAATATCAATAATGTTTAAAATAATAATAAAATGAAATTTGTTCTTTGCTATGGAAAAAAATAATTGGTTGGAAATTTATTATTTTTATTTATAAAATACATCAGAGAGTATATAAATGACTGTTAATAAAGAACTGTGTCTGACTGTAATAAATTCATGCTTTTAATTGTGTTTAAAAGTTACTGAAAAAAAATGTTCCTAAACCTATTCATAAATCAAAATGCGCATTGAACATACAACGTTAACCGGCTACCAAGTATCCTTTCGGGCTAATACCACTCTCTCACAGAAAACCAACGTGAAATAACAGTGCTTGCAATGTAGTGTTTCGTTTGGTCAGTGAGAGCGCCGGAGGCCCACCTCTCTTCTCCTTTCCTCCTTTGCCTTCTCTTACCCTCCCCCATATAAAGGTTGCCAACGCACTTGCGACAAACCTGGTGCTGCTAGAGTCTATAAAGGGTGGTGATCACTTAACATCACGTGACCCACCTGTTTGTTTGCCTCCTATGACATAAAAAAAATATATATTGATATATTAAAGAACCAGGTATTTTAAAATTCTTGTTC
>JACEII010000197.1:128993-167426 GCA_014332785.1 Antheraea mylitta
CGATATAATAATATCTAAATCGACAGTACAATCTAACTTATTCAGTCGGTGTATATTGAATTAGTGCAGAAGCATTCTATTTAACTCAACAGAGTAAGTCAATCCGTTGCCTGGAGGACCAGCCGAGAGTCTATTCAGAGTGTTTGTGGTGAGTCGTCTGAATTGAAGTACTTGATGTAGATATCTACCTAGTTATTTGAATGCCAGGGGCTCATTCAGACCGTTAAAAGAATGAGCCCTCCTAATAAATATATTTTGGTGATACATTTTTTAAGAGACATAATAACCGAGCATGTAATTAAAATTATTTTTTTTTAATAATAATTTGTCACCTGATCATTATAAACATTTCTCGTTATAGATTTTGATATGGGATTGGTAACTTATGAATTAGTATATAAAGGCTGTGCAGTTAAAAAATATGTTCATAGGTCCAGATATTCTTTTTCTACGTGCATACGACTAAGTGCCAAAAAAAGTCGTTCACGGAAACAGTTGATGACTCGAAAATTAATGCAGTCTTGGAGTGATGGTAATTTTAAAATATTAAAATTAATTTATCTTCTGTGAAATAGAAGTGATGGTAAAATTTAAATCCAATGCCAATTTTGAAAATGAAAATTCCAACGTTAATAAGCATTTCATGACAACTGACTATATGCACTGGCTATTGATTATTGCATATGAAAGAAATGACCTTTAATAAGCAATAACATGGCATACTATGAAAGAAGTTATCATAGTTTAATAACATAGTAATATATCAACATATCTTTATATATATTTTTTTTCTGTACGTGTGTATGTCACTGGACCTAAACCGCTGGACCGATTTTGATGAAATTTTGTTTGCGTGTTCCAGTGGATCCGAGAATGGTTTAAATTGGAGTCGGTAGGTAGCGCTGTGGTAGAGATTTAGGATTTTTTTATCACGAAAGCAGAAAATCGTCCGCCTGGACCGCTAGTAGTATATAAAGTTCTTGATAAGCTTTATAACTTGACATACTCTGTTCCAATAAGAGTGTTAATGTGGGTTGTAGCGGCGTTTGTATAGCACGCTCCTTATAGTCCGATGAAGATGTTAAGGACTTACTAAAGTCAAAGTCAGTTCGAAAAAAAAGCTTATAGTCGTGGACGTGTATAAAAAGATTTTACGTTTATTTCGATTTCAATGCGTGTAACAAGTTACTGTGTACGTATGATTCGAATTGGGGTGTAAGGGGTGTCGAATAACATCTTAAGACTTGAGACACCCAAGCCAACCTCACCTGCACGTGGTGCACCCTGCTGATCAACGTACGAGACAATGGCGAGAGCGGGGTGGTAGGGTTTTACAGCCCGACTGGGTCGCAACCACCATGCATAATGCATATGGCGAAAAAGCCCGTCATAGTGACTCGCTTCTGCGCGTCGCGTTTCGGGATCAGCCTGTGCATATCCAGTACCGGGCGACTTTCGTCATTATGGCCGGCATGACAGCGGTGACCGGCGATAGATAATCTGTCTCTCGGTGGTTGCCGATGTTTTTGGATTGTACTATGCTTAACATCAGGCTTAGTGCAGATACTTTGTCGTGCTTCTATAATAAAAAAAAAAGTTGTTGAGAGTATTGTGAGTGAGATTCGTGTGGGTGTAACTTCAGAGCGGCTGACATTTCGTTTCGAAATATGGATTATGTCAGTAAAGTACTCTGATAATTTTGTTTCCATAATAATCATGTAAATCCAAACCAAACCATCCAAATAATAATGTAAATTAAATACATCCCTTAGAAGAAAGGTAGTATAGTTAAACATTGGTGTAACAGTAGGAATGTAAATGCAGCTTTTGCTTTTGGATGTAAAGCTTACATTAGCCACAGTGCGGTATAGAACAGCGTACACTAGATACTTTCATTAGATATTGTTGATTGTGAATATAAATATTGCAGCTGTAGTACATTTAATTTGGTTTTATGTTTCATTTGTAGAACTGGACATTGTCTATTGAAAACAATAACATTTTTAATAAGGTAAATATAATAAATATATAACAAAAACAACCCATTAGAAAGTTATGATTTAAAATATAATGGATACTTCTGAGTAATAATTTAAATAAAAAAAAATGAAATGAAAGTCATGTCTGGTATCTTGTAGACAAACGAATGAATTAGTACTTTGTTACATTTTTGGGTTTCTACACTGGCGAGCCTCATGCCACAAGGCATTTTCTTCCAGGTAACCAGTATTGTTGTCAATCAAAAATATAATAAATATATATACACCAACACAAGTTGATTATAAATAGACATTGTAAAATCACGAACACTTTGCCTCCTGCTTCAGAAATAAATAGCGGTGTAGTTGAGTTCTAAAGTTATTGATAGTTTCAACATGTTGGAGTCGACGCTGTAACGTATTCATAATAATATGGCAGTTATTGTGAAGAACTTCGAATATAAAGTAGATCTGTGCTGAAGGGTCTCAAGAGTTTTGCTGTGTGCCGAAAGAAGATCGCGACTGTGAGCCGCTAGAAATATGAATCGTTTCAGGATATATTCTGGAGATCGAGGATCAAATAAAACACCATATAGAAAATGCAATATGTGGGCATTTTGCGAGAACTTCCATTGTAGTGGATATTAAATTATCATTACTTAGTCCCCTAAAAAGTTCATACACAATTAAAAATTTAAACGTTAAATATTATGATCGATTATTTATGCTTCCAGTACCTTAATTCGATTTTAGTTTTGACTTGTCGTATTTAAGAAAGAATGATGGCTAACTGCTGCAAATTTCAGTGATGAAAACACTGGGATGAAACTATAGCGTTGTGTTAGGGTTTCTTTCTAATGACCACCTTGTCGAAAATAGTAAGTGCATGTGTTTGTACAGCTGTATTTAGAGCCAGTCCTTTTTTAGGTTTCATATGTTTAAACCATACCATCTGGTTGGTCCCTTATAAATAAATGTAGTAGCTGCGCTCCAGATAATGAGATGTGTTTTTGGCCTTCATCTCATTGATTTAGTACGGAGTATGCAGGCGCTGTATATACTGAGCTTTTTAGACGTCGCTATGACAAAAGAGAAGGAAATTCAAATAAGAAGGAATAAGAACAATTCAAATTAACATTACATATATTACTTCGTTACGCCGCTACGCTTTTGCACTGCTTGAGAAATATTTTTATGTGAACGCATTGAGGTATTATATGGTGTCCGCAAAACGCTTACAAAATTGACACCAGCCGCTTGATGAGATATTTTTAAGGAACTCGCATACACCGCATATTTCACCTGAGACGCCGCTGCTCCGTATAAGTTGCTGAGTTGCAGGTTAGTCCACGCTTATTATTTGGGGTTCTTGTTATTTTATTTATTTATAGGCAAGGCAACCAACCGCTCTTTCGCTCTCAATTTATTTACACCGTATATCCTGGTGGGACCTACTTACACAGCCCCGTCAGCCCCTTCATCATCGTTCAACATTATATTCTATCTGGTACCAGTGGAGCAGAATTATATCATCTTGTAGTAAAGTGTTTTTATTGAAAGAAACAACTAAGATACCGTTATGGTAAGCAAAATAGATCAAGCACTTTGTAGCTAAAAAATGTATCTTTTGGGGTTAGTGATATCGGAGAGAAGGAGACGGTACTGCAGTATTGAACATGCATTACCTGAACTACATCCCAGGTGGACCAGCGTCGTATATGGTAGCTTCTAAGTTATCTGAGAAAGATGCTGATAGGCCGAGTAGAACCGTGCAAATAGGTTCCACCAGGAGGGTGCCGTGAACAAATAAAGAACGCGTGGAACGGTTTCTGGCCCTACCTATAAATAATCCAAATAACAAGAACTCTTAATAACCTGCAAACTGCAACTTAGCTACCTCATACGGTGCAGCGGTGTCTCAGGCGATATGTGCGTTATTATGTTCGATATGAGGTGATTCGATGCGATGAACAATATATTTTTAACTCTGAGGCAATTTAAAAAGCGTATAGCGTTGTAATGATGTATAAAAAAGTGCGGTGTAGTGTGTCACAATTTTAATTATTATTTAATTTTTCAAAATCAGAATTTCTTCTTTCTTTAACTTTATTTTTGGAAATCTATCTTACAGATTATTACTGCCATTGACGCGTAGTCAATAATATTAGAAGCGTCGTGTAATCATTTCAATATTAAGCGTCGTGTGAGTCAATACTCTAACAAGATGGTGGATCCCTTGTTAGAATCTTCCAGGTAGTTTTTGTGGTATCTCGCAATTTCATACTCCGTGGTATTATTTGCTATTCACTTCACTTATGCACAATAAACTAACTATATTACATAAAACCCCACCAAATTAAAAAAAAAACATAGAGTCCAATAACACAAGATTATGAATAAAATATAAAATCTACTACATGACAGACTAAGATCCCGCCAAAAACTACAAAATTTCTTCTTATTTGTCAAAATGACAGCCAAGAAGGTCATTAGCAAAGCGTCTGCATACTCCGTACTTGATGAATGAATTGTAAGACAAAAGCACATCTCATTATCTGGAGCACAGCTATTAAGTTTATTCATAAGGGGACAATCAGATGCATTAGGTTTGATCAAATAGTGGTCGATGGTTAAAACGCATAATGTATAAAGATGACTCATGTTCATATAATATACAGAATCGATGTAGCCTGGTGTGAGTGCAAATCGAAAAAGTTTTAGCGCACATACATTTTACTCAACGAGCTCATGCATTATTCAGATTTGTTATACAGCAGGATCTGAAACTGTGGGCGACAAGCGTAAGACAAATGAACGCGTCTCGTCGCGTAAACGGTACGTAGATAATGTTTTTATTGTTTCATCATATAAGTCGTTATGGTGTTTTCTGCTTGTAGCACTTGTGGGTGGATATGTATTATTGTTTCCAAACAATGCAATGTTTTATTATCACACTTCTTTATATGAACAACTGAGATGTGGTTGTACGCTTAAAAGTCTATCTATACGGGAACTTTATTTGGGATATTATTGAGGATATACTGGATTTTTGTTATTGCTATATTGTCTTCAGTACTATATAGTTCAGTTACTAAGTTGTGGAATAACCCCGAAAAGCAATAGGTTTATGTTATATCTTCAAAAAGAAAGATTAGTCAGAATTAAGTGCATATTTTATTGCCAATAATTGAACACTGTCGAAGTATAACGCTTACTGTCCTCTAATCAGTGGCGGATTTGCAGTCTTGGCCGCCCTAGGCCCCAGGCCATGTAGTAAGAACTACCAGCCACGTCTTACTCACCACCCATCATATTAAGTACATAATGAATTTACTTTTTTTTACAACTCTTAACGAAATCGATTCAATTTAGGAAGATTATTGTTAATGATGCGGTGCAGTCCGGCCCACCATAATGTGCACGAGCCTTTAGAATATTTATGTACTTTGATTTATTTATTGTTATCATCAGTAAGTTTTTTGTCACAATTGGCCGCCTCTAATATTTGGTTGTCCTAGGCCCGGGCCTCCCGGGCCTTAGGGCAAATCCGCCACTGCCTCTAATACGTATATTACATACGACATCGGTTCAAGGGGTTTATATCCTTTCAAAGATATTGTCTATACTTTTCGTATCTACTATTATTGTCCTATTAGTGCAACTACTCCTGCAGGTAATGTAGTTGCCAAATTTTAACGAGAATCTTGTTGCCACAAATTGTTTAACGTAGCTTTACGCCTCTAATTTACAGTTTAAAAAAAACGTGTTCCCTCGTTCGATAAGTTTTGTACTTTTGAAATTCTGTAACACAATCGTCCAAAGAAAAAGGACGAATTGGCCGTTTTTTTTATATCATAGGAGGCAAACGAACAGGTAGGTCACTTGATGTTAAGTGATCACCATCGTCCATAGACACTAGCAACACCAGAGGAGTCGTAAGTGCGTTACCAGCCTGTGTTGGTGGGGAAAGGGGGTCTAGGAAGGGGATCGGAGCCAAGCGAGTGGTGGATCTTCGGCGCTCTAACTGATCAAACGAAACGCAAGAATGCAAGCACTGTTACTTAACGTCGGGGTTTCTGTGTGTCGGGTGGTACTACACCGGGCGAGTCGACCCATTCCTGTTGAAACCACTAACAGCTTCAGCGGGACTCTATCATTTACAAAATATTCAATATATAATTACGATATTGCGTATACATTATGTATGGATATGAAGCTTCAAAAACCAAATTTAATCAGGACCTTGTAAAGTATATCTTTTCCTGAATTAACAGCAGCGGGTCCCGACATTATAATGTAATATGACCCCTATACCTTTTTGCCCTTCGCGCTGGCACGATATGAGATGACAAATGACACGGCGGTAGCGGACTGTGGCAAAACGCTATACTGGAATATTTGTGGTAATATGTTATAAGAGGTAGCGTTTAAAGTCACTTTTTAGCCCGAGATAGCCTATGATCTTTCGATATTAAATAGAAAGTACCAGGACGTCCGAGCCTTGCTCGGTTCTTTAAAAAACCTTTTTTTAATTAGAATAAGCTGTTAGGGTTGTCTCACAAAATTTGCATTTATTATAAAAAAAAAGATATCTCTTTTGCTGTTACTCAGATTCGAACTGGGGTTAGACGGATTTTCGAAGCAGCCGATTTCTATCCGAGCTATTTTGGTTTTGATGACGGCGGCGAAATTTGCCTTTACATTCTAGCTATATTTTTTTTATTGCCTGAAAACTCAGATGAAAAATGTTTTCTATGAATAAAATCTAGATCTAGATCAATTTATCGTCCCCCAAATCACTTACATACTAAGTTTCACGGGAATCGTTGACGCCGTTTCCGAGATTCTGAATATATAACAATATAAAAATATACAAGAATTGCTCGTTTAAAGGTATTAGATAGATAGATTATTAGATAGATAGATTATTAGATAGATAGATTATTAGATAGATAGATTATTAGATAGATAGATAGACTATCGGGGTATTAACATTTTATTTATTAACAGTTTATTTTTATTCAAATCTCTTACTAATTATAATTAATTTTTAACTTAAAACTAATGGTGCGCTCTTAAGCTAATTAAACTGTTCAGACTGCTCCTAATATGCTCCTTGGTTATCTTCCCTAGATCTGTTTGCGAGTCAGCATATGCTTCCTCCAATAAAATACTTTTGTCCGTTCTTTTCAGTTCGCTCACTCCAACGATGTCCCGTTTGATTTGTTTCAACGCTTATGTTAATTCTGTAAGATTCTCTTTGATTCTTAGGATAAGTACATTTAGGGATGCGATATATATTGCTAATTTTTGGTGATTGTTATATTAATGTTGGTGAGTTGTGGTTTCTTTCCTCCACGATGACCAGTCGGCTTGGGGGAGCTTTTATATATGTATTTGCATTACCTAAAATAACTTTTATTATTCCTGAAAATACAGCTAGGTAGCTGGTAGAAAATGTCGTTTAGTATTAAGCTCGCCAGTATACAAAATAAAAAGTGTAATAAATGAATAATCTATTCAACTCAATGGTTTATTATGAAACTTAGTGGTTTCGTAAATCGGTTACATTATTAAGAAATTATTAATCCCTCGATACGATAGAAATATGGTTAAACGTTCAGTAAGATATTTGAATATCTTTTAAATTCATTAGGGTTGATACAGTTGTTTGAATTTGGGTTATACAACCACAGTGAAGCGCTTTGCATGACGCTGCAGGATCCGTTTTCCAACGTTATAAAGGCGGAGATGATGACTTGCGAAATAATGCTAATACAAATATAATATTCTCATCTAGTCATATACTCATTTTGTACAATTATAGTGTGACTATTGTCTTTGAAATACAGGTTTTTTATTTTATATATCAAATGAACACCATGTAATAAAAAAGATAGGTAGCGCATAAAAATACTCGTTTATAAAAAATTAAATGTAAAGTGAAGTGTAAAATAAAATAAAAACTATACAGTTTAGTACATACTAGTAACCCAAAGAATCCCATGGATCATGAATAATTCGCACTCACAAGGCAACCGCTTAAAATACCACACCGTCCGTTCAATGAAATGTTATGTTCAGGTTCATAGTTAAAATTTGAAACCTTTATTTAAAAATTAGTAATTATTTATACATAGAATAATAATCTAAATCTAATGTGTCTATACTTTTTAGATATATGTAAAAAAAAAACGCTGAAGTGTCTAGGAAACAGAAATAAAATACATTTGAATTATTTTTAGAAATGTTTGTGTTTATTTGAACACACGTCACTGCTAAAATACTACGCTAGCGATAAAATCCGATCAAGTAACTTATAGAGCATATTTTCAAATAACATTTAATCTTAGTTTCATTAAAATCGATTTGATCTGTCAAAAGTTATTGTAATTTGAATCACGACGCGACTTAACGAAAGAACAGTAGATACATAAATGGACTTAATACATTATAACTTTATTAGTCACTGTTTTTTACATAAGCCTTTACACTGACGAAGTCGCGGGCACAGCTAGTATCTGACAAAAATCTCCTAGCGAAAAATGGAACAAATCTCTTGTAACACGGACCAAAATTTTAAGGATAACGATATGGTCCCGTCGCGTCCTGCAACATCAACTAGATACGTTTTGAGTAGAGACATTATATTATGTAGATTTATATCGTTAAGTTTATCTCCTAACTAGACAGAGTCATGTAGGCATTTTGCTAAACAGGTAGTCATTAGAAATTACGTGCTTGAAATTATCATGTCTTGTTTGTGCAAAAATTGGCTCTCAGTTAAAGTTTTATCGGCTGTGTGCTTTGCGTGATCAACCAAGTATTGTTTCATTACTTTTGTCCTGAATTAAAGAACAGATCAAAATAGTAAGGATTTCCTAGAGAAAAGCAAACTCAAAATAATGGAAGAATTGTACTTTCTTTTGAATTTTCATATTAATTATAGTGCACTATTATGGTCTAGTAGGTGATAGAGCCACGCTGAAGCTATTATTGGTTTCACCATGAATGGGTCGGCTCATCCGGGGTAGCACCACCTTCTCACAGAAATACCAAAGTGAAGTACCAGTGCTTGTATTGTTACGTTTCGTTCGGTGAGTGAGAGCGCCGGACACCCATCTCTCCTCCCCTCTCCTCTCCCTTTCCCCTTTCCTTTCTCTCCATTCCCCCAAACACAGGCTGGCAACGCACTTGCGACCCCTCTGGGGTTGCTAGGGTCTATGGACGGCGGTGATCGCTTAACAAGAGGTGACCCGCATGTTCGTTTGACTCTTGTATAATATAAAAAAAAGTGTGAATGACAATATATATATATATATATAATTCTATTTTGTGAATAAGGTAACACTAGGATACGATGGGATTGACATGTTCTTTATGGACTTAAGTCCCTAAATAAAAATAGATAATATATATATACATATATATACATACACATCTATACACATATCTATTAGCACTCGGAGCAATAATTATGTAGACTTTTATAAAGTCTATTAATCAACCAAAAGTATGATGAGCTGCAAATTATCAATAGTACATATACACAGACCCCTATACTACGCTACTACATGTCGTTAGTTTGATACAAGCCGTGCAAACGCGATACGTCCGGTTTTTTTTTTTTTTTTTCTCGAACTGACTACGCTATTGACCTAGCAAGGTCTTAACAGCTTCACCGGACTACCACGATACGTCCGGTCATGCTTACGTAGCATGGCATTTGAAGTTATACATTTATCTTATGCCAAAAATACCGGTTAATGTGCCTAATGAAGTTTTTACTTCAAAAACTAAACGTTGATTGGTCACCGTTGAAAAGAATTATGTTGAAAGCAAGTCTAACTCACGTAAATAAAGTCATTAGTTACGGACGTCGCAGCACAACAATTCTCAGACCGGAATTCTGATGCAGACTCCTAATGGTTCCAACTGAATACTTAAAATCGTATTTCACCTGGACTGTACTTTGCTTTCGTTTCAAACGCTTCAATAGAAAATTAGGATTTTTCACTTATTATCAAGCTTTAGTACAATCTATACTAATATTATAAAGAGGTAAAGTTTGTGAGTTTGTGACGTTGTGGCGTTGTAGGGGGTAATCTCAGGAACTACTGGCCCGATTTGAATAATTCTTTCAGTTTTATATAGCTCATTTGTCGAGAATGGTTATAGGCTATCACGTTATCACCACGCTAAAGCCATTAGGAGTGGAGCAGAGATGAAAAATGTTTCAATATAGGGATGTTTTCTCATTTTAAGAGCATCTGCTGCGTGTTAGCTTTAGCCCAAAGTACCTATTTCAAGCGAACGAAGTCGCGGGCAGAGGCTATTTATTAATATTGCGATCTGTACAACATTTTTCCTACTTTGGAACACCGAAGAATTATCTAGAAAAACTTAGTATTTTCTCTACCGAAATTATGGGTAAAAAATAGAACTCTTAGTAAAAACAAATCGTGGGAAATCAACTAATGAAGCGCCATCCTGCGTCTTACTTACGAACTGTATTTAAATGAGTAGACTTTAAAAACATTACATTAAGATGTATATTCTAGTGACCCGATTTTGGTAAAAAGCAAACTTATATCTAGGCTCAAGCTACGTTGATGTTATTTGTTGAAGTTGCTCTAAGGGATGAGCGATATTAGAAAAACATTGATGTTGACATCGATTTAATAGTATCGATATACGATTACCATCGATAGCAAAACATCGATATGTCTTTGCCAGCAATTAAAATTATCTGTAAAAACAGAGGTCAGCAACGAAAAAAAGGTCATCCAAAAAACTATTAACGTTCTCATAACGTCGATGTTATCGAAATCAATACATCGATATTTCTTCAGCATCGATGAATATCGATCATCCCTAGTTACTCGCATTTTCAAATAGACACATACATACGTTTTTAAGAATATATTTATTGTATTCTGTTACACTTCTTACATCATCCGCAATAATTCTTTGTCAAATATTTTCAATGTACATACACAACAGTTCTACAGTTTTGTTATAATATAAAAGTTTATACACATTTTTTTATAATTAGTTACTATTTATTTTAAAAAAACATGTATATTATACACATAATGGGGAGATAAAAATAATATATTTTTCATTTTTTCGGTATCTGCGATACGCTAGTTGTAAATCGGGCAAATGTCCAAGTGGAAAACTGTCATAAAAAATTGAAAACATATTTAGGCGCGTTAAACAATAAACAAAAGTGAGCCGTTACGCTTGATGCCTGTGACGCTTTGCTTTAGTGGGTTTACTCGACTTCGCACGTCATCGATCGCGTTCGGGTCGGTGACGCACTGAATCGTGCATATTCGGGTCCAGCCGTTATCAACCGCGATTACTATTTAACAAGGAGTGCATCTTTCTAATAATTATCTATTATAAAAATAAAATAATATTATGCATATTTCTGTATAATCAGTGTAGTATTTCAAGTGTATACAATATGTCTATTCAAATATGAATTATTTTATCACATGTAAATATTAACCAATCATAATGGACCCTAATTCGAATATATTTATTTATAAGTTTTCCTTTCTATCGTGTGGTCATAAGTACGGAACCACTTTTTAATTTAATCACAAATTATGAATTTAATTAGAAAAGGTCATTTTGATTTTCATTTTCGATACATTATTAACGAATCTTAACACTCAACGTATTAATTTGTCTAACCATGAAATGTATGAAACATGTCGAATACAATGAGTCATAAACTACTACGTCATCCTATGTAATATAGCGGTAAACAAACTTTGAGGAGGGCTTCGACGCGATGTAAGTTGCGAAGTAATTGGAGTTCAAAATGTTGTTTAACCAACAGTTAACGTACATGCTCCGGTTTTACTGTAAAATTAAAACCGAACTGATATAGAGTTAATTAAGATCAAAAGATAAAGAATATATTGGATTTAATTAAAATACACGATACAAAATTATTTTGTATACGTCGTCAGACATACCTTTCTCTCAGTTATGTCTAGTAGAACAGAGATATGACTTGATAATACATTCAAATATGTTACTGAGTCTGTAATATCTGTAGGTCTTTACCTATGAAATTGTTGTTTTGTATGTAAAAATTTAAACGTTTTTTTTTCTTGTATTTTTTATTTGTATTAATCGAAGTAATCACCCATGTAATCAATGCGTCTTTGCCAACGCAGTGGCAATTTATTGATGCCCTTCTTAAAGAAATCAGCTGGACGGGAGGAGACAAATTTTTCAAAGTCATTTTGTACTGCCTCTCAGGTATTGAATTTTTTTCCCGCCAAGGAGTTATCCAAATTCTGGAAAAAGTAGTAGTCTGTAGGCGCAAGGTCTGGTGAGTAGGGCGGATGACAAGAACTTCCAATCCCAGTTCTTGCAACTTGGAGATCGTTTGCTGTGCAGTATGAGGTCGCGCGTTGTCGTGCAGGAGTAGCGGAGTCGAGCGATTGACCAATGCTGGTTGGAGATGTGCCAGCTTCTCCATCATTGTGTTCAGTTCTTTACAGTACACACCTGCAGTAATGTTCACCCCGTTTGGTAAGAAGCTGTGATGAATCACACCGGCGCTAGACCACCAAACAGTGACCATCACTTTTCTAGGGGTAAGTTTTCGTTTAGGGCATTGTTTAGGTGCTGAACCAGGATCCAACCAGCTTGCTGAGCGCTTGCTGTTATCAAACAGAATTCATTTTTCATTGCAGGTAACAATGCTGTTCAAAATTCCTTCATTTGTGTATCTGTTGAGCAGTGCAAGGCACGTTACGTCGCGTGCTTAGCGCTGGCGATCGTTGAGTTCCTGGGGCACCCATTTGTCAAGCTTTTTTACCTTGCTAATTTGACGCAAATGGACCAATATTGTTTTGACGCTAACGTCGAAAGCTGCTGCTTATTCAGCCGTACATTGTGTATCATCAGCTTGCACAATCGCCTTTAATTCGTCATTGTCAACCAAAGTCTTCGGACGACCGCGAGGTTCATTTGTCAGGTCGGAATTCCCAGAACAGAAGCGAGCAAACCAATAAAAGGTAGTGCGTTGGTTTGTAGTGTTAGCTCCGTAAACGTCGTTGCTGTTGCGTGCATATTCCGTAATTACTCGATTTTTTAAGGTATCCATGATGACAAATAAGTTTGAAATGCGATGAAAGTATAACACTAATCAAAAAAGAAAAAGAATTCCATGTTTTTAAAATAAAATTAATTTGAAATTAGAATTCTTAGCCAAACAAAAAATACTTTAATTTGAAATGGCCAGTACTGCAGAACGGCAATTTCATAGGTAAAGTCCTATTGTTATCTATACATATAATAAAAATTAAGTTACTTTACGTAATATGAAAATAAAAAAAAAAATACTGATTTGGTATGCAAGTATACACGCTTTTAATATTATTATTTACTACTTGATAACGGCAGTAATAATCTAGAAGATGGATTGCAAAAAAATCTAGTCTGTTTGTAGAATATTTAGATAAACATTAACATATACAATAAAGATTATGGTCTAAATGTGTTTTATTATACTTACATTGAGCTAAAAATATTATTTGTTATAATTTTTCATGTTTTTGTTCATTCATTCATGTTAATAATTGTTATTTGCATTGTTGCCCTTTTTTAAATTATAATACCTTTTGATCACGGCTTTCTTCATGCTAATGTAGAATTTTGATTTTAACATAAAATATATGTCACTCGGTTTCAAGGATGAATTTTTAAAACCTGTTAAATGGTTTCGTTGAATTTATTCAAAAGAACATATATCTTCTTGCCATTTATATCCTCACTACTGAATGTAGTTTAAACCGGTAATGTCTTTGCCAAATTCGTTTGCTTGAATGTCTAATATAGCAGAGTCGTTAGCTTTTTAAAGTAACCTACATCTCTTAAAAGCAGTTCTGTCTCTAAACTAATATGTTACCCTTAGTTCTTGCGAATCTTGACGTTTATCTGTACTACAGCGGATATTTTATGATCTGTGGAAATAATTACTGTTTATTACAGTAGTTGATCTTTGCACTATTTCTATTGAATGCTAGCTAGCTGTTTCTCTAGCTTTGTAAATTCTGTCAATATGTTTGAAAATCTTTCTGTTGATTATTTTTACTTTTCCATACGATTTCTCAAACTTTTCCTTTTAAATCTCACCCTGACAATTAGAAACACAACAAAGAAGATATAGTCAAATAGGTGAAGTCATTATAAAATGATTCACGTACAAATACTCGCCAACTGATATTAATTTGTATAAATTTGTACGGTTTTTTTATTGTCCAATGTTTAATCCGTTATAAAAAGGAAGATAATTATCAAAACGCCATTTCGTTTGCAACTTCAGTAAAAAGGGCATGGTCAGATATATCTCTATTAATTTATTCTTGTTGTATTTATTAGAGAAATGGAGACATTTTTTATGCGTGTCTTGTTGGTTGTACAATTTTGACGAGTGAAGTCGGTGCGGATGGGATTATATTCCCGTTCGAAATGCATAGTAAACTTAGATTACGAGATTGCTTATAATAATTGTGTTGTTGAGAGTTGAGTGGATCAAGCGTCATTTCTATCCTATATTTATGTTATAATTTTTTTTGAAGTGAGAAATTCTTTGTGGTCTTGATCGAAAGTTGGCGGGAGAGAAATTTTGATTTTGTATCAGCGACATGCTAGTATAGCGTGCCTGAAAAACGTGCGAATAATATAGTTATATTTACCATTTTAATATTTCGTATGTGTAATATTATATATGTATAATTTGTATATGTAAATAAATAAAAAATCTTTCTTCTAGTCCGTCAGCGGATGCATCCGAATCATTATTACGTTAAAATGTCGTCCATAAACCGTCTTTACATACAACCAATGTTTCTGTTAATATATGAGAACAAAAAACACTATATTTATAGTGAATTTATTATTATATTAATAGAGAAGTAAATGTACAATTATTCAAGATGACGTTTATTTATGGTACTAAAGAGTGAGTGCATTATTACAAAAGATGGCGTTATAGAACATACAATCGACACTTTATTTTAACTGTTTCTTTTCTAATCGTTTATGCTACAGATACATATCGACAATATTTAAATACATATTTGGAATTTAAAGATCTCAATAAAATATTCATAAAACATAATTACAGAGAGAAGTCGCAGATAGCGGCGCTCTGTTTTATGGAGTTATTAAAATATTAAAGCGGTTCAAAAACTTTATGGTCGTCATTTAAGAAATTTAATATCACTTCGCGATGTCTGGAGAATCTGTAGGCAGTTTCTGGGGTAATGATTTCCTCTCTGTTCGTTTCGTTGTAGTTGCCAAGTAAATCGGTTATTGTATGATCTATAATAATAACTGAATATCATGTATGCACTATATTATGAGGAATTGTTGAAGTGAAAACTCTTTTAAGCACATTGATCATTGCAAGAATGTAAATCGTTATGTTTTAGTCTGTGATGCTAAATCGGGCTTACTCGGTTCCACTCGACATAAAGCTCGCTGAGTCTTGTATAGACAAGTATAATCGTCATCGACCACGTGTTATATCTTATCATAGTCGGGCTGTTTTTAAACAGTAATAAAATAAATGGCACTTCATAGAGCTGAAATTTTAATCCAATTGACAGTTTTTCGTCTAGAATAATATAAAAGTAAACGCTTTAATAATCAAAATCCATACTGACATACAAAAGCAACTCTGTCTGTCTGTATATGTTTGTCGCGGTTAAGCACCAAACTTTACTTGGACAATTTGGATATAGGAAACGTCTTTTTTTATAATTATAAAAAAACGCAAAAAAGTTTGGGAACCTCTGTTCTATACCGTTTTAATATACTCTCATTACATTTCTACGCGGAGATTTTTCAAAGGGGTGAATATCTACATAATATTCATTCTATCTTAATTTATGAAGCTAACATGCAGAATCACGGGTATAATTAGTTAAGTTTAAAATAAACACTTGTCTAAATATAAACTGGATTAATTTTATGACAGATTAATATATTCTCAGCTTTTATCGCTTTAAAATGAAAGCAACAAAGAATATGTAAACAAAGTAGCTAAAATAAATGTTTTCTGTATATTTTTGTTAATTTATTTTATCTAACAACGTTGTTTTTAAACTAAATTCGAGATAACGTTGATTTATGTGATGCAAAGTTTTTGCAGACGACTCACGACTCATTAAGGGTAAACATGTTTACTGTAATTATTTCAGTACACTGTTTTAATTTAAGTCTTCATTTAAATTATGAGGTTATTTAAGATTTATTTAGGGGTTTTCGACGAGGAATTATATTTTATACCTTTACAGACCTTTACAACTGTTTTATCTATGTTTATTGGTAGGAGGTGTATAACACATACTCGTAGTCGATGCAGTCAGGATGCCAATAAATACATCGTAGTTACTTTCACTCTTTATTTGGCCAGAGTTAGGGCTTACAGTACTTTTCACAAAGGAATACGTAGATAACACCGACATCTTGTATAGGCCGAACTATATAATTTATAAGACAAATTATATAAATCAAAGCAATTACCATTTACTTATAATTCTGCTACATGTTTTAAGTAACACAAATATAATAATTAACGAACAAATAAATACTATTTACGTACATCAATTCTATATAAAATCATTGTTATTTATGTATCTGAATTATGTTTAGACATACAATTATGTGTGTAGAGTAGCGACAACTAGCCCTTTATGGGTCAAACTATGGAAGTCAAAACAATTACTATTAATTAACAATTCTGCAAGATACACAAAAATTATGATAATTATGCAAACTAATGTTATGCAAATAATAAATCAATAATATAAATTCCTATTTAGGTCTCATGAAATGTATATAGTTATAGTAATTTTCATTTATGTTTCACCCGATTAGGCCTCCCACGGCAGCGGCTCAAGCCTAGGTTCGATCCCTCGGTAGGGAGCCCTTGCATGCGTTGCTTGCGCGATACGGTGACACACCAATATACATCACTGCTACAAAACTACACAATCACCCCCACACACGTGCACGCCTACACGCTTACACATGAAAGTGGAAGGGTTTACTTTTTTTTCCCTCATCGAACTGAAAAACTCTCAATTTTCCGATAATAAATATATCGAGGAGTTGTTGAGGCGTGTATGCTTGGTACACATATACGTTTCAACAACTCATACATATATGAATAGTTAGCTAGGTTAGCTAAGACAGATCGCGATTTTGCATGCAACAGGCAATGAAACAGCCAAGCCGAGGAGTGCCGTGCACCCTTGAGATGGTTGCTAAAATAAATCGGCTGAGTGCCTTAAGCGCTCGCCTTAGTAGTCCGGTGAAGCTGTTAAAACCTTGCTGGGTCAATAGCGTAGTCAATTCGAAAAAAAAAAAAAAAAACATTTATGAATCTTTAATATTGTGGCGCTAGTATCTCATGTGTCGAGCGGAGGTGGGTAGATAACTCTATACATATAATAATGTATATCTAACGTGTCTGTACATTTTAGATTTATGTAAAAAAACTTGTTGCCGGTTTCTTGGAATCTATCATCATTTCACATCTGCTCCTAACTGTTATCGGTTACAGCAACCGCTAAAAAACTTAACAGTTTATTTTTTCCGCCTTTTCATGTGCACGTAAATGACTGGCGTATCCTACCTTCGCTCTAAACGTACGGTCACACTTGGGACAGGTCAATACACCATTATTATAATGATATTTTATAGCCTCAGGTGGTCTGGCCTTTAGTTCATTACGTCTAATATCAAGATCCTCTTTTCTTCCACCCTCAAACGTGAAAATTTGTCTTTGTAAAAAAGTTTTCCACTCTGACCGTTTCCCATAGAGAGGGATCTATTTTGCAAGCTTTCATATGTCTTTTCAAGACATCTTTATACTGTAACAGCTGTCCGCCTTGCTTTCGCTTGCCTTCTCACAGTATAAGATACGTTTGACCACGCTCTCATCAGGTCTCCGAAATACATGTCCACACCAACGCAGTTGTCTCTGGATTAGATATACTTCTACGCCGCATACATTAATATTCTAAAGCAGTCTGATGCGCAGGAGATATTATAGTGCACAAGCATACGCGCAAATACAGGTGCACTCTAAATTCTGGAGTCTATATTAATATTATAAAGAGGTAAAATTTGTGACGTTCTAGGGGGTAATCTCAGGAACTACAGGGCCGATTTGAAAAATTCTTGCAGTATTACATAGCTCATTTATCGAGAAAAGCTATAGTGTATCATCATGCTAAGACCGTAAAGCAACAATGAAGAATGCTTCAAAATTGTGGTTAACTTATGTATTATTTAAAAATATTTTCACCTTCTACGTAAACGAAGTCGCCAGTTTATGTTAGTTTGGAGGTTCGGCCTCTAATTAATGTCTGTAGATGTAATAAAACACAGATCACTTATTTAATCTTTAATTCAGAGACGCGTGTTACATCTGTGTCGTCCGAGACTACACTGCTCGCCAGTACATAATAATGCAATTCCACAAAATAAATAAAAATGTCGCTACATTAGCGTTAGCCTAAAGTAAGTTTTCCAATCAAAATCGCGGCAGAAACTAGTATTACTATAATAGAATATGATTCTTCTAGCGGATTTGCTCGTGTTTCAAAAGTACTCAATATACTACTAACGTTGGTATTGGTTGATATTTGTGTCAGTTACAAACCTACAATTTATTTCAAATGGACAAACTGATTTTAGAAATGTGTTAATATTTGTAAATACTAATTATATACCCTAAGAATATTTGTTGAAGTTTATGCCAAGATATATAAACTAAATAGTGTTAGATATACGTACTTTCATGCAAATAACAATCACAATGGAATGTAAAACATAAAGGAATTTGTACCTAAAAAAAGTCGACGCCTCAATGCATTCATGGCTTTAAAGCGATTGATTCAACAAGAATGCTCGGTATACCGATCCAATTGTTTTGTGACCTCGTATGTGCGATGGATTTTTGTATTCAGTTTTGCCGATGCTAAATATGAGTGAAACTGTAGTACTATTTTTCTAACTCTTATTGATACACTTCCGTTTAGTAATTTAGCAAACAAGATGTTTCAATAAACAAGTTCTGAAATCTAAATATTGTCGATACATGTAATAAGAATGTTAATCTCACGTGTTTGTACTTTTTCGATATTCGTGAAAAAAATTATTGCATATGTCTAAGAATAAGTAATAGAATACATTTCAATCATTATTAGAAATGTATGTCTGTCTGTCTCTTTGTATGATCAGGCATCACTGCTAAAGTACTGGGTTTACAATATAACTACATAAAGTAAATCATAAACCATATTTTCGAGAATAACTTAGTCTTTGATTCATTAGAATCGGTCCACTCTATCAAAAGTTATTGTAATTTAAATGACGACGCGGCGTAAGTACGACAGTAAGGTAAATAAATACGTATATTTAATACATACATATATATTCATAATACATTCAAATGACTTTATTAATCACTGTTTTTACATAAGTTTTCTCGTAGACGACGTCGCGGGCACAGCTATTGTTTAAATATAATTTTATAGTTTGAGTATACTATAATTAATATGCAAATAATTTATCAATTTTTTTCGCCTATCTATCGCATGTCGGTTCTATTATGTAGGGTAAAGTGAAAGGCGCTCGGCAGAGCAGCGAAGGCCAATAAGGCGTCGCCCATGACTCAATTGAAAATGATTGAATGATTTAAACAAATATTGTGCTCAGTTTTTAACATGTGTCTATCATTTGAATTGTTGTAAATATATGTATTCCGTACTCTAATATGCAGAATGAAATTTAAATGTGTAGTTGGATTTCTTGTCTACTATTGATTTTCCATAATCATTCCCATATAACAATTACTAAATTAACACGTTCACGCCGGCGCCTACCACCGGTGGCCCGCACTAGACTGTATTTTCTGGCGGCACGTACCACCGGTGGTACGTATTCGATTGTCCTATTAGATATAATGAGAATTTAACGTTTATTTATATCTAATAGCACAATCGAATACGTACCACCGGTGGTACGCGCCGCCAGAAAAGACAGTCTAGTGCGGGCCACCGGTGGTACGCGCCGGCGTTAACGTGTTAAGATTAAAAACGTTATTTTAACACCCTAAATCGAATAATTTTTCCAAAATATTTCAATTAAATGCTTATGAACCGAAAAAGGTTAAACTTGCATCGTGGTTTCATAAAACCACACATTTATTTTCCTTTTCTATCGGCTATTTACATTAGAAAACTTGGACGATGTCGTAATAAATCGAACACACTTCACGCCTCTAAGATGGTGCTTTCCGTTATATTTCGAATTGCCTCCGGAGGCGGCGCGACGAATCCGTTTAATGATATATGATGTCACATCCGTAGATTCGTGTTATATGTGTTCATACCATATGTAATGATATGCCAATAGATATTGATACTCTTTACTTATAGTATTTAAAAGGAAAACGTATTATTCAAGTTATATTAGATTTGTGTGATTATGATAAGAACTGTCATGCTGTATGCATCCGAGTGTACGGCTACGAAAGAGACGGATGAGAGAAAATTACTTGTGGCGGAGATGCGAATATTAAGGTGGATGTGTGGTGTGACTAGAATGAATAAGATTAAGAATGAATATATCAGAGGAAGTTTGAAAGTATCACCAGTGACAGAGAAGCTGAGGAGTAATAGGTTAGCATGGTATGGGCATGTCATGAGGAGAGATGAAAACCATATAACTAGAAAAGTGTTGAGTATGATGGTGGATGGATATACGAGTAGAGGAAGACCGAAAAAGGTGTGGATGGATTGTGTGAAAAATGATATGTGCGTAAAAGGTGTGAATACGGAGATGACATTTGAGAGGAGAGAGTGGAAAAAGAAAACATGTTGTGCCCACCCTACTTAGATGGGATAAGGGTAATAATGATGATGATTAGATTTGTGTGATTATATATATGACTAGCCTCTGCCCGCGATTTCGCTAACGCTAACACGCAGCGGAAGCTCTCAAGAGGAAAACACATCCCGATTATGAAACATTTTTTATTGGTGCTGCGCTCCTATTGGTTATAGCGTGATCATATATAGCCTATAATCTTACTCGATAAATGAGCTATATAACACTGATACTATATTCTTCAAATCAAACCAGTAGTTCCTGAGATTACCCTTTACAACGTCACAAACTCATAAATTTTACCTCTTTATTATATTAGTATAGATTTGATAGATTTGTAGATGGTAGAGCCACGCTGAAGTTATTACAGGTTTCAGCATGAATGGGTCGGCTCGCTCCCGGTACTACTACCCGACACACACAAACACCCTGGTGAAGTAACAGTGCTTACAGTCAGCGAGAGCGCTGGAGACCCATCTCCACTCCCCTCTCCTCTAATCCTTTTCCCTTTCTCTCCATTCCCCCAAACACAGGCTGGCAACGCACTTGCGACACCCCTGATATTGCTAGTGTCTATGGGCGGCGGTGATCGGTTAACATCAGGTGACCGACCCGTCTTTTCGTTTGCTAGCTATAATAAAAAAATAATTAGACATCTTAGAGCACTTTGGAGACTAAGTATGAATAACTTGAAGGGTTAAAACTATCCTCAAGTTGAGAATCTGTAATCAAAAACCTATGTAGGTGTATCCGTCAGCTACGCTTGATAGCCAGTCCTAGATATATCATGTTCAGCATGCTATACCCTATAAAATATTATTACTTTATAAGTATACTAGCTGTACTCGCGACTCCATCCGTATGGAACCTAATGCAAAAAAAACAGTGACTCATAAATCATCTGAACATATTAAGTTCATTTACTTATCTACGCTTCTCTGTTACTTAATTCGCATCGTCATTAAAATTACAATAACTTTTGATAGAAAGAACCGATTTTAATGATACCAAGACTATTTTTTTTTTAATCGAAGAACGACATAGTGACTGCACTATGCCTGATGTTAAGCATAGTACAATCCAAAAATATCGGTAACCACCGAGAGACAGATTATCCATCGCCGGTCGCCGCTGTCATGCCGGCCATAATGACGAAAGTCACCCGGTACTGGATATGCACAGGCTGATCCCGAAACGCGACGCGCAGAAGCGAGTCACTATGACGGGCTTTTTCGCCATATGTGCATGGTGGTTGCGACCCAGTCGGGCTGTAAAACCCTACCACCCCGCTTTCGCCATTGCCTCGTTCGTTATTCAGCAGGGTGCACCACGTGCAGGTGAGGTTGGATTGGGTGTCTCAAGTTTTATGATGTTACTCGACACCCCTTACACCCCATAAATGTTACTCGAGGGTATGATTTATAATTTTATAATGCAGTATTTTCGCATTGACGCGTTTTCAAACAAATAGAGAGAGTTCAGACATACAGACATTTCTGAAAATGATTGAAATGTATTTTTTATTATTTACTAGTCTCTGCCCGCGACTTCGTTCGCGTGAAATAGTTACTTTGGTCTAACGCTAACTCGCAGCGGAAGCTCTCAAGAGGAAAAAAAACGAATTTTAAACATTTTTCATTGGTGCTTCGTTCTTATTGGTCTTAGCGTGATGTTACCCTATAGCCATCTCCAATAAATGAACTATACAGCATTGAAATAATTTTTCAAATCGTATCAATACTTCCTGAGAATACCCCCTACAACATTACAAACTCACAACGTTACAAACTTTATTTCTTTATAATATCATTATTAATTATTAATATTATTAATTATTATATTATATATATGGTATAAATTACAAGACACCTGCAATAATTTATTCATGAGAATCTTAAAAATACAGACATGTTAGATTTATATGTCTATTAACTAGATTCTATAGCCACCACCTTAACACATCTTATACATTGAGTAAATAACTTTGTAAAACATGATGTTCAACAAATCGGAATGTTTCTGTGGTAGTCGAGGGGTCTTAGTGATAAATAACGTCACATCCGCATGTTCCAGTCGCGTAACACGAAAGTTTTTGCCTCTGGTAATAATATATCATATGACGAATAACTTTTCTGACCATATATTTTAACTAAATGTATTTATTATACTTCATATTATGACAAATTACAGAGAGATAGTGATATAAAGAAAAAAAGAAGAAGTAAGAAAGAAAACAATTGAGCTGTCACAGGACGACCGGCAGATGTGAATCAGATTACGTCAGGAATCAGTTATGACGTAATGAAAAGGCAAAGCTAAAAAAATAACAAATTAGTTCCATAAAATAATGACTGTTTATTTATTTTAGTATATAAACATTAATTTTTATTAAATACAAAAATACAACAACGCGGTGTTTTTGGCGTCATTTATCAAAGGGCGCTAGATCATCGGCGCGTGCCACGTGACACTAGTAGAACAAGTGGCGCACAAGATAGGGTTGCTAATGTTTTTAAGTATTTCGTTAATAGTGCAATGTTCGGGTTTTGCGTCGCTATGCCAACAATCAGGCTTACCCTCCGCGTATAGATGTTTTACATCAAAAGTCTTTACTGTTGGAAAACATCAATTATAAACAAAGGAAACATTCAGCTAACTGGGAGGTACTGCAACGCTGATTCTCAATGGAGGGCCAAATTACGGACGTTTAGTCGGTGTTTTGACAAAAATATTACAGGACTGATAATATTTAAACAATGAATATGAATAATAAAATATAAACATTGAATAGAAATACAAATATTACAAATGTGCCTGTACTAAGGAAAGAGAGCGAGACACGGGAGGCACCTCAGCCTCAGATGTTCGGAGCGCCCCCGAAGGATCCAATAGTAGTAGTCGCTCGGTGCACAAAAATCATGCTGGAGGAAAAAATACTCGATAGTGTAAAATCTACCTCAAGGGTTCTAAATCCAGCAGTGGTGGAAAGCACAAAAACGACACCTAAGATCAGATGGACGAACGAACGATTTTTACGTATAAAAAAAAAATACATGTAAGCAAAAAAAGGTGCGGACCAAGAGTCTGCAGAAATAGAAAAAAAAAACAAAAAAAAAATGTGCCTGTCGATAAAGTCCTTTACTATCTCAGCTGGACAGGGCCACCAAAAGCCTGAGAATACATACCAAAGACTGCGCGAAAGCAGGGCAGGTACGAACATAAATAGGTTTAAATGTACTTTTGCTAAATTATAAATACTCTAAAAATTTACGCTATTATTATTATTGGTTTTCAATTTGTAACGAACATTGCTGCAATATACTCGTATGTTTATTACGTTTCTTATTTTTCCCATATTTCCCAGTGGTGGGATTTTATTCTAGCAACGAGTGTTAGAGTTAAATTTGCAGCATATTCCTGAATACCATAGTATGCTTAAAAAACCTTAAGGTTTTAGGTTTAAAATTAAAATATTCTGTAAAAGTATACTTAACTAGCTTCTGCCAGAGACTTCGTCCACTTGGAAAAGTTACTGTGGGCTAACGTTAACACGCAGCGGAAGCTCTCAAAAGGAAAAAGAATCCAGATTTCTCAAAACATTCTTTTGGTGCTTCGTTCTTATTGGTTCTGGCGTGATGATAAAACAAAGTCCTTTGCCACGTCTGTCTGTATGTTCGCTATGAACTCAAAAACTACTGAACGGTTTTTCATGCGGTTTTAACTAGTAGATAAAGTGATTCATGAGGAAGGTCTCAATATATAATTTGTCAAGGTTTTTTTTTAATTATCACGGCGAGACAAAGTCCGCCGGTCGCGTTAGTTGGATACAAAATATCTGAAGATTATGACATTATTTAGATTATTTAGTAGATGGTAGAGTCATGCTGAAGTTATTAATGGCTTCTACTTGAATGAGTTGGCTCGTCCGGGGTACTACCACCCTCTCACAGAAAACCAACCTGAAGTAACAGTGTTTGCATTGTTGCGTTTCGTTCGGTCAGTGAGAGCGTTGGATGCCCACCTCCCCTCACCTCTTCCTCTCCTCCCGCCTCTCTCTCCATACACAGACTGGCAAAGCACTGGCGACTACCCTAGTGTTGCAAGTGTATATGTACGGTGGTGATCACTTAACATCAGGTGACCCATCTGTTCGTTTGCCTACTCTTCCTCTCCCCTCCCCTTTCCAAACTCGCACCACCCGCCGCTGGCTAGCTGCTCATCCACATACCTTAAAGCTCAGCAAAATGTCAACATCCGTAAGGTTTTCTAGAAGCTTTATTATGCGCACTTTGGCGTTGTGGGATGAGTTACCTGGTACTATGTTCCCCTGGGTTATGACATGGGATACTTCAAAAAGGGATTCAAATACGGTCTTCAAGGTCGGCAACATAACAGCGATGCTTCTGGTGTGGCAGTTATCCATAGGCAACGACATTTTTTTACATCAGATGGGCCGTCTGCCTGTTTGTTGCCTTTTGGATTAAAAAAAAAATGATATAAAAAAGAATAAGAAATAATTTATTTATATTGAGTATTTTATAACTGTAGGTGGTAGAGCCCCGCTGAAGCTATTTTTGGTTTCAGCATGAATGGGTCGGCTCCTCCGGGGTAGTACCACCCCTCTCACAGATAATCGACGTGAAATAACAGTGCTTGCATTGTTGTGTTTCGTTCGGTCAGTGAGAGAGCCGGAGGCCCACATCCCTTCCTCTTTCCTTCTTTCCCTTTCCTTCCCCTCCCCCTTCTCCCATATACGGGCTGGCAACGCACTGGCGATGTCCCTGATGTCGCTAGTGTCTATGGACGGTGGTGATCACTTAATATCACGTGACCCACCAGTTCGTTTGCCTCCTTTGATATAAAAAAAAAACTTTACGTGTCTCTTTCTCACACATGGGAAACGGCATGTCTAAAAGGAACGACATAAGACGCAACATTGTATGGCTTATAATTTTTGTTCCGACCTACAAGTCATGATTTATTTTTGATTGGATTTATTTCGATGCGAATTAACATGACCATTAGAACCTTAACGTAAAGAATTTCTCTGAAACATATTCGTATGCAAAAATAAATTATAATGCGGAACATATAGAATTCATGATCATAAATCACCCGTCATGAGCTCTTTATGAATCCTCTGGGAGGTCGTCAATCTGTTATGAGAGAAATTCGGTTTCAACATCCATCATAAGCTTAAGAATTTATTCTTCAACTCTTATCAATAGATGGTCTTAATTTTTTTACATTAAGCATTCTTTATTGTATACCTAATTATATCTTACTAGTGGACGCCCAGTGGTCGATATTCGACCATAGTTAATTGATTTTTAAAAGTTTGTACTTTGTTAGGGTTATTTTGTTAAAGGGCATATAAGGTCATACTTCTATAATCAAAGATTTTCATCATGCAACTCAGTTATTTGATACACAGTACAATCAAATGATAAATCCAAAACAAAGATGTTTTTAATACTGCCATTACCTTTTGAAAATGAATTCATTTTTGTTGTTACATCAGGTTGAACTGTCACCTAAACATTTTGACACCCAATAAAACCAAGGAGAATTAATCAATAATTATTTCAGTGGTTCAATAAATGTACTAAAGATAAATTGTTTATCAAATAATAAACAATGAATTTACATAATATATTATTATAAAATTAACCTACAATTTGACCAATTGATTTCAAAGACCATATAAGGCATGCAACGTCATTCATGTTAAAATTATTATATTATTGTAAAATTAACCTGCTATTTGACCAGTTAAATTCAAAGAGCATGTAAGGAATAAAAAGTAAGTCCTGTTATAAATATTACAATTATAGTTATATGTTATAATATCATTGTTGAATGTAGGATGGAAAGTGGTAATTGAAACGAAAGAGTTAAAAAATACATATAGTCGAGCATAGCAACCTCCTTCGCAACCTTTTTTGAAGTCGTTATTGACGGCCCTGTCAAAATGTCTTTTTTATTGACATGTGTGTAAAATTCAAGCAGTAGTGTGAGTAGTGCATATTTTAATTAATTTAATGTACTTCTAATACATTTTATGTAAAATAAATAGCTTTCTGCACTTCTCCGCCATATAAACTTTAACTATGGTAAATTTCAAGTTCACCCGTTCACGGGAAATCGGTCAAAAAGGGGTACAAAGATTTTGCTTCTCGTATTAGTATATAGATTCGATACCTTTAAACGAGCAATTCTTGTATATTTTTATATTTGTATATATTCAAGATTTCAGAAACGGCATCATCTATTTCCGTAAAACTTAGTATGTAGGTAGTTTCGGGATCTATAAATCAATCTAGATAGATTTTATTCATAGACAACTTTTTTTAACCTGAGACAATGATATAATATAGCTACAATATAAAGATAAATTTCGTCGCCGCTGTCAAAAAAAATTACTTCAAATGGAAATCAGTTGCTTCGAAAATCCGTGTAACCCCAGTTCGAATCCGAGTGACAGCAGAAGAGATATATTTGTTTTATATCTTTTTTTTTAAAGTAAATTTTATAAGACAAACCTAACAGTTTATTTTAATTTTAAAATGTTTCTTAAAGAACCGAGCTAGGCTCGGTCGCCCAGGTATACTTATTCTTTATATGTGTAGTCAACTCTAGAGCTGTTCGAAGTAGACAAGTCAGACCTCGTGACGTAGACGCCACCTTTCAATTCGGGTGGTGTTCTCTCTTTATACTTAAAGATTGTTATCAGACTATTTATTACTTATTCTTTTTAATAGAAATCAAAATAATTTGATTGTTCAGTATATTAACTTATACAAGATGTTATCTCTGACATCCATTTTTTTAAATATAAAACCAAGTAATTTTTATATTTTGCAAACTTAGTATAGAAATGGTTTAGGAAGCCATAATTGTAATCAATATAAAGCGATACCATTAAATATTAAAAAGTTCAATACTATCTATCATATTTAAATCTATTGTGATTATTTAATTATCAGGTAACATATAAAAGACTCAATGAAGACTAAAATATTTTCTAATACCTTCCATATAATACTAATTTCCATTGTGTATATTTAATGAGGTGGTAGAGCCACGCTGAAACTATTATTGTCATTAGCATGTTTTAGCATGAATTGGTTGGCTCGTCCGGGATAGTACATCTTCTTACAGAAAATCGACGTGAAGTAACGGTGCTTGCATTGATGCGTTTCGCTCGGTCAGTGAGAGCGCCGGAAAATCGTCTTCCCCTCCTCTCCTCTCCTTTCCCTCCCCTCTAACCTCTCTCCCTTTCTCTCCATTCCCCCAATCACAGGCTGGTAACGCACTTGCGACTCCTCTGGGGTTGCTAGTGTCTATGGACAACGTTGATTGTTTAACAACAGGTGATCCGTCTGTTCGTTTGCCTTCTATATGATATAAAAAAAAAACTTGAGAGGTGTCAAGGGACACCCGGATGGTACAAAGTTCCTTTCGATTAATTAGTGAAGGAATTGTAATAAAATTTTATTTTTTTTAAGTTATAATAATATTTTTTTTATTATTAACAAATATAATGTTATATAAACTTAATCAGTAGATTCGCTTCTATGGGTCGCGTTTCGGGATCAGCCTGTGCATATCCAGCTTATTACAGGCCGGCATGATAGTGGCGACCGGCGATGGACAGTGTGTCAATCGGTGGTCGCTATTATTTTTGGATTGTACTGTCCTTACCATCAGGCATAGTGCAGTCACTTTGCCGTGCTACAATAAAAAAAAATCATCTGAATATATTGAGTCCATTTAATTATCTGCTTTTCTCTCGTACTTAAGTCGCGTCGTCTATAAATTACAATAACTTTTGATAAATCGAACCGATTTTAATGAAACGAAGACTTAACGTTACTCGAGGATATGCTTTGTGATTTGCTCGTGAACGCGATGCTTTAGCGGAGACGTATATTTATACAAATAGACAGATAGACATTTCTAAAAATGATTTAAATGTTTTTATTACTTACTAGCCCATGCCTGCGACTTTGTCCGTGTAGTAATAGTTACTCTGGGCTAACACAACACAAAAGAAAAAAAAACCCGATTTTGAAACATTTTTCATCTTTGGTCCGTTCCCATTTGCATTAGCCTGATATTATATTATAGATGGTTGCGCCGCTTTATATATTTTAAATTTAACGCAATATGGTGATCAGATCGCGACACCTTCCAACCCCGCCTAATTACCCCTTCCTGTGGCACATACATGCATACAAGACTCGCAGCGCGTCGATCAGTAGTGTCCTTCCCTCGCCGCATGCAGAAACAGTTTAATTTTGCCCCTGGTCGAGTTATTAAGAAAACGCATTGCTCCGCATATAGTGCGTGCTGATACTTTTAGAACAATTATTGTGGTGTGAGATTCTCTGAAATCCGTCAGTGTCGTGACGGAGAAAACTGTGGAGTGCAACGTGAACATCACCTAGCCGGCTAGCCACGTGGAAACCGCAACACCAAAAGATATGTGCCAAGTTTCCTTCCTAGTCCTATCTTCATCGCATCTGATCACAATAGTCGAGTATCATATTAGCATCCCCGCGAAATACAGTCCACTAATTATAAAATAGAAACATCCCCTCAGTGGCGTCGAGAACGCAATGGCGCCACCAATAGATATACATATAGATATAGAAGGAGATTTGGTATAAGTAACTGAAATTTCTTATTAAGTTATAGGTACTCAATCTTTGAACGAAGCAGCGGGTAGGTCACGTACGACAGCATTGACCTGTGTTCCCTTATTGAGTTTTCTATTTTACACCAGCGTTTGAAACAATCTTATTTTTATAAAGAAAATGTATGATGCGCAATTTTTTTCGCTAAATATATAGCTGTTATTAAAAAGGGTTTGTATCAGGTATTACAAATTCTTTCAACTCATTTTTATCTAAGTGATATTCTGATCTGCTTCACTTTTGTGTGATGAAAATTAGTGGTGTGAACACTGTGTGGAGTAGAGTGTTGAAAACACCAATATTCGTCCGATTGCCGAAGTTAAGCGACGTCGGGTGCGGTCAGTATTTGGAAGTAGACCGGTGAAGCTGTAAAACTCTTGCTAGGACAACAACGTTATCAGAACAAAAAAAAATAGCACTCGAGTGGATGACCGCTTGAGAACACCGCATGACATTGGATTTTTATTGTATTTTTTTTTTTATTAGAAAGTTTCTCTGTAATATAAAAGTTTCGCTTATATCGTGTGCTGATTTCAAATCAAGGTATTGTGATTTTTTTTTTAGATAAAAACCCAGGGCCTAAGTAGTAGGACTAGAAAAAAAATTGAAATTGGTCCTTGAAACGACCTCTTGACTTTTATCTGTCAAAGATCAAGAGTATGTCTAATAAGGTTGTGCTAGTGTTAATGTTCTGGTCGCGTTGTAGTCTCGTTTCTCGGATGTCGGATGTCAAATGTCAATAACACTCGGCCATCCTGCATTAGCCGTATCCCTTGTCTATTCCACGTAGATTCTTAATCTGAAGAAAAAAATAATACAGTAACGTTACACATTACATTACAATAATAATACAGTAAGTATTGATTCATTATCAATACGAAAACAACTTATTAATTTTAATATCTCATCCAACCATTGTGTTTTTTTAAACAAATAATATCACAAATTGTGTCCCGAGGTAACAAACTTAAGAAAATTTACAATTGAATTCATTCCTTATTGTAAATCGTCGTGGTAGTTGATAATTTGTTTTCAATTTCCAACTTTATTCATAAGTAGCTTCTTAGGCTTATTTATTCTTGATACTTTTTATCGAAGCTATGGTTCTTGAAATTGTTGAAATACATTTATGTTTTGTTTAAATATTTAAATAAGAAATACATCTATAAATCCAATTAATGTAGCAAATAATTAATTTACTAGAAACCGTTCGAAGTTATAAGTTCAAATATTAGATTAGTAATTTAAACTTTTGTTTTCAACACAATTTATTGTACAGTAATTTTATTAAGAGAGAATTTTATCAGTTTGTTTATATGAGGACAGTAAACTCCAGAACCACTGTATCGATTTGATAAATTCTTTCACTATTTGAAAGGTAAACTATTCGAAATGGACGTAGGGTATTGATTATACTAATAAATACAAGTCAGGTAAAGTTATGGTGCTATTTTTCAGCTAAGTCGGCAAAAGTGGTGACTTTTTAAAACCTCTGTGCCGTGCGATGTGTTATTATTTAAACTTATATGAAAAAAATGTATAGCCGAATTCTTCGTTATAACAGAATCTATGAAAAAATATTAGACAGCATATATCTATCTACTAAGGGTAGCTCACAATAACCGTTTTTATCTAAAAAATTGGAATAAAAGTAAACAAACGAATGACGATCATCTTGATAGTTCTATACTCACGTGTTTTTTTTTTTTATAGGTTTTGGTGTTTCCCCTCGAACTCATCGGATATTAAATAATGTTTTTTTATATCATAAGAGGCAAACGAACAAGTGAGTCACCTGATGTAAAGTGATCACCACCGTCCATAGACATTTGCAACACCAATGGAGTCGAAGGTGCATTGTCAGGGGGGGGGGGGGGGGGGAAGAGGAGAGAGGGAAGGTAAGGAGAGGTGGGCCTCCAGCGCTGTCACTGACCGAACAATTCAAGCACTGTTTCTTCACGTCGGTTTTTTGTGGGTCGAGTGGTACTTACCCCGGGCGAGCCGACCAATCTATGTTGAAGCCAGTAAGATGTGGTCTCAGATGGTAAACATGCTATACTTAAAGAAGGATGGCTCTCCAGTGCAGCAGTCATAACACACCAACAGGTTCTGGGCGACTTAGAAAAAGCTACACCGCCGTGCCTATGGTTCCCTCATGATGTTTTCTTCACTGGAAGCTTCGATTCAGTTGCTAGGATTCTAACCTACGTACATGAACGCAGTTTCTACACTAGCATGCCATGACGTGAAATTATAAATTTATCTCCAACCACAAAATAACCACTTAACACGCATAAAGAAGTTTTCAATAAAATAAAAAATGTATCTAAATATATATATTTAAATGCAAGTTCTTTTTATATGCCACGATTGTTGTAACTGAGACATACTTATCAAGAAACAGATCGACCGTGACCATTGTTCAAGAATGTAAATTTAGTATAAACTCATCTGTTGAGATTACATTGCAAATAATTGGTAGTCGCACAATGTCACCGAAAGCGCGGTTCAATCACTGAGTAGAAGTTACTCTAGGGTACAATACAATTTTCCGACGTCTTGATTAAGCTATTTTAAAACGATTTCATTAGGTAATTCTATTATGAACTTCATTATTATTCGAAGAAAAACAGTTTAGTGAAAATTAAATTTATTTTTATTTTTACATTTTAATATTTAATTAGTGATCGTCGAATATTCGAAATTCTAGCGGTCTTTTTTTGTAGTTTAGCACTATATATGTTCTTTTATAAAATAGTATACAGAAGTACTGTAATTACCGTCATCTATCTATACTGGGTGACTGGTTACTCGTTAGCAATATTTTTACAGGATACTCAGTACTCGATACTCGTTCAAAATCAACTAAAAAATAGATGCTTAATATTTTACCTATTTATCTTGAAAATACAAAAAATATACTAAATTCTGTAAGCTTCTATGTTAAAGCACAGTGTCAATCACCGTCGGGTGTAGTAAAAGTAAAGTGAAAGTGAAATCAATCACCTAACAAAGGATATAAGTTTCGAAGTTTGAACAAACCTAAGGGTTTATTGTCGGTTTATTGTGGGTGTTTTATTATCGATGGTTATTAACTCCGGAACGCCGCTCGCAGGTTTAGTCACCGGTTATTCAACCTAGAGTTTATTTAAATTTGTACCCATACTTTTGATAGTCTTAGAACTAACTATAACCTAGGTTCTCTATGTTGTTTATTAGTATTTGTTTTGTTACTATTTTATATGTTAAATGTGACTATGAAGTATTACACGAGTGAAGGTTGTCAGTCTTTAAACAGTGACGGTGTATAAATAAAAATCAATTTTCGAATGTATGTTTAAAATTATTGACAGATTAACGTTCAGTCGTTTAATTACCATTATATTTTATTAAATGGTTGTATTGTAAAGGAAATATTTTTTCGTAGCTACGCACTGGTGAAACCGGTACAGACAGATAGTTATAGGTGGTGGCGATGTAGCAGGTGGTAGATCCACGCTGAAACTATGACTGGTTTCAGCATGAATGTGTCGGCTCGCCCGGGGTACTACCAACCGACCCCCAGAAACACCCAAGTGAATTAAGAATACACGTATTGTTGCGTTTCGTTCGGTCAGTGAGAGCGCCGGAAGTTCACTTCCCTTCTCCCAATAAAATCCTGTACCTTCTCCTCATTCCCTCAAACACAGGTTGGTAACGCACTTACGACTCCCCTAGAGTTGCTAGTGTCTATGGACGGCGATGACCACTAGATAAAATGAAAAAAAAAAAGAATAAGCTGAAACAGTAAAGCACATCTGCGTTCTCTGTTTATCAACTAATATTCTTTTTTTTTCTTTAGAAGATACAGATGAACATTGGTGTTACCGATAAAACTTCTATAAAAAGATCATCTTCCTTAAAATTTAAACTTCAAAAATCAATAAATTACAGTCGAATTTCTACCACGATCTCTAGTATATACAAGTAATATAATATGTTATAAAAATCTTGGAAGGGTTTTTGCTTGGAAAATGATATATCAAGACATATATTGATAGTGTCAAAGCAAGTGTCTCTAACCCGGTGACGATGTGTAACGAAGATCGATGACGTCTCACATTAGTTCGACCACCGCTTCTTAAAGTTTGTCCTTACCCTCCTTAATGTAATTACTGTAATATACAGAAATTACTTTCGAAATAATTATCTTAACGTTTTCTTTTTAGTTTATAATTTCCTTGTAAAGATTCGATAGGCAGAAGGAATACCAACGTGGTATGTAGTCAACACTTCGGCTTCCGAAATAAGATAAAAAGCTTAAAATGTTGGACGCTAAGTTTTTATTTATTTTTTTAATTTCGCGCCGTCGGACGTCGCATTTATTTACCTGTATACTGCGCGTCTATATTCAAGTTTAATCTATGGTCCCAATATTACTTTTATCTATATGATAATGTGATTCATTATGTATAGTTTCTATTTTATGATATATTTACAATTGCCAGTTTTGATACAGCATTATAGTTTATTTATAAAATATGTCGTTTTTTTCTAAATCGATTAGTAATGTCTAATACTGTCTAATATAACTGTGACTACATCACATGACGCTTACAACTGATTTTGTGCTAGAATGGTTAGTTATTTATTCATTTTATCTTGTAAATAAAAGCTTTTTTATTTGTACTACTATATATACGAACGCAATTCAAATTAGTTTTATATAAGTGTAAGACAGTATGTTTAACTTAAAGTTAAATATTATCGTAACATCTTAGTATAGATAGAACCACCAGTAAGTTTAAGTTTAACCAGTTCGTAAGTTTAACTTTTTTCAGTATATCACATTACGGAATGTAAGTTGTCTATTGTTTTGGATTACAACCTAAAGATGACCATAAAAAATGAAAATGCAACCGCTATAAAAACAATAACGTCAATAAACCAAAAATAGTTAATAATTAAACAAAGGAATTAAAAAAAAAATGCGATTTTTTATGTATACAAGACATAACACGTAAGCAAAAGAAAGGTGCGGTCCAAGAGTCTGCAGAATAAAAGAAACTGGTTAAAAAAAGTTGTTTAATTTACTCAAGTGAAGTGAATTGAAATAAACAACACTATATTTTCAGTTGCCAAAAAGTTTATCCAAAACACTTAGTAAACAAACTGTCGGTTTGATAAAGTTTGAGTATCTTTTAACAAGTACATCTGGCAAACTAGCCCGGGTCCACGGAACTGTCGGTCCGTTGGGCGACAATCATTTATATACTCTCTCGATCGAAGGAAATATAAGGGAACGTATATTTTTCCGTCAGACGCTCTCACAGGCAATCGAGCTTCGAAGAAAATATATCAGGCAATGTAATTTAGAAGTATGAGGAATGGAATGCTTATTCCGAGAGGAAAATCTGTTACATTTTTAATCAATCAGATTTGGAGTTGTCAGAATTATGGAATATATGAGATATAAAGAAAAGTACCTGATTGTTCAACAAATCTTACCTTAGAGGTAGTACATAAAATATGTTTGCAATTATGAGGGGACCGTTATCGCTTACTATGTCAAGGTGGGTTGGGGGTTTTCTGGGGGTTAATTTTGCTCAGGGGGTTAATTTCGCTCCCGCACATCCGAAAAAAAGGTTGGAGGTTTATCTAAGGAAACATGACAATCTTCGCAGATTGCAAATTTTTCTTTGCATTCTTTTTTATTCCATTTTTTTCTTATAGTAGAAAGTCTTCGTTTCATATTCCTACATGTATTGGAAGAATCTATCATTCGCGATAAAAATAATAGAGAGGTCGCAGAAAATGTCAGAGCGTGACAATGTAGGGTCTAAAATGGTACAATTTTCGTTCGTGACGTATTTCTATTAACTCGAACACTGTAAAGTATCTAGGTATTTTCATTGATAGTATTCTTTCCTGGCATGATCCAATTAATAATGTAATTTCAGGGGTAAAAAAATTGATCTATGTTTCTAAAAACCTGCGTTCAAGTGTTGATTTCGCAATGCTACGAACTGCATATTTTGCCCTTGCTCAATCTATTTTGACATATTGCATCACAATCTGGGGTGTTCTTGTAAAACTTATTTTATTAAAATTGAAAGAGCTCAGAGAGCATTATTAAAAGGCATGGCTTCAAAACCTATTCTTTTTCCTACTCGGGAGCTTTATTCAAATTGCAAAGTTTTATCTGTTCGTAAATTATTTATTCTTTATGTTACGCTTAGGAAGCATGCTCAGATAATTTATGATCATAATCTGATTAGCACAAAATGTAGATATGATCAAGTATGTCCAACTCCGCCCCGAAGAACAGAACTAGCAGGTCGCCATTATCATTATTTGAGTCCTATGCTAATGCGATCACCATTGATTATATTTGAAAGAAAAAGTCTTTATTTCTGGAAAACGTTACAAACAACAAGATAGGCGAAGGGAAACACACAAAGCTTACTTAATATCCAACAATGACACCCCCATTTAGCTACGTGCTGCAGTACAGCTGGGTACAACTCCGCACTGCAGCGCTGATTATCAGTGGGGACCAAAGTAATGTACGAACGTGTAGTCAGTGTTTTGACATAATAATAGAGGACTATTATATGTAGAACAACATATAATAATGATAAAATATAAATATTGAAAAAGATACAATATGATATTTGGTAACGCCATCTATTATTTTTAGTATATATTATTTCCTCTTCCCGCTTCCGCATATTTTATCTATACTTTCGCACGCTATTTAATCTATGTAGTTTTTTTTCACCCCCTCCCTCTCCAAAAAGGTACGGAACAAAAAAATACGCCGCTCACACGCTACTCTGAACCGCTTCCGCGAGAACGCTATCGCTCAATATTACGCACGCATATCCAGTGATCATATAATTTAATCATTGTAAGAACAACCGGGACAATATTAATCGGTATATAAAGAGTGTTGTAATTTTGTGGTGGAAGCCGAGAACCAGCCAGCGACCCGGTAAGTTCCGTACCGAACTCCTACCGCTATCTGTATTTTTACAACAATTTCCACCATAAATTTCTGGTCCTTTCGAGCCTTATCCTTTCTTTTATTTATTTATTTACGCTATTATATACATATCTTCTATTTAAAATGCCTAAAATCATGCCGACTAGTGCGGATGGAGAATCCACCGCCACCGCCGCTTTACAAAATAAAACCGTTATGCTAACTGCGAAACAACAAAGTTTGTTTAGTATTGTCCAAAATATGTATGATTTGAGCATTAGTACGGAGGATCACGCTACGAAAATGTTTTTAATTCGATTAAAATCATTAGAGACTATTCGCAAAGATTTTATTGAAGTGTCTGAAGAATTAAATCTCGCCATCTTGACTGCAAACCCAAAAGCAGTCCCCGATTTTGACGAATTATACTGTCATATTAAAGCCGTTGAAAGTGAATTAATTAATAATACCGAACAGTCGTTTAAAACTGAGGCGACAACGCGTACTTTAAATCAGTTTGATATGATTAATCGCAAACTACCTGCTTTGGAGTTAGGGTCGTTCGACGGCAATCCGAGTAGTTGGGTACCGTTTTATGAGAATTTTACGACGCTAATTGATAACAATACTAGCTTATCCGATGCCGAAAAAGTACAGTACTTAATCGGAAAGTTAACCGGTAAGGCCCTCAGCGTTTGTGCGGGAATACCTCCGGTCGCTAATAATTATAACATATTGTGGAACGCTCTCAAAGAAAAATATCAAGATAAGAGAACATTAGCTACAATGTATTTAGAACAAATATTAAATTTCAAAGGTAGTCAGTCCCCGTCAAGTAAGTCACTAGACGAGTTTATAGAAAAATTTTGTGCCGCTCAAGCTGCTATAAAACAACTAAATATCCCCGATTTATCCGATTTTATATTTACACATATTGCATTATCCAAATTAGACAAAGAAACAGTAAATTTGTTTGAACAAGCGCATCGAGATATCAAATTACCCTCGTTTGACATGATATCTAAATTTGTTAAAGAACAATCCAAAATACATTTACTTCGAGGTAGCTGCAGTATACCAAAGACCGCGAATACCCACGCTACTCATTTTAATATTAAAACGCAAAACAAGTTATTCATTCCACAGTTTAACAAACAGAATAATAACAATAGAACTCCGGCGCAAGTATTCTTTACGCAGCATAATAATAATAATACTTATCTTCCTAAATGTCCTTATTGTAATGATAACAGTGTACATCCGCTATATAGATGCGAGAAATTTCTTAAGTTGAATACAGTCGCTAAAAATAATTTCGTACGTAATAATAATTTGTGCTTAAATTGTTTAGGTTTTCATAATTTAAATTCATGTCGCTCATATATTCGATGCAATATTTGTAATCGCATGCATCATACGCAATTACATATTGATTCACAAACCCACTGTGAACCCGGTGCCGGTTGCCCGGTATCTCGGCGCGCCCGGCCACTCAGCGCTGCCGTCGCTACTACCGGCCGCGGCGACTCGAGCGTTGCGTACCGCGCCACAAACGAAGCATCGCCGGGGCCGTCTGACGCGCTGCTCGCTTCGCACGTTAACGAAGTTCACGCGCAACAAACCCCGCTCGTCCCGCGCGTCGCATCCCTTGCACTCAGGCCGTCTTCAACACAAATTAGTAACGCGTTTACGTCTTGTACGAATAGTTGTTTGAATACGACCGTACTTTTGCCTACCGCTGTCGTATATGTGTATAACGACGTAGGTGAACGCTATCGAATGAGATTATCTCATTCGATGCAATATTTGTAATCGCATGCATCATACGCAATTACATATTGATTCACAAACC
>JACEII010000197.1:167526-189852 GCA_014332785.1 Antheraea mylitta
GGTGAACGCTATCGAATGAGATTATTTCTAGATAGTGGCTCAATGAGTCATTTTATTACAAAATCATGTTGTGATCGTTTTAACTTAAATATTTCTTACGCACCTTCTACCATCAAAGGCATTGGTCTCTCTGAAAAATCAATCATAGGTTTCGCGAAATTTAAAATACAGTCACGTTATGATTCCCGTTGCTGCTACACAATTAATGCACGCGTCATAGATAGAATTACCGACAAATTACCTACCACCTTTATAAATAAGAATGATATCTCGCATCTCAGCAATTTATCATTGGCGGATGAAGATTTTCATTCGCCCGGAGACATTGATTGCTTGATTAGCAACGAGCTATTTCCATTTTTATTAGGACCTCGAAAAATCACTACACCTGGATCTTCAATAGTAGGGATTGAAACTTCACTGGGTTACGTGGTGATGGGGAAAGCGGAATGCTCTCAAAACATAGATCGCAGTCATAACCAGTCGTTTCACTCGATTGCAGAACCCACGCTAGAGGAGTTAACTCAACGTTTTTGGGAACTTGAGAGCATACCAAGCAAAAAGCATTTGAGCCCCGATGATTCTGAATGTGAAAGAATCTTTCAAGAAACTTATTCACGCGACGATACCGGTCGGTACACGGTTTCTCTTCCTTTCAAATATGAACCTACTGAACTCGGTTTATCAAAAAGGGTTGCTTGCTCGAGATTGATAAATTTAGAAAAACGCTTAGACGTGAATCCTCAGTTACGCCAGGACTATAACGCTACGCTTCAACATTACATAGATAAGGGATACCTACATTTAGAAGTCGATCCCGTACCCGGTCCGTGTTATTATATTCCACATCACGCTATCTATCGACCTGATAAGATTACTACAAAAACAAGAATTGTTCCAGATGCGAGTTGTAAAACAAGTACAAATAAATCACTTAATGATATTTTATATACAGGGCCTAACTTACAAGCTAATATTTTCGATTTGCTCCTGTTATCAAATTTAATGGTGGCTGTACGCGACTCCATCAGTGAACGTGTTCATATAAATGAAACCATTGCTTTTTCGGACTCCACAGTTACACTTTCTTGGATCTACTCCCAGCCATATCGATTTCAAACATTTATTGCAAATCGCATTTCCGCTATTAATGAAAACTTGCCAGCCAAACATTGGTTTCACATCTCTGGAAACGAAAATCCAGCGGACCTTATTTCACGACCAGTGATGCCAAGTAAACTCGTCAACAACTATTTATGGTTTCATGGTCCGTCGTGGCTCACTGGCCCTTTTAATACATGGCCAATTCAACGCGCTAATACACTGTCCGTTAATGAACTTCCGGAAGTTAAAACATCCACTCTCGCCGCTCAAATTGTTACTAACGATAACCAGAATTCAGACGTTCTATATGACTTGTGTAATCGCATATCTAAGTGGAATAAATACATTCACGCCGTCGTTTATGTGTTAAGGTTTGCAAAACTATTAAAATCACGTCAATTAATTACAGTGCAAGATATAGAAATTGCTAAAAAATACGTTATACGCAGTATACAAAAAAGACACTTCAAGAATACAAACATTCCCGCTTTACAAAAATTAAATTCATTTATTGACCGTGATAACATACTCCGTGTAGGCGGACGCTTGAGTAACGCTCAATTGAATTTTTCGGAAAGACATTAATCGGTATATAAAGAGTGTTGTAATTTTGTGGTGGAAGCCGAGAACCAGCCAGCGACCCGGTAAGTTCCGTACCGAACTCCTACCGCTATCTGTATTTTTACAACAATTTCCACCAATATTACAAATGTGCCTATCGAAAAAACCTCCCCACTATCTCGGTTGCACAGTGGCCACCATAAGCCTGGGAATACAAACCGGAGACTGCGCGAAAGCAGGGCAGGTACGAACATCGATGAGTGGAGATAAGTTTAATGTGTCTACTAAATTGGAACCACTGTAGGTGGCAGAGCCACGTTGAAGCTATTACAGGTTTGGTAGAGCCACGATGAAGCTATTACTGGTTTCAGCATGAATGGGTCTGCTCGTCCGGGGTAGTACCACCCCTCTCACAGAAAACCGACGTGAAATAACAGTGCTTGCATTGTTGTGTTTCGTTCAGTCAGTGAGAGCGCCGGAGGCCCACCTCCCTTCCTCTTTCTTTCTTTCCTTCCATATACAGGCTGGCAATGCACTTACGACTTCCCTGATGTCGCTAGTGTTTATGGACGGTGGTGATCACTTAACATCACGTGACCCACCAGTTCGTTTGCCTCCTTTGATATAATAAAAAAGGTTTCAGCATGAATGGGTCGACTCACATGCTGGTTTGTTTCCTATGATATAAAAAACCAGACACAATTGATCTGTGTTAAAACACACTACTTTGCCGTGCTACATTAAATAAAATCACACAAAGGGAGAATTTTAGATGGAATGAATATTAAAACAAACGTGGGCGATATGAGCGTGTGTCTTTAAATAATATGCAGCATGAATATCACATGGGATTATAATCTCGTAGTTTTCCATCCAATGTTCGTCCGTGAAAGTTGAACGCACCGCTGAACAAAGTCGCAATATGCGTTATGAATCCACCGGAAACATATAATAAACTTGTTTAACTTTGTCATATCTATTGCTTTGTTCGCATTAGTCCAAATATAAGTTAGCTTATCTCACGTTAATGTTGTTTCACCTGTACTTTGGAAACTGTTGTAGGAACTCTATTTGCATGTTTACGTGCTAGTAACCTTTTTACTGCGACTCTCTCACTTCGTGTTATAAAATTTATATTACGAAATGTCAAATGGACGGTCTTCTGTTTTTGCATTGTCATGAGCTAGGAATCTGTCATTGCTAATATATTATTGTAAGTGTATAATTATTAAATGTTTTCCTAAACTGGTGACCCCGAACTGGGACACGAAAAGATGTCGACCAACGAAAAAAATGATTTATTAAAATACACTTCGCAAAACTCGGAAGAAACTGCACCTGAATTATTCAAAGTAGGTATAAAACTTCCTCCGTTTTGGCCAGAAGAACCCGAAATATGGTTCGCTCAAGTCGAAGCACAGTTCTCCGTTTCTGGCATATCTAGAGATACTACTAAATTTAACTACGTGATTGGTCAATTGGATCATCTGTACGCTCGAGAAATTAAAGACGTAATTACAAACCCGCCCAAGTCCAATCAGTACGAAAAATTGAAAACGGAACTAATCCGTAGAGTAAGTGATTCTCAGGAAAGGAAAACTAGGCAATTGCTTGTTCACGAAGAAGTTGGAAACCGTAAGCCATCTCAATTTCTGAGACATTTACAAGGTCTAGCAGGGCCTGGAATACCACATAATTTTTTGAGAACTATCTGGATTGATAGACTTCCTCACAATGTACAGGTAGTACTCGCAGCTCAACCCACTGCTTCGTTAGAAACTTTAGCAGACCTTGCAGATCGTATCCTAGATATTACTTCAGCGGAGCACCATGTAGCCTCAACTGGTCAAGAAAACAAATTGGATGATATTTTAAAAGAAGTAGCTGCATTGCGTGACCAAGTACAACAACTAACATTGCAGCAGTCCCGAAGTGCGCGTTCTCGTACAAGAAATGTATCTCGATCCCGGTCTCCACCAACTCGACTGAACTCTAGTTACCGAAGATATCCAGTTTGCTGGTACCATATGAAATTTGGTAAAAAAGCCACACGTTGTTCAAAGCCTTGTGATTATCAGATGGAAAACTACAAGGGCAATCAATAATGGCGGCCAATGATTGCCCAAGTACTACAGGTCGCCTATTCATCACCGATCGCACATCAAAAATTCATTTTTTAGTGGACACTGGTAGCGATCTTTGTGTTTATCCTCGGTTTTTAGTAAAAGAGAAACTTAACAAAACAGACTACCAACTTCGAGCAGCTAACGGTTCTATAATCAACACTTACGGTCACATTAATCTTAAATTAGACTTTGGACTTCGTAGAAGTTTTACCTGGCGTTTTATTGTGGCAGACGTTACCAAAGCTATTATTGGTGTTGATTTTTTAGCATACTATCAACTAGTAGTAGATTGTCGTAATAAGAGATTGTTAGATAGCATTACAAGATTATCATCTGTTGCTTCATTAGTTTATGACTCTGCAAACATACATTCTATTAAAATACCTTTAGACAATACGATTTATCACAAAATTTTATTAGAGTTTCCTGAAATCACTCGACCACCCGGTGTAAATCGTACGACCACACACTCTACAGTACATCATATACGTACAACACCTGGCCCTCCAATATGTAGTGCACCACGTCGTCTTGCTCCAGATAAGTTAAAAATAGCTAAACAAGAGTTTGAAGAGATGTTAACAAGTGGAACAGCGCGACCATCCGAAAGTGCGTGGTCATCACCACTGCACCTAGCCCCTAAAAAAGATAATGGGTGGCGCCCATGCGGTGACTATCGGATGCTTAACGCTAGAACCATCCCAGACAGGTATCCTATTAAACACATTCATGATTGCACACATAACATAAAGGGCTGTAAGATATTCAGCACTATAGATTTAGTTAAGGCTTACAACCAAATACCTGTTTGTGAAACAGATATTCCAAAAACGGCAATTACAACTCCTTTTGGGCTATTTGAATTTCCATATATGACCTTCGGTCTTCGGAATGCTGGGCAAACTTTTCAAAGATTTGTTGATGAAATTACTAGGGGTTTAGATTTCTGTTATACATATCTCGACGATTTTTTGATTTTTTCAAAAAATGAAGCCTTACATAAAAAGCATCTACGAGAAGTTTTTTCCAGATTGCAACGTTATGGATTAGTGATCAATGTCTCAAAGTGTGTATTCGGAGCCAACGAGGTAACATTCTTAGGTTACCAGATATCAGCAAGTGGTACGAAACCTCTTGATGCTAAAGTTAAAGCTATAAAAGATTTTCCTCTTCCTACCAATATTAAACAGTTGCGTAGATTTATGGGAATGTTAAACTTTTATCGACGTTTTATACCACACGCCGCACGAATACAAGCACCACTAAATGCCTTATTAGCGGGTAATGTCAAAAATTCACAATCAATCACTCTGAATGGAGACACACTTGAAGCGTTCAATGAAAGTAAAGAGAGCTTATGCAATGCAACGTTACTAGCTCACCCAGATTGTGAAGCTAACCTTGCATTAGTAACCGATGCCTCGGATTCAGCAATTGGTGCCGTTTTACAGCAATTTAAAAATAACAAGTGGCAACCTTTAGCCTTCTTTTCGCATAGATTAACTCCAGCACAACAGAAATATTCGCCATATGATCGCGAACTTCTTGCAATTTATGAAGCCATTAAATACTTTCGACACATGCTTGAGGCCAGACACTTTGTAATATACACAGATCATAAACCAATTAGCTTCGCTTTTCATGAAAAAAAGCGGAATTGTTCACCCAGGCAATACAGACATCTGGATTTTATTTCCCAATTCACGACCGATATCAGGCATATATCTGGAAAAAATAACATAGTTGCTGACACCTTATCACGAATAGATGAACTTGAAGTACCAATTAAAATGGAAGACTTAGCTGAATCTCAGTATTCCGACCAAGAATTACAAAATATACTTAAAGAAGGTTCGTCACTTCGTTTACATAAATTCGAGCTACCAGGATGTCATCGATTTTTGTACTGCGATATCAGTACACCTACATCCAGACCCTTTATAACAAAGGAATGGCGAAAAAAAGTATTTAATGTTTTACATTCACTTAGTCACCCAGGTGCCAACGCAACAGTGAAATTAATTTCACAACGGTTCGTTTGGCCAGGTATACGAAGAGATTGTAGGGAATGGGCCAGGACATGTCTTCAATGTCAACGCACTAAAGTAAGTCGACACGTATCGGCACCATTGGACACATTTGATTTGCCTCGTGCTAGATTTCAACAAATTCATATTGATATGATCGGACCTCTACCAGTATCGCAAGGTTATCGTTACTGTTTAACAGCCATCGATCGCTTTTCTCGATGGCCAGAAGTCATACCCATTATGGATGTTACAGCCGAGACAGTGGCAAAAGCGCTTTTTTCAGGTTGGATTGCCAGATTTGGTAGTCCAGTTGATATAATCACGGACAGAGGCCGACAATTTGAATCTGCCTTGTTTCAGCAATTATCAAAAATATGCGCATTTAATCACAAACGAACAACTGCATATCACCCAAAGTGCAATGGTATGGTGGAAAGATTTCATCGTCAATTAAAAGCTTCAATTATGTGCCACGCATCGAATCACTGGACAGAATGCTTACCTTTCGTACTGCTAGGCATAAGAAGCGCCTATAAAGTTGACCTACAAACATCACCCGCCGAAATTGTATATGGCGAACCTCTAAGACTACCTGGAGAATTTTTTGAACGTTCGTCAAGCGGAACTACTGATATGGCTGACTTTTCCGCCCGTATGCGTCATTTTGCAAAAAATTTGAGACCCATTCCTGCGTCACGTCATAGTAAAGAAAAAGTATTTATATTCAAAGATTTAAAAACATGCGACCACGTTTTTATCCGGGATGATACAGTACGTGGCTCCCTTCAGCCAGCTTACACAGGCCCTTACAGGGTGCTAGAGAGAGGACCGAAGGTATACAAAATTAATATCAAAAATAAAATGGTATCAGTATCTATTGACAGGTTAAAGCCGGCTTACATACTGACACAAGAAACAGAGTTAGATAACTATACACCATCATTAACTAAAACATCATCAGTGCAGGGTGACAAAAATCAAACTCAAAATCGGACACGGTGTAATAAACGTGTTCGATTCGCTGATTCACACCATCTTTGTCCTGCACTTGGGGGGGAGTGATGTAGGAACTCTATTTGCATGTTTACGTGCTAGTAACCTTTTTACTGCGACTCTCTCACTTCGTGTTATAAAATTTATATTACGAAATGTCAAATGGACGGTCTTCTGTTTTTGCATTGTCATGAGCTAGGAATCTGTCATTGCTAATATATTATTGTAAGTGTATAATTATTAAATGTTTTCCTAAACTGTTTTTGAAGCGTAAACTTCTTTAGGCGTGTTGAGCGATATTTCTCGTAATAATAATCTGAAGTTATGATATGTTAGTGTAAGAGAGTGGCAACACTAGCATGCGTCACTCATAGACTTGAGAGTATAATGGTGGTGCTTTCTCGTGTTAGCGATAAGTCAGTTTACTACGTTCTGTGAATCTGTAATATAAGAATAAACTAAAGTGTTTCTACGTAAATTGTGTTGTCATGTATTGGTAAACACTACAGTTAGAATGCGTGACCGACCATATTGCGTTCGCGCGGTGTGCGTCAGACTAGTGACATGTAGCGAACTGTGCACATTTAACATTGATATTTCGTATGATCTTGATTTTTTTTTCTAAACTTGTTGTTTTCGTAAAATGGTCATTTGGAATTGGTAAAAGAAACAAAGAGAGGACTGATCGCAATTTGATACGATTCAGTACTCACTCCCTTGACGTGTTACATGGGCGTAATGTTAAGTCACCAAGATTGGTTAGTCCTGATATAGCTATATATATACAAGTCGGAGAGAAAGTCGTGGATATTTCAAAAAAATTAAGATACAGGTAAGATAATCGTTGTAATCAAAGTCCGTTGAATGATCTTGATTGATTTTGTGCAGCCCATGACATGCTTAATGAAATGATAAACTATATCGTGTATATAATTAATCTTTGGCGTACAATACATGTGAGAACCAGACCATGCTTTTATAATTATAATTTCAATTTACAAATTAGGAAATTTTAATAATTCAAATTATGAAATTAAAAAAAGAACACAGTTATTCCATTATATTGAGTTTCCACTTCTATCGACAGTCGTTTTTTATGTTCATCGAGTACTCTAGGAAGGTTTAGGTATATAATTTGTCAAGATATTTTGTAAATTAGTTTGAAATATAAAAATAAATCTAGAAAGGAAAAACCGCCTGGGAGATTTTGGCGAAAACACTGTCTAAAGCATTTGAGATATAACAAAGCAATTGAAATATTAAACGAAACAGACGAAGTCGCGGAAATTAGCTAGTATACCCTTATATCTTTGTGAGTTATTGATCTGGTAATACTTCAACGAGCTTAAGTTATTGTTGAAGGAAAACGTCGGGATCAAACTTTATTTACCTTGTGTGGTTTATGCTGAACGAGATGTTACACGATTCTAGTTTAAATAAATTGTTAGGCATTTACTGGAATATTTGTGCAGACCTATTTAATAACTTTTTTATATCATACGAGGCAAATAAACAGACAAATCTTCAATCTCAGAGAAAGAATTGCCTGAAAATGTCCACTTACCGAACGATTCCTCCTAGTAGTCTAGTTGTTTGGGTGTCTATCCTTACGTGGTATTGTAAAGAACTGGAGGAAAGCATGATTGTCATACGTATTACGTAGCTGCATCTTGACCCCTTTGCTTTAAAGTGCTTGTCCATTATCGCGAGAGTTGCCAGCCGAGAAAAGAAAATTGGCGAAAAGCAATGTTAAGGATTTTGATCATCTTTCCCATCAATTCAGTGCCCTATCAAAATCCTTATAAAACTAGGGACGAATTTTTGAAAATCCACCCCTTAAATGGGTTAGTAAGAGCCTTATATGTAGAATGATTCTTGAGAAGGTTCCAACAGATAATTTCATCGGACATAGAAATACTCGTTAAATAAAGAATTCTACGTAGATAAAATGTAATTGAATTCGATCTTGTTACAATCTAGGTATGTGCTTGGAGAAAATAAAACAGCTAGCTAAAAGTAACGAAGTTTAACACAGAATGAGGGTTAATCTAGTTTGGCTGCAGTTAGGTCGGTCATATCCTGAGTCCCATAAAAAAATCCAGAAAGTAGATATTTTGAGTAAAATAAGTAGTTATTTTCGAACTAACTACGCTATTGGACTGACGGGCTTCGCCAGACTAGAAATAAATACTTGAAGCGATCAAACGGAACGCGGAGAGTGCAGTGTAACTTATATGAGACATGACAGTGGCGTTCAGTGATGGATTTCGTGATTAATTATTAGTCGCCGACGTTTCTGAAATATATTATATACTATTTGATATCCGCAACGTCGTCTGCGTTATTTTATATATTATATCGTAACAAAATATTTTATGTACAAAAGTATAATTCATTTACAAGATTTCTTTAATCTTTTGTAGTGCTTGCATGAAAGTTACTCATAGCTTCAATAACATATGAGACCCAAAAATAAAGTACTCGTAAACAGTTGATAGAAATCTATCCGGTAATTTCTATTCTAAGTATTTCACGTCGCTGCTACTGTTTTATTATAGTATAGACGAAGAAGATAGAAGAAGTATTTTTTTTTATGTTATAGGAGGCAAACGAACAGGTGGGCCACCTAATGTTAAGTGATCACCACCGCCCATTGATACTTTTAACTCCAAGGGAGTCGCAATTGCGTTGCCAGCCTGTGTTGGGGGAAGGGGGGAGAAAGGGAAGAGAAGACAAGGAAGGAGAGGTGGGCCTCCGGCGCTCTCACTGACCGAACGAAATGCAACAATCCAAGCAATGTTACTTCACGTCGGTTTTCTGTGAGAGGCTGGTACTACTCTGGACGAGCCGACTCATTTATGTTAAAACCAGTTCTTGCTTCAGCGTGGCTCTACCACTTACAAATACTATACAATAATATTATTTCTAACATTTTCATAAATTTCATGTTAGAGGACTTGAAAGAAAACATAAAAAACAGTGCAAACTTGGTTGTAAATAATGGTTATAAGAATTTTCGTTTTTTGTTGGATTTAATGTAATAGCCATGTTAATAGTCAGGTCATAATACCTACATTAATTTTCAGGTAACTTCCTGCTTCACATTGTTACGAAACTATTATGTTGCGATGTTTACTATTAGTGAACCTTCTGAAACTTTCCTTTGTTTGTGTAAAACCGTACGACGGAGCTGTGAATTGGGAACTTTTCTATTTATGGTTTTAGGTTTTCGCGTATTGTGAGGAAGTTTCGAAACTTTTATACTGTTTTTCCTGTTTTGTTTTTGTATGTTAAGTGTCTTACTGTATGTATCTGCTGTTTATTGTTGCTAGAATACAAATACAATTGTTTGTTCAGGCCTTGTCTATGTGGATGCGAATTAGGTATCATTTCGTGGCCATTTCAAGTAGGATGGCTTAGAATTATTTAAAATTACGACGTGTGTTTATACAAGTACGTTATACGACGAATAATTGTAATAAAAATTAGTTGCCAATTGTCATCTCTTTGTGTAGTCTGTAACAGCAATATAGAGATTACCTCAACGGGATTACTTGGTTGTCGTTTTAGACTTAAATAAAAACTTTATTATAATAAGTACAGTAGTACAGAATAGACAGACTTGCGCATTTAAATAGTGAATATCAGTCCAATAACACTATTGAAAATAATAGTAGTTTTAAACATATATATAAAATACTACGTAAAGATAAACTTGAGTTTCTCTACACTAGAAAATCGATTCGATGTTGCCAAGTTTAAGACTAAAGTTGTAATAAGAAATTTTTTGGTATTACCAAATGTAAGCGTAAAAAATATAATTGCAGTTTTCTGTGTTTGAAATAAGGGGTCTAATGTGGTGATTGTGCCCGTACCTTACCTGAAGAAAATATTTTAGCCAAGTAACAAGAGTCTGACAGACATTATTATTATAGATATATGTTATGTATAGACTAAGAATAAATAAGAATGAGTATATTAGAGGAAGTTTGCAAATAGCACCAGTGACAGAGAAGTTGAGGAGTAATAGATTAGCATGGGCATGTTATGAGGAGAGATGAAAACCATGTAACTAGAAAAGTGTTGAGTGTGATGATTGACGGATATACGAGTAGAGGAAGACCGAAAAAGGTAAGGATTGACTGTGTGAAAAGTGATATGTCCGTAAAAGGTGTGAATACTGAGATGACATATGATAGAAGAGAATGGAAAAAGAAAATGTGTTGTGCCGACCCTATTTAGGTCAAATGAGAGTAATGATGATGATGATATGCTATATATAGATTTAGATATTATCGTAACTATAGATTTAAAACAAATATTAAATTATGAAGCTTATAACAATTTTATTTATACAAACAAAATATTTGCTCAGAATAACCACTCAAAGGTATACAAGATCACACTGACAGATTAACAACGTTTGAATCAGAATACAGGACGAGAATTACACAACTGAACTCACGGGGTATTAAGGATTATTCCGGAGCGTTATGCCAACCGTCTCACGACGAACTAGCCTGCCTCACAATGGTTGAGGATTAATTGAACATCTTTTGATGTAGCGTTTAGATATACGAATTTCATATTTCAATAGTAGATCCTTTGTAATATGGGATCTATTTTGTATTCGATCAGGACCCCTTTACTTTAGGTGGCATCTGCTATAGTTAGTAGGAGTATACTTACTGTTGTGATCAACCAATGTATATCTAATAATGAAGCTGGTTGATACGGTGTCTGTTCCATTGATTTGTCTACTTATGGGACTGTTATCATCTTCTTAATTACTCATTCCATTTAAGTTGAGTCGGCATACTCTCTTCTGTCAGCTTTCATCAACTATTCACACCTGTTAAACGCTCATTATTCGTCACATGTACCATCCATATTTTCCTTAGTCTCTCTTTACTCCTATAACTTCATACCTAAGACTTTTTGCGTTATATGTCTATCATCTCTCTCCAAAATATCTCCATACCATGCTAACCTATCACGACTCAACAACTCGCCACGAGTCCTATTTTTAAACTTCCTCTGATATTTCGAATCTTATCCATTCTGTTTATACTTCGCACCCTTCTTAATATCAACATCTCAGCCATATGTAGTCTCCATTCATCTGTTTCCTGTTGTCGAGCTACAGGATAAGCCAGTGTGTATTCAATCGTTGAAAGGCTTACTTGTCGTCATGACAGCGAATACTGCCGATGAACTACAGTTTGTAGATCATGTACTATGTAGATCGGTGTGTTAAATGGGAACGTTTGATGTGATTAATACCAAGTTTGTTTCTTTATCTCCTTCGCTTTCGCATGGGTGTACTAACCAAGAAAATGAAACCAAATCTTCACTTTACAGTTTTCTCTTCAATTCTGTCGCTATTTTTGAAGACTGAAGATCTTTTCTCTCAGATAGTCTTCTGTTTTACTCTCTTTTTACATGCTAATTTAGGAATTCAAATGTTTAACTTTTCTATACGTTTCTTTTAATGTTTTCTTTCATTTACACATTCGGCTATTGTGTTTTATATATCTAAATATATAGATTTTTCAATGATGCTTACTTTAAAGAACAATGGATACGGTTTTAAACTTTGTTGTATGATGTAATTTATCAATTTACGACATTTTCATATACGCGCCTTATAACTGGTTGTTATAAAGTTTATTCAAAGTATTATGAATTTCGGTTACCATCCGTCAGAGATGTTCTGGCGGAGTTTTGATTTATATCTGTAAACTTTTGAAAGATTTCAAATCGTGTTTATGAAGCGTGCAGTAATATATTGCTACTTTAGTAACGACGTTACTAATTGTTTTTTTATCACTTAACTATACAAAATCAAGGCAATGTTTTTTTAGAGTATCTTTAATTTATTTATTTCAGTACAGTTAGTTAGAGTTGCCAATTTTATTTGAGAAAAATAATGCACCTATCTTATTTGGAAATAGGAAAAAAATCCTATTTTGTGAATGTTTTATTCCCTTTAGCACAATAGGTTTACAAATAACTCGTTTTTTATTCAATGTATTAATTTGTTACTCTCTTCTCATCATTTCAGATTCATTAACGGAAAACTTCTTTCAGTGAAAATTGAAGTGGCAAGAATAGAGAATACCTTGTTTTAATATGTAATGCAATAAATTTAACAATTTCTTAAACAACTTAAATTCATATTAATTCATATTCATATTAATAATTCATATTAATAAATGGGAAAACATCATATGGAAAGAGTAAAGGCGCCTTATATCACCCTTATAAAGACACGAAGTCTTAGTGGCGTACAACAGGATAGGCAAAATTATTGCTTTATACACAACGATTTTAGTGTGTTATCGTAAATCGTGCGAGTCCCAAACTCTTTTGCGTAATTTTCCGAAGGATGTGGCAGCCTTGGCAAGGCGTGAGGAAATTTCGGTTTCAAAGCGGTTGTCACTACGAATAAAACTACCGAGATACCGAAAGGATTTTACTTCCTCTAATGTATTACCATTCAGTGATAACGATGTTAAGTTTAGTGCCATACCGCGTGCAAGTTGTTTGAGTACTTGAGTTTTAGATAAACTAAAGATCAACCCGAACCATTGACATGATTCACTTAGGCGATTCATGAGGTACTGCAAGTTTTTGACGTCACTGGCCATCAAACAAATATCATCAGCATAAAAAACGTCCGTAATAGAGAGCTCGTGTACCGATCTTTTCGTTAAATCGACCTACGTCAAGAACGCCTTTATCTGTTCGCATACTAAGAATTATCTACCCAGTGTCGTCAGTATAAGCATTCTTCAGTACAAAAGCAAAGTAAAAGGCAAAGAGAGATGGCGCCATCACACAACCTTGTTTGACACCGCTGGTTACCGAAAATTGATCAGTGAAGTTGTTCTCATGCTACACTCTGGCCATCATACCATCATGAAATGGACGCACTAAATTAACGAACTTCTCAGGACAACCAGCTTTACTAAATACAATCCAGAGGGCAGATCTCGGTACACGGTCGAAGTGGTTCATGTTGTTCCAAACTCTTTTCCTGTAATTGTTTTACGATGAAGATAGCATCGACGGTCCCTTTACCCCCACGGAACCCACACTGACTTTCAGGCAATACAGATTCAGCCAACTCTCCCAGTCTCTGGTTAATAATGTGAGCCAAAACCTTACCAGCTGCACTAAGCAAAGAGATGCCTCGATATGACCCACATTTAGAAGCATCACCCTTTCCCTTATATAACTTGCAAATAGCGGCGTCCATCCAGGCTTGAGGTATTTCACCAGCATCCCAAATTCTAACTATTAGTTCAAATAGTCTATTTTTAACATTCGATTCTCCATATTTATATAGTTCAGCTGGTAGATAATCTGAGTCTGCAGATTTACCATTCTTTAAACGATTTATTGCAGTTAAAAACTCTTCAAAAGATGGAGGATTATCAAACTCAGGATATAAGGGCAACGTTGGAAGAGCCCTAATATATGTTAGATCAGCGTCATGACCTTTGGGTTGGATTTAGTATCTCACTGTTTTGTCATTCAAACATTCAGCCCAGCGATCTAGCACAACCCTGCGATCAGTCAATTGTTTCAGCTTATCGCGTGAGTAGATAGGTGAAGTTTTTTTAAAGCGTAGGCCAAAGATGATCTTAAGCGACTGAAAAAAGAGACCTGTTTGTTTAATTTCAGTGAGATGTTCCAACTCTAATATTTTCATCGTCCACCAACGGTTTTTAAGAGCCCCGATCTTACTCTGGAGCTGACGTTGAATTATTTTTCAGCGGTCACTTGTTCTGGAGAGCTTCATTAACTGCCTGGATTCCTGCAGAAGTGCCATGATATCAACATCGGAATCGTCAAACCAATCTTGGTTTTTTTCCTCTGGTTTTCCTCCTACTTGTTGGGCTACATTGTGAAGTGATTGCGTTAAGGAGCATTAATGTTCATCAATCGAGCCTGTTGTATTCACCGGTCTGGTACTTAATTTCGTGTTAAAATTCTCCTCCATCGTTAGTGTGTTTACAAGTTTGGCACAATCTAGTCGGGTTGGACTTTTATGACTGGCTCGACAAGGCGGTTAATAACTGAAACGGATTTTGGACCTAATTAACTTGAGATTAGTCCAATCTATAGGTATCCAGTATAGTTAAACCATAAGTATCTATATATATACATTATTTCAAAAATTATCCGTCTGACTGTTTTATTTTATACATTACAGTACATATAACTACATATTATAAAACAAAGATCTGTGCCACGTCTATCTGTTCGCGATAAATTAAAAAAAATACTGAACGGATTTTCATACGGTTTTTACCAGTGGCTAAAGTGATTCATGAGGAAGGTTTTGGTATATATCTTGTTAAGATTTTTTTTATTATCAGAGCGGGTCAACGTCCGCCGGGCCCTTTAGTTGGAAATAAAGTAGTTTCACATACTTTATTTCTATGCAAAAGTATGAAAGTATGTTTATCAAAATAAAGTAGGATACGTCATTAAAAAATATGGTTGGTAATCCTATGTATAGCATAAGCGGATTGATGGTTTTTAATATATGCCCTTTTAGAATCGTCTTAATTATGAGAGTAAGTTATGTTTTATAATGTTTAAAAAGGACGAGTTTTAATAACGATGGCAGGTTTCGCGGTCTGGTTTGGAATTCTATTTGTTATTTTTTCGGAAAGTGTTAAGAGTATAAATACCTAAATATATTTTGGATTTGAAGGTATTGTTTTATATATGTATATATACTGGTCCATAACAAGAACGTGAAATATGCAAAAATTAAATAGAATTTAGCGGTCTATAATTCTTTATAGCAACATCGAACAACGTCCTAAATTTATAGTTTCAAAATATGTAGGCACATAAAATAATAATATATTCTAACGGGTCTGAACTTTTTAGTAGGTAAAAAATACCGCAGGTGTCTAGCAATCTATACTAATATTATAAAGAGGTAAAGTTTGTGAGTTTGTGACGTTGTAGGGGGTAATCTCAGGAACGACTGGTTCGATTTGAAAAATTCAATGTTATTAAAGCATTTATCGAGAATTGTTACAGGCTATATATTATCACGCTAAGACCAATCGGACCAATGAAGAATGTTTAAACATCGAGTTTTTTTTTCGTCTTGAGAGCTTCTGCTGCGTGTTAGCGTTAGCCTAAAGCATGTATTCCATGCGAACGAAGTCGCGGGCAGAGGCTTGTAAGTTATGTAATACATCTCAATAATTTTTAGAAATGTCTGCTTGTTTGAACACGCATCACTGCTGAAGTACTATGTTTATGATAAAATCTTTTCAAGAAAATCATATACATCATAGCACATCTTCGATTAAAATTAGTCTTTGTTTCATTAAAGTCAGTCGATCTATCACAAGTCATTGTAATTTTAATGACGACGCGACTTAGTACATGAGAAAAGTAGATAGCAATTAGACAAATCGGTGTTATCACAAAAAAGTTAAAAATGTATTGAATAGAAAGAAGAAAGAAAAAATATTTTATTCATAACGCATAACATAATATACAAGTATACAAGAAAAAATAAAATATGCGTAGCGGAGCATTATGAAATGGTATCCAGCTCACCATATGCTAAAGTGTTATGACAAACACTTAGCGCTGTTTTCAGCTGGAACCCAATGCGAGTCACGGTGCGTAAAAAGTAAATATAAATTAAAATTACGAAATATAATATAAATGGGGAAAGTAAGTAGTCTAAAAAATAATAAGGTACATTATATATATAGGTAAAATTAATGAAATAGAAATAGTAGGAAACATAAAACAACATACTCGTATAAGAGAAGAAGAATACTTGCTTTAAGAAGGTTACGTTTTAAATGCACCGCGCTCGTTGAATGGTCGCCATCTTGCTCTTTTGTCTCGCTTTAGTTAGGTTACGTTAAACTTGCGAAAAAAGGATAACGCGAACTTTCCACGGGCGAACGAGGCACACTTAGTACGTAACCTTTTTAAAGCAATAATTAAATACGTATAAAACCTTTTTTGTAATAACACCGAATACATTCAACGACTTTATTAGGTAAATTGTATATCTGATTCCGCGCAGACGAAGTGGCAGGCACAGCTAGACATACACATTTTACAAAAGTTGCAAGTTTCAATTAAATTTGCATTTATATAAAATTAATGAATGAGTCAGTAAAATTGATGTGTGTTCAAATATCTCTATCCCATTGATTTATTCGTGCGAATTCCAATTTTAATCTCGATTACATTTCAGAATTTCACAAACACGCTTCTGTTTGTCTGTCAAAGGGATGCTGGTGGTATATTAAATTCGTCTGTATATTCTGGGTTATAGTGTATCCATGATATTAATATAAAATGTATGTTTATTATTCCTACTAGCTGTGCTTGCGACTTCGTCCGCGTGGAGCCTAATGTGAAAAAGTGACTTATAAAATCTTCTCAATATATTAAGTCCATTTACTTATCTACTTTTTTCTGGTACTTAAGTCGCGTCGTCATAAAATTTACAATAACTTTTGCTATGGTGAATCGATTTTAAGAAAACAAAGACTAAGTTATTGTCAAAGATATGCTTAATAATTTTCTTGGTTAGGTTTTATTGTGAATCCAGCACTTTAACAGTGATGCGTGTTCATATAGACAGACACGGACATCTCAAAAAATTATTGAAATGTTTTTTGTTGCTTATTTCTAGACACAATTCTAAAATAAGCCGATAAACAACTATGAATACCTGAGGAGCAAAGTTTTGAGAACCCACGTACAAAAAGGGTTTACGAAAAGCCTGCCAATTCGATCGACTGTTTCATTAAGATAAGACGCAGAGTGACAGCCTAATTGTTGCCTGAAGCTCCGCATTGTATCTTGTTACGTAAAATTTCAATTTTCACTATTAAAATCGTAGCTATCGCCCGCGGCTTGTCGAGAGAAAATCATTTTAGTTTATTAAAGTTTGATATGGTCTTCATTTTAGTTACTGTCCCTCGCAGCAAAATAATATAAGACATTAAGCTATAAAGATAAACGAAGTAGACCACCTCTGCAGGGGCAATATGCAATGTAGTAAATCTAATACCTTTAAACGAGCAATTCTTGTATATTTTTATATTTGTACATATTCAGGATCTCGGAAACGGTGTCATCTATTTCCGTGAAACTTAGTATGTAGGTAGTTTAGGGGACGATAAATCGATATAGCAAAACTTTTTTTAACTGAGTTTGAAGGTTTTTAAAAAATATAGCTGGAATATAAAGGTTAATTTCGCCGGCGGTGTCAAAACAAAAACAGCTAAGATGAAAAACGGTTGCTTCGAAAATCCGTGTAACCAAAGTTCGAATCCGAGTGACAGCAGAAAAGATATATTTTTTTAATATTTTTTTTTTGTTCATAAATGTTAATTTTATAAGTCAAACCTAAAAGTTTATTCCTTTTTAAAAATGTTTTTTAAAGAACCGATCTAGGCTCGGTCGCCCAGGTACTTTTACTTAATTCAACATCTTTTGCGTTTTTGGATACTTTTCAATATCTAAATCGGATATTCTATAAACTAAGTTTACTAAATACTATCTCAATCTTCATTTTCTATTCCTATCTATATATATACAATATATCTTCTATATATTTACACATATAAGAAGAATATAAATCTAAAGCGCCTGTACTTTTTCGATTATCTTGAAAAAAATACCCGATTAGGCCTCCCACGGCAGCGGCTCAAGCCTAGGTTCGATCCCTCGGTAGGGAGCCCTTGAGTGCGTTGCTTGCGCGGTACGGTGACACACAAATATACATCACCGCTACAACACTACACGATCACCCCCACACACGTGCACGCCTACACGCTTACACATGAAAGTGGAAGGGTTTACTTTTTTTTTCCCTTATCGAACTGAAAAAGTCTCAATTTTCCGATAATAAATATATGGAGGAGTTGTTGAGGCGTGTATGCTTGGTACACATATACGTTTCAACAACTCATATATATATGAATAGTTAACTAGGTTACCTAAGGATAGGTCGCGATTTTGCATGCAACAGGCAACAGCCAAGCCGAGGTAAAATGGCAAAATGAAATCGGCTGAGTGCCTTAAGCGCTCGCCTTAGTAGTCCGGTGAAGCTGTTAAGACCTTGCTGGGTCAATAGCGTAGTCATTTCGAAAAAAAAATATCTATACTAATATTATAAAACTGGAAAGTTTATTTGTTTGATTGAATGCGCTAATCTCAGGAACTTACGATCCAATTTGAAAAAATCTTTCATTGTTATATAGCTCACTTATCGAGGAAGGCTATAAGCTAATATCATCACGTTGATACCAATAGAAGCGGGGCAAGAATGAAGAATGTTTCAAAATCGGGGTTTTTGTCTTTTTGAGAGCTTCCGCTGCGTGGTATCGTTAAAGTTATAAAGTACCTAACTATTCCACGCAGACGATGTCGCCGGCAGAAGGTAGTAATGTATAAGTAGCGTTATATCTAATTTTCATATCAAAACTACCTTCCTTATCATCACTACATGTTATTTATTATATATACAAAGTCCTCCACCGCATCTGTCTGTTCGCGATAAACTCAAAAACTATTGAGCGGATTTTCATGTAATTTCACGAGAAACTCACGAATGGACACGGTTACCAGATGCCATGACACGAAATTATAATTTTATCCCCTGTCAAAATACCGCTTAACGCGTCTAATGAAGATTTTACTTCAGTAATCTATAGTTAATATTATAAAGGGATAAAGTTTGTGAGTTTGTGACGTTGTGACGTTGTAGGGAGTAATCTCAGGAACTACTGGTCCGATTTGAATAATTATTTCAATGTTATATAGCTCATTTATCGAGAATGTTTATAAGCTATATATCATCATGCCAAGACCAATAGGAACGGAGCACAGAATGTTTAAAAATAGTTTTTTTTTCTTGCTGAGTATTTTTTTACTTCGAAATGACTACGCTAATGACTTAATGAGGTCTTAACAGCTTCACCGGCTACCATTTTTTCCTCTTAATCTAACGAAGTCGCGGGCAGAGGCTAAGTTTCAATACTTTTATAGGAATGTCAATGTGACGTGTCTGGACTAATCAGGTTTTTGTATGAAAAAAATAATTGCAAGTGACTTTTTTTTAATATCAAAGGGTGCAAACGAACTGGTGGGTCACGTGATGTTAAGTGGTCACTACCGTCCATAGACACTAGCGACATCAGGGACGTCGCAAGTGCGTTGCCAGCCTGTATATGGGAGAAGGGGAGGGGAAGGCTTCCGGCTCTCTCACTGACCGAACAAAACACAACAATGCAAGCACTGTTATTTCACGTCGGTTATCTGTGAGAGGGGTGGTACTACCCCGGAGGAGCCGACCCATTCATGCTGAAACCAAAAATAGCTTCAGCGGGGCTCTACCACCTACAAAACAAACCGACTAAGAATGTGTATTTAAACACTATTAAACTTTACATAGACATCGTACAGATGACGAATCGATATCCCGCCAGCTAAGCACTAAGCCATTACGACTAAACCTTTATGTGTTTTTACTATAAAAAGAAATATAGTCCTGTTCAAATGTCGTTGTTTGCGACACTAACGTATTCATTTTCAGGTCTACAGTGCCTGATAGAGCTAGTTAAAATTGTTACGTTTTAAAAGGAAATATTACCCGGCTTCACTATTTGCCAGCGATATATAATTACGTCGGTTTGGCATCGTATGACTGCAAATGTAGTTTTTTGGCACGAGCCCCTAGCCTCGCATTGTGTTGCCGGTGCACCGCTGAGGTTTTTCCATTATTGTGCAGTTTTAAATGGAATTTTATCATTCTTTTGTTAAACGAGTCAACAATCCAGCCTCACGACCTACTTACTGCACTAAAAAAAATCTTCTAAAAGATAATTCACACGCGAGGAATCTACCTCTTTGCAAATAAACAATTAATAGATAGAGCCTTGATTCAGAACAATAATTTAAAGCTCGTAAAATGTTTGTTTTATTTATGATTCGAACTCACAGAATTCAGCAAGGCAAACAACATGCGGGGGCGGCCTGATGTTAAGCAGTCACTGCAGCCTATGGATGCTTGCAAAACAGAATTGTCACATGCACGTTGCTGACCCTTCAATATTCTATTCACTTTTCCCTAAACCATCCCATACTGAAGTCCCCAAGAAAAACCTCAGCAGGAAAATCATTCCACAATCGGAGCGTGTGTGGGAGGACACCCCTCTGGTACCCAGATGATCGCTTAAAGAATTGTATACAAAATCAATATTAAAAATTCTTCAATCAATTCGCTAAGATAGCGCTTGGGTTTATCAAAACTACCACCGATGTGGTAAAACAACACATTCATAGAGAAGGACCAACAATTATTCTATCTTGTTTATCATAGTGAGTACTGTTATAAAATTAAAATATAGTTACATTTGTTTTTGGCATATACCAAAGGGCCATTGGAATGACAGAGGGTGCTATTTCCAGACGTCATTATCGTTCATATTTTGATCCACCCTATAATAGCTTTTTGACACCAAAACCCACTTGACGTGGTGCTTAAGTTTTACTATCCATCAAATCGGTAATTTGTTTTAAAATCTATCACTATTATTCAAAAACCTGTTACTGGTCTTATTGAGCTTAGAACATTGGATGAGAAATTATATCGGTCTTTTGTTAAGGCCAGCATTTCTAAATTATTGCGGACACACATTAGTTTATCAAGAATGTATTGGGAGGGCAAAGTTCAGATACCAAATTTGTACCAAATATTAGAAATTGCTCGAGTTTACTGTTCTTTTAATAGAAATATAGTGTCTGCCTTCGCTTCTGTTCCATCAGCAAAATCTAATACGACATTAAGCTATGAAAGTAGGTGAAGTAAACCAACTTAGAAGTGGCAATAAGCTATGCAGTAAATTCTAGCGTACTTTTGTGTTTTTTTAGATACTATTCAATATCTAAATCGAATATACAAAAACAAAATTGGATAAATATTATCACAAACTCCACAATGTATATCTTGCATTATAACTAATTTTTATATTAAAATTACTTCCTTTAACTAGCATCATTTTGTGTAAACAAACTTTGAGATGCTTACTGTAATGACATTTTTCATTAACGTAGAGTTGTCTGCTTCAGACGAGGATACAATAGCTTCTTACTACTAAGAAATTCTCTCTGCCGTCGATTAATTCACAGAGTAATTAATCATGACCTCTCCCTGTCGTCAACGGGCTATTAGAGCGAGATAAATGACATGTTTGAATATAAAAGTGCCAGTTTGGATATGAATTCTTTTTGCAAGCTTTTCAGAGCGAAGTCATGTATTTACAATCAGGTTGGACTTTCATAACTAGTTGGTGGTTAAATCTTTTTAGAAAAACTTGTCTATGCTTGTTGATGGATTGTACATATCGGTGTGGCCGTGATTTTTGGGATTATTCTTTCCACGAGGACCAGTGACGTCACTTTGTCACACTATAAAAAAGTTGCGACTCTTATAGCAC
>JACEII010000197.1:189862-200145 GCA_014332785.1 Antheraea mylitta
GTAATATATTCTTAAAGTGATACAAGACGTTTCATTTAGCCGCTATACTCTTATTTTTCGAAGCCGTTCTCTTAACGGGCCTTCACAGTTTCACCTTGCGTTTTGGGTGAACGCTTAAAATACTCAGCCGTATGGCATTTAGCTTATGGGTGCTAGAATGGCTGGACTTCGGCCTGATCTGGTAAACATCTGTTAAAGAACTTTGTATAGATTTAAATATGTGGTGCTTGGATTACAATATCAAAATAAAGCTGGTAGTTAACTAAGCGAAACCTAAACGTTTGCCTAAAAAATATTTTGATTACATTTAAAAAAATATGCGTTTATAGCACTTTAAAGCTGTTTTGTAATGACGATATAACTTGGATGCCTGTAATACGTTTGATTTATTTGAGTTAAAATATAATGATTAATTCTATATAAACAAATTCATAAACGATCAAAGTTTTCACTCATATGTGTTAATTTGAGCATTATTAGAATATATCCTAACTAACATTGTAAATGTGAAATTGTTTGTTATGCATTCACGAGTAACTATTCAAACGATCATTATAAAATTTTGCATAAATGTTGTCAAGAGTACAAAGAAGACTGTAGTGAGGTTAGATCTATATTAAATCGAGTGAATCCGCTGATAAAAGCTAGTATTTTGTATCGAAATAGTTTTGTTACTTGACATATACAAATAATTATTGTAGAAGAGGAATTTATTAATTTTTACTTTTTTAATTATTCGTCAAAAAATGTTCTTGTCGTACGGTGAAGCTGTGGGATAATCATCTGTCTCCCGGAAAGTTTATTGCCTCTCCTTTCAAGAGTAACGTTAAGAGTCATTTATGCAGGCTGGCATGATAGTGACGACTGTCGCTGGATAATTTACCTCTCCATGATGGTCACTATACTACTATATACTGTTATCAAACGTTATGCTACTAAAAAAAACTACTTGGATAAGAATATGACGAAGTCATAAAGTTTTTGGTATATTTTTTTTAATTTTAAACAAACTTTTTTTTATTTATATTACGAGGCAGCCACTATTAACCTGCATGGACTATATCGGGGATTTTACTAATGATCTCTAACATTATTGGTTGAAGTTAACGGCTGTTCATCATTTATCTCCGATGTGCGAAGCCATTGGTTGGATGTATCGGCTGTTTAAGTATCTCGATGCTTTAACAGGCGACCGATAAATAGATGGTGGGTATAGTCGCTCAGACTGTTGGGCTAGCCACGCCTACGTATAATACGTCGTAACTATAATCAGTGTTGCATTTCTATATTGTTTAACGTTTTATTCGATTGTTGTTCCTAGATCGATCGATCAAATCATAACCATGACGTTACTATGAATGACGTCATACTTCTACATTTACGTCATTTTATAGAGAATTATTTTTTTGTTAAAAATATCTCAGATATCTTTTCTTTAAAGTTGGGTGTTATAGTCAAAGTATCTGTGTAAATGAAAGCAAGCTTATATCAGAATTTCCAAAACGAGCTAATTTGATTGAAAGGTAGCAGCTACCAGCCATTACGGCCACCGTTTTTTCCCCAAATCCTTAATATTTCAATTGTTTTTGCATGCTACCGATTTGCCGGAAGGTGAGTTTAAGCATCACGTCAAGCGGCTTTTGGTGTTAAAAGGCTATTTAATATAGAGTCGATCAATATGTGAACGATGGTGATGTCTGCAATTCACTCATCTCTGTGCATCCACTAAAAAGATTGTGATTAAAATATGTATGTCAAAAAGATATACCCGATCGAGTTTCTTGCCGGTTTTTCTCGATGACTTGGTTGTTTTTCGAATCGGTGGTAGTCATAAGTGCCTTATTAGGCCTAAACTGAGTAAAGCATTTTTGATTTGTCATACTCGACGCATCTTCGAATACCAACTGACGAACCAACAAAATATTAGAAAAAATGGAAAACTGTTGAACGATTGTGACATATATAACACACTTTAAACATGGAAAATTTTCAAATTACTTAAAAATTGAGATACGTTCTAATTTTCTGAATATATTTTTTTTTTTTAATATAATAATAATTTTTATATTACTATATTTTTTTATTAGAAATTCTGAACGCTATAATATTGTGGAATGGCTTTTAGAGATTTCAGTGCCATGCCCTCAGGGAAAACAGGAAACTAATTTCACAGTTCACAGGATTTTTTCTCGTTTCTATTTATATTCGCAATAATATTGTATAAGTAATGTAGCGATTACAAAAACAGTGCGTGTATTAGTTTATATTGGCGTTTTTAACATGGGTTCGTTAGTTTATAGCCTAAAGAAATTTAAGAAAAAAAACAGTACTGCCTCTTAACCGTGCCTAAATAACGATACTTTTTCCATTCATCTAACACGGGGTTTTTACTATTTTGAAAATATCTTTTATCTTGCTTGTTTTATTGTATAACTTACCAAATATTATTAATTGTCCATCTCCTTTGACCCCTTAAGATGGAAAAATGTTTGATATGGGCTTCAATAATTTAATTTATGTCTTTTGATAAGGTCAAAGAACAAGTCATGGTGTAAGTGATGACGACGGAAAGGCTGCACCTACTCAGATATTTTTTTTATTGTGGTAGTAATTGTTAGGACAAGGTTTATGTGAAAGAAAACGTGTGAAAATTTGCACGGAAAAAGTAAACAAATGTGTTAAAATATTTCCATACAAAAAAGTTAGTGAGACATAAAACATTAAGGGGGTCTTACAAAATGATAACAGCTTCGTTCAATTGTTCAGTTTTTGTTTTATTTCATTTGGTCTAATTTTCTTCATTAGTGCGGAGAACTAGTTTACAATAACAAAATAACACAAATGTTGACGACAACCAGGTGTTTCTCTTAGAAATTTCAACTCTTGAAATATTTAGTTGAAGTCTTTTTTCCGGGCCTTTGCATTCGTACCTTATGTTATTGCACTATTGAAGTAAATATATATGTTATAGGTATATCTTTTTTGTTAGATGAGAATGCATTGTTTAATTTTGTGATCACTATTAGAGCTATCCTAATAGGGTTTATCATTACTGAAAACATCCCTTGTTTGCACGAAGCCTGTCGCGACAAAGGAGTAGCTTGTCATAGCTCTCTGACGTGGTTCATTAGTGTTGTGTCTCTCGAGGTATAGTCTAGTATCTCTGTACCGACACTCTACGTCTTGGGTGTGTTGTGTTTTTAATTTAAAAGAAACATTTTGCGTTCGCGTTTAGAATTTGAATCTATGTATATGTTGATTTGATTGTTCAAATAAATTGGACAATTAAATTGAATATTCAAATGCCATTTATGTTGATTCGTTTCAGACTCGCAAACTCGCAGTTCACAAACTATTTTAATTAATTTTTAGAAACTTTTTAAAATTTTCAATTTGCAAATTATACTTTTTTTTAATGCGTTTTATTTCATATCATATAGATTTATACTATAACTATTTCATTATATTGATAATAAAACTCATTTGAAATCATTCTTAATATATAAATCTCTTATTATATGAAAATATGGTTTCTTTGATGGTCAATCACGCCGAAACCAAAAAACGTATAGGTAGGTATCTATACAGGACTGTAAATTTTCGATGCAGAATTTGTTAATTAATTATTTCTACGCTATTTGTTTTTCGAATTAGATTGACCCCTTGTCATTTTTTAATGCTCAAGAAAGATGACGGGAATCTAGTAGTTTAATGTTAAGTAATTTTCCATTTTGAAACAATTATTTTAAAATTGACAATTTATTTTTGAATAATTACTGTCAGTATCGATGTTCTAATACATCGTGTAAGGCTGTAACTTAAGCCTTTGTTATGGTCAATTGTCATTGACAAGTAATTGTCTTTAATTGTCATGCTTTTATAAAATGAAAAACTATCCTAAAGTCTTGCTTTATCTGGCGCCGAAAGTATTTAAAAGTTACATGTGTAGTAGATGATATCATCAGCGTAAAAGTTGTCAAATGAAACCCATAATTTCATATTATTTTGTGAAAAAAAAAATCTTGCTCAGATTTAGGTGATTTCTCCTTAAAAAAATATATTAATGAGACTATATAAGGTTGCATCTAAAAATACTAAAAGAAAGGTTGATATTTTCCTTCAAATCATAGTCGTACTATTAAGAAATCATGTTTTTAGCAATAAAAAAATACGGTTATGATTTTCAATATAATTTTTTTCACTTCTCTGAATAATTTTTAAGAATCCAATATTATGTAATTTCTCAATATTTTACGCATCCATTTGTAATTATTTTATTTTATACTTTTTAACATCTCAATTAATTAGTATCTAAATAAATAAGTTAATATACATGTCGTTGCAACCTGCAAATAGGGTTATATCTAGCAAAAATAATAATGTATTCTGTTGGAAACCTAAATAAATAAAATAAATGTATATATTTCACATTACTTAGGGCCTAAGAGTTGCGTTGGTTTTGTTTAAAATATTACTAAATATTCGTAAAATAAACTGCTTTATTTCATTTGAAGCCATCACTTCATTGCTTCAGTAGATGTAACGAAAGGTATTGGATGTTCAATCGATTGCAAAGCCATACGTTTGTCGACCTTTCCTGGACACGGGATAATCCACCTCTCTTTCCTATAAGCGCTTATGGAGCAGGACAACGCATGGAATATCATCTAACATCTGATTCGAATATATAGGGATTTAAAAGTATCTGTTGACGTTACGTTTTCGAGGGTGTACGTCTAGAGGGTCAGTTTGATTTCTAAGAACGCTGCGTGATATTTTTTCGATAAACATTCTCGTGCCAGAGTTCAGAAAGTTCCTAAAAATGGTAATGTTTGTTATTGTTTGTTTATCAACTGTGTTTAGTAAATAAGATTTTCTTGTTTTCTCTTTTGATAAAGCGTTAATTAAATATAAATATCTATAAAATGGATATATGGAATATTGCTAGAAATAATGCCTCTTTCTTTGCATCCACCAAAAAAAGTAGCTCTCTATGTCTGTAACTATGTATGTTCGTAATATAATGTTGTTGTGTTATATTATGTATGATGAAAAGTTTAACCAGATCTAGTCCCTTGCCTGTGTTTCGCGATGACAAGTTTCTCCAAATCAGTGGTGGTTTTGACGTTCATAGGCTCCCACACAGGACCTCAATTCAATAAAGTATTTTTGATTTTTTATTATGAAATCTATTTTTAAAATCCCACCATTTTTTTTTATACTATTGGCGGCAAACGAACACGCGGGTCACCTGATGATAAGTGATCACCGCCGTCCATGGACACCTGTGAAACTAGAAGAATCACAAATGCCGTTGCCGGCCTTTAAGAAAGGAGTAGGCTCGTTTCTTGAAAAATGGCAGATTGTATTCGTCCGGAAACGCTGCTGCTGGGAGTTCATTCCAGAGAACTGTCGTACGCGGAAAAAACGAACGTGAGAATCGCACGGTGCACGACTTCCAACCATCGAGATGACACTGATGGAACTTCAGTCCGTGACGAGTCGTTCTGTAACGGAACTCAGCAGCAGGTATCAGTCCAAACAGCTCTTCAGAGCACTCTCCGTGGTAGATCTTATAAAGGACGCTAAGCGACGCTACGTCCCTACGAAGCGCCAGGATGTCTAGCCTTGAGGAGAGCATCTGGTTGCCGACGATTCGAGCCGCTCGACGTTGGATTCGGTCAAGAGGAAGTAGGTGACATTGAGGTGCTCCGGCCCAGAGGTGGGAACAGTATTCCATGAGTGGACGGACTTGTGCCTTATAAAGCTGAAGGCGATGACCAGGTGTGAAATACTGTCCTGCTCTGTTAAGAACACCTAATTTTTTTGAGGCTAATTTTGCTCTGCCTTCCAAATGACCACCAAAGTGAACGTCTCTTGATATATCGACACCCAGGATACTGATGTTAGGCTTGGCGACTAAGCGTACTCCCTGGAAGATAGGAACTGCGTCAAAGAGGGTCTTTTTTGCGGTAAAGATACAGACCTGCGTTTTAGTGGGGTTGAACTCGACCAGATTCTGTTTTCCCCAATCTGAGACAAGCTCGAGAGACGTCTCAATCTCCGATACAAGTCTATTACGGCTCTCACAAACGCGTTCTCGAGAAACACCTGCACTACTGGTGTAAAATGAATCCACAGTACTATCGTCTGCATAGCAATGAATGTTGCTGATTTGCAACAAATCATTGATATGCAGCAGAAATAAGGTGGGAGATAGTACACAGCCCTGCGGGACACCAGCACTCACAGATCTGAGATCCGAGCATGCTCCGTCAACGACGTCTTTTATGCTCCGATCCGTGAGAAAACTGGACACCCACTTGCGTAGTGTCTCCGGGAGTCCATACGAAGTCAGCTTCGTGAGGAGCGCTTCGTGCCAGACTCGATCGAAGGCCTTAGCAATATCCAAACTAACGGCCAGGGCCTCACCCTTATTTTCAACTGCTTCCGCCCATTTGTGAGTCAGAAAGGCTAGAAGATCACCAGCTGAGCGGCCTTGACGGAAACCGTATTGGCGATCATTAATAAGGTGGTTATCTTCTAGGTACTTCAGAAGCTGGCGGTTGATGCAGGATTCTATTATCTTACAGAGCAGGGAGGTAATGGCAATCGGCCGATAGTTGGACGGATCAGAGCGGTCGCCTTTTTTATGGATCGGGTGCACCAAAGCGCTCCTCCAGATATTAGGGACTACACCTGCGGTGTATGAGCGCCTAAAAAGATGTGAAAGAACTGGAGCCAGTTTCGGAGCACATGTCCTAAGCACAATTGCGGGTATTCGGTCTGGCCCACTGGACTTCGAGATATCCAAAGAGAAGAGTGCATTGCGTACAGCTTTTTGCAAAAACCGAACATTAGGCATCGAGCTTTTACAACGCGGTAATGTAGGTGGTGGCTTCCCTTTGCAATCAAGAGTCGAGTTGGACGCAAAAAGGCAACTAAGAAGATCGGCCTTATCTTTAGCGTCATGGGCCAACGACTCGTCTTCTCTCCGCAATGATGGAAAGGATGGTCGACAAAAATTTCCAAAGACAGCTTTGGCGAGAGACCAAAACGTCCTGGTTCCCGATGGGAGGCGAATTAGTTTCTCACCAATTCTACCAACAAAGGTGGACTTCGCCAAAGCGATTGCACTTTTGTAAGATCTGGAGGCAAAGTTGTACTCCTTTTTTAATGCGCTGATATTTACATCCTGTGATGCCACAGCATTCACCCAGGCCCGGTAGCTTTTCTGTTTTCGCCAGTAGGCCATTTTACACGTGCGACCGAACCAAGGTTGGGATTTGCCTCCAATGGGTATCATGGAGCTCGGAATAAACAAGCCCATTCCTTGGAGTATGATGTTGGTTAGACTATTTGCGATGGCATCTGGATCATCTAGCGAGAAGCAAACCTGCCTCCATGGGTACGAAACGAAAAAAGAACGCAAACCATCCCAGTCTGCTGATTTGTAGTGCCAAACTTGGCGTCTGTTCACAGGTCGTGGACGAAATGTTCTACTTTTTGTTATATTGGATCCCATAGTACTAGAATAGATTATAGCTTCTCAAGGTCATACTAGGTCAAGGAAAGTATAACTAAACCTAGATATGTAATAAATAGAATATAGTCCGCTGAAGCTGTTAAGACCTTGTTAGGTCAATAGTGTAGTCAGTTCGAGAAAAAAAAAAACTTGTGTTAAGCGCTAGTGACAATACACTCGCATTTAGAATAGTTTTGTTGATGTCTTTTTCTCTTTATTGTTGATTTATGTTATTATTAAAAGACCCATCCAATTCCAAAAATGATGTTACTATGGAAGGCACTGTCCCTATAGATAAGTGTTTATTTCAAATTATTAGAAAACTACGAATGAGTTTAATTTTTAAACATTGGCGGTATTGTAACGACACTCATCTATACATGAACTACAAGATATACCGTACAGATAGAAACAAATAATGTATAAAGCGGATCATTCAATTATAGTAAACAATCACCTAAAACTCAGCTACCAGGTGATTAAATGTTATCTGGAGTAGTTATAACATATAAGGTACTCTGTGGTTATAACTGACACATAATGCGTCAAACTGTTAATATTCTAGCTTTGTCTATTATTCATCTCTATTTTTAACTGTTATACTACTACTCCAGTAATCATTGTAATTCTTATTTTCTGTTCATTTTTATCTCTAATCCAGAGTTTCTTTATTTAGACCATGCCATCCTTAACATTTCTAAAAATGATATGTAACCCTCATACATAATTTTTCACTTTTAAAAATTGTTTTGCTCCCTTAAGAAATATAAATAAGTTTTACAAAGAAATCATTATGAAATTATTATCAAAACATATAATGAAGAACTTACTTGACAACCTAATTACCCAGTTGATATTTTGGTAACATCAAACGAAATTATATGGCTAATAATTATTTACAACTTTTTTGTAGAATCTGCCTTTTTTGTTAAATTTGTCACTGATATCTAGCATTGCATTTATACAACCCAAAGTGAAAGAGTTAATGTCCTGTTAAGTCCATATTAAAATTGTCCACCTTAACTATCAAATTGTACCCCGGTGGAGCGCGGACCCCACGTTAGGAAACACTGCTAATCCTTTGTAAATATTCTATATGTATGTATATGTCCGCTCTATTAAAATAAACAGATTGTCGTATTTTAACTGTCAAAGCATTTAGAAGACAACACAAGCGGAGTTATATATTCATTTGACATACAAACGCTTCTGAATGTCGCGATGTCGTTATACTGCCACATCCCTATCACCTAATATAATAGGACTGTTGATAAAATATCGAAATATCGATATTTTTATCTTAAAATATCGATATTTTTTAGTAATATTTTTTGGGTGATATATCGATATTTTGATATTATAATTTGGATATCGGTGGTCGATATTTTTTTATTCATAATCATTTTCTTAGCCTTATTCCACCTAGGTTGAATCGATACATTATGTTTTTCTTTTCCAGTCTCCTCAGACAGATATAATTTCAGAATTTACACCTATTACATATGTTATTTTTACATACTTTATCCATACTTTTTTCGGTTTCCTCTACTTTTATATCTATTCACCTTCATACTTAAAACTATTCTAGTTATAAGTCTTTTATCTCGCTTTATGACATGCCTTATCATGCTAACCTATTATTTCTCTACCACTGGTGATGTTTTCAAACTTTATCTGATACATTTTATTCTATCACTTCTAGTTACACCATACATCTTAACAATCGCAGCTCTGCTGCGTACAATTTTTTCTCATCCGTTTCTTTTGTAACCTAGCACTCAGATGCATGCAGTATGACTGTCTTATAACAATTTTATACGCCTTCCCCATGAGTTTCAAGGGCATTCGTGGATCGCGTAACCTGAACATCTTTCTCCATTTCGTGCATCCTGCATTTACCCTATTCCTTTCGTTATTGTCTACGCTGCCACGTTTTGGATCAATGAATATGAAGCAGGCTAGTAGTAATCGTAATACCTAGTGAAACAGCTGAACATATGAAGTAAATAGTATTTTAAAATTTTCTTGCTGAAAAATATTCATCACCATCAGCCTGTAAGAGAGCCACTGCAGGGCTACAGACCTTTTCCTGAAAGAAGGTATGGACATAATCATCACACTAGCCCACGGCGTATTGGCAATTTCAAACTCTGAGAAAACTACAATTGTACGTTTTCTCACATATAGTAATACTACCAGAACATTTCTCAGGCTCAGGTTTTCTCACAGAGTTTTCCTTGACCGTCAGACGATACTGTTACCAATTTAAATTAGTAAGTGTACGCGAATTTTGTAAAATTCATTACTAAACACCGGGGTTCGAACCAGCGTAGACTACCACTATTTAAAAAACTTGGTAACTGATGGACTGAAAAATATTGGTACACATAATTATCTTATTTAGATAAAACAATAATGATAACGATTATCAATATGATTGTATGACGTTTGTGCAAGTGGCTCTTAGAACTGTACTGTTATATTTAAAAAAAATATATGGTATAAACTATACAAATATACTGGATTAAAAACTGTAAATCAATGTAAAGCTGATTTACATTTTTTTAACATAGCCAATGTATATCGAAATATCGATATTTTTTTCCAATATATCAAGGTCCGATATTGATATTTTCATAAATATCGATATATCGAAAATTCGATATTTTTAAAAATATCAACAGTCCTATAATATAATAAGCAAACATCTATTTTAACACCTGTATTAGTGAAAAACCATAAAGATTTAAGCGCCATA
>JACEII010000198.1:1421-102232 GCA_014332785.1 Antheraea mylitta
AGTGCAGTCATTTTGCTATGCTACTTATTTTCATAAGTGGCAAACGAACACGTAGTTTACCTGATGTTGAGTGATCACCGCCGTCCATAGACACTAGCAAACCCAGGGGAGTCGCAAGTGCGTTACCAGCCTGAATTTGGGAGGAATGTGGGTAAAGGATGGGAGGTGGTCCTCCGGCGCTCTCACTGACCGAGACTTACATCACGTGGATGTTTCTGTGTGTTGTATGGTACTACCCCGGGCGTGCCGACCCATTGTTACTGAAATCAGTAATAACTTCAGCGTGGCTCTACCACGATAGGTTCTGATTTATCATTTCATAATATATATTTTTAGAAACTTAGTTACATTCGTTTTTGATGGATGCACAGAGAGGAACGTCATCTTCAGATGTCACCATCGTTCGGATTGATCCGCCCTTTTATAGCCTTTAGCTATTCAAACTCAAACGATATGGTGCTAAGTTCATGCTAAAACCTCGTCAAAAGAATGATAAAGCATATATTCGAGGAACATTTAGTCTTTATCTAATTAGAATCGGTCCAATCAAAGGTTATTGTAATTTTAACGACGACACGAAAAATACTAGAGACTGGTAGAAAGTAAATGGACTTAATACATTCAGATGACTTTATTCATCCACATATCACCTCCACACACGTGCACGCACACAAGCTTACACATGAAAGTGGAAGGGTTTTATTCTTCCCTTATCGAACTGAAATAGTTTAGAAAAATTATCCAACACAAATACATATAAGAGTTGTCGAGGTATGTATACTTGGTACACATATATGTTTCAATAACTCATATAAGTATGAATATCTAGCTTAGGTTAGCACAGATAGGCCGCGAATTGCATGTATCAGGCAACAGTCTAAACGGAGATGTGCCGTGCACCCAGGAGTTAGTTGCCCAAATAAAATCGGCTGAGTGCCGCAAGCGCTCGCCTTAATCGTCCGGTGAAGTTGTTAAGACCTTGCTAGGTCAATAGCGTAGTCGGTTCGAAAAAAGAAAAATGACTTTATAAATCACTGTTTTTCTACATAAGGTTCTACGCAGACGAAGTCACGGGCACAGCTAACCTAAAGTATATGTAGAGGGCGGAGTTAAGATACCGAATTCCTAAACTTTAATGATTTGCGAGGCCCCATATTATAAACTGCTGAATAGATGTATAGAAAACCATCTCTATACGTGAAAAAGTGTAAGCCAAAATTCGTTAAATTCGTTCATTATTCTTGAATTATTTTGAAGACTTTTTTGTAAACATTATCAAACTCTACATTTTTTTTTTCGAACTGTCTACGCTATTGGCCTTACTGGCCTTCACAGCTTCACCGGACTACGATCAAGCTCTACAACTTTTCTCTAGAACTCAATCATATATCTCTCATCGTTAAGGCAGCGCTCGTGAGAAACGTTTTCGTTCGACTGTTTTTTCTCCGACTTTGCAAATCCGACTAGCAAAAAAAAGTATTTTCATTTATCTGATTAATATATAGCCTATGATACTCACAAATAACGTGGCTTTGTATTGGTAAAAGAATTTTTCAAATCGGCTTAGTAGATCTAGGTATTACTTCCTAAAACCTCTCAAACTTTACCTCTTTATAATATTAGTATAGGATAAATAGAAAATATGAACTGAACCGAAGGTTTTGAACCTCTGCAACGTAACCGGACTCAGTGAGACGATACCATCAAGTCACGGCATCATAGAATGCAGGCGTTTGAAAAAAAAAAAATCTAATGCAGCGTAAATATTTTGACGTATCCCTGTCTTGATGTACTTCAAAACTCATCTGATCTTAGAACAGGTCCAGAGTTTAAATTCATAGTCGGAAGCTGACCATTCCACTTAGCTTGAGCAGAGCCAAGTTCATCATATTCAACGACTTACGAAAAACTTGGGTATCACTACATACAATAAAACAAAGTCCTCTGCCACGTCTGTCTGTCTATTTGCGACTAGCCTCTGCCCGCGACTTCGCGTGGATTAGTTACTTTGAGATAATGCTAACACGCAGCGGAAGCTCTCAAGAAGAAAAAAAAACGATTTTGAAACATTCTTCATTAGTGCTCCGCCCCTATTGGTCTTAACGTAATGATATATAGCCTATAACCATCCTCGATAAATGAACTATATAGCACTGGAAGAATTTTTCATATCGGACCAATAGTTCGTGAGATTACCCCCCACAACGTCACAAACTCACAAACTTTACCTTTTTATAATATTAGTATAGATAAACTCAAAAACTATTGAACGGATTTTCACGTGGTTCTCACCACTAGATAAAGTGATTCATGAGGGATGTTTAGGTATATAATTTGCCAAGGTTTTTATATTATTATCAAGGCAGGACAACGACCGCCGGGCCCACAAGTTATAAACTATATTGACATCTTCCAATGTTATATGTAACAATATTTCATTACAAATACCTTATCATAATCATATAGTTTGTTTTTTTACGTCGTATTGCGATTTACAACAGTGATACGATAATAAAATTAATATTCATTCGTCGTATCGTTGATGATTTCAATGTGGCAGTAGGTTTACATCAGGGTTCAGCTTTAAGCCCTTATTTATTTCTTCTTGTTATGGATGCATTAACACCAGACATACAGGAGGATACACCTTGGTGTATGCTGTTTGCTGACGATATTGTTCTTATCGGAGAGGATGCTACCTATGTCCAGAGCAGGCTGGAAAAATGGCGACAAAACCTGGAGAATGTTGGTTTAAAAATTAGTAGAACAAAAACTGAATACTTGTTTTGCGACTTTGGTGGTACATCTAGTTTTTCTCCTATAGCCTTAAATGGTGTATCCTTACCAGCTTGCTCCAATTTTCGGTATCTCGGTTCAATGATACAAAACGACGGTGTCATTCATAAGGATGTGAGGAACAGGATAAATGCAGTATGGATGAAATGGCGAAATGTGTCTAGGGTAACTTGTGACCCACAAATGCCTTTGAAACTCAAGGGGAAATTTTATGAAACTACGAAAGAAACGGATGAGAGAAAATTACATGTAGCAGAGATGCGAATGTTAAGGTGGATGTGTGGTGTAACTAGAATGGATAAGATGAAGAATGAGTATATTAGAGGAAGTTTGAAAATAGCACCGGTGACAGAGAAGGTGAGAAGTACTAGGTTAGCATGGTATGGGCATGTCATGAGAAGAGATGAAAACCATGTGACTAGAAAAGTGTTGAGTATGATGGTGGATGGATATACGAGTAGAGGAAGACCGAAAAAGGTATGGATGGATTGTGTGAAAAATGATATGTTCGTAAAAGGTGTGAATACTGAGATGACATTTGATAGGAGAGAGTGGAAAAAGAAAATATGTTGTGCCGACCCTACTTAGGTGGGATAAGGGTAATGATGATGATAATGATTCGTCGTATCGTGACTTTGAGTGTCAACAATGTTGTTGTTTTCTCTTTCATACCTATTGGTTATTGAACAGTACTTTTATACAAGTTCTTATTAGTTCTATTAATAGCCACCTATATTTCTTAGTATAAATTTAATTAACTCTTCCGAAATGCACTCTATTTACGGACTAAAATGTATCTATATTAATACATTTGTAATGCTGTCTGTACATGTGCTTTTTGTTGAACATTGTGGTACACATGTTATCTCTAGGACATCTGATCACGAATACGACATTTAACATTTTTTTTTGTCTCTTCTGTTTTTTTGTAGCGCCGATTTGATTAAAAACCACTCGACTGTTCTCGATTGTTTTTAATGATATTTTGTACACGTGATGTTCATATCTTTATTGATTCGATAAGGTTTTTTTTATAAGAGACAAACGAATATGCTGGTGACCCGGTGTTAAGGGATCACCACCGTCCATAGACACTAGCAACACCAGGGGAATCGCAAGTTGCCAGCCTGTGTTTGGGGAAAAGGGGAGGGGAAGTGGCCTTCCACCGCTCTAATTGACCGAACGAAACACAACAATACAAGCACTATTAATTCACGTCGGTTTTCTGTGAGAGGGTGGTACAACACCGGACGAGTCGATCCATTAATGCCGATAGCAATAACAGCTTCAGCGTGGCTCTACTACCTATATAAAAGGTACAAAATTATCAAAAAGTGTCCGGAATCGTAAAAAAAATATGAACTGACTTAGTTGATGGCATGTTTGGACACCGCGTCGATGGATGTAGATTAAAATCCTTGCAGTTGAGTCAGAGGGCGCGGTGTGGTGAGGGTTTCTTCTAAATCCGTCTAGCTACCTACTACACACAAGTTGAACTAGTGTTAGCACCTGTTAGTGTATTCCGGAAGCTGAACGTGAGAGTCAATCCCGTCTAAAAACGTGTTTTTCCTTTGTAGTCCGGTGAAGCTGTTAAGACCTTGCTAGGTCAATAGCGTAGTCAGTTCGAGAAAAAAAAAGTATTTTTCCATCTTAGACTATTTCACCATCTAACACCTGATTAGATTGTGCTTAAACGCTGAAGACGATATATATATATATAAACTCGAATTTAGGCTTGTACATTAAGCTTTCGCGCCTTAACCCTTAAATACATATTGTTGCCAATTGTTCACATTCCACCTCCACTTAATTTTTTTCAAAAACCTGCCTATGTGTTTTTCCAAAAGCATGTTAAAATCTTAGAAGATACTTTACGTGTGAGAGAAAAAATCGAAAATACTTTTTGTGGTAAGTTACATATGTATTGTTGTTCCTTTAAAATTAGTTTTAAAATACAAAACAATAAACCATACACTTAAGTGTTCATTGCTGATAATTTTATGTACCTTTTGTCACCGAATACCAACAGAAAATAACATAGAGTAACTTTAATAAAAAGTACTGTTCCTGAAGGATAGGTGAAACTATATAGAAGTGAACGAAACCGCGAGCAAAGCTTAGTTATTTGTTTTCTTTTTTTATGCCAAAAACATAAAACAGGCAGACGGCCCACGTGATGGTATATGGTTACAGTTGCCTATGGATAACAACAACACCAAACGCATTGCTGTTATGTTGCCGACTATGAAGAGGTCGTTTCAGTAACTTTTCGAAGAATCCTATATCATAGCTATGAGGAAATACCGTACTGAATAACCTCTTTTACAACCTAGCAGGTTGTAGCATAATGAAGGTTCGAGGGAACCACACTATTGTCGCCGTTTTGCTAGCTTATAAAAGTCATACACTCTTTCATCGCAACGCTTTTCTTCACAGGAAACCGACAGTAATTTACGAAACATAAAGTATATCCTGTTTATACCGTGAAATCCAAAAATACTATCTTGAGAGGTGAACTCTGGAGGTATCCAAAACAAACAATAATAATGGAATTAAATTAACAAAGAAAATAAATATATCATCGACACGGGCACATCACTAGAGGCGTTAAGTGATTTACCGCGTGCGGGGCCGCGACGTGCGTACCCGCACACAACGATGTGACATTCCTAATATGAAATAATTGGAATACTTCACTACCGGTTTGTTGTTTTTTTTTTCGGTTATTGATGGGAACCGTCTATAGGCGCGGGTAAGCCTAATTGTTGACGTGGAGATGCGCAAGCGACTGTGCACAATTTCTCTTACCACACTACGCTCGCATACCTATAATGTAATTTGTATTTGTAAAACAATTTCGATGTTTCATATCTGTCAGGCGTCCCGTGTCTACTCAATTTTTTTTATCTTACTACACATCTCTCGCGACTATGTCTGCACGATTTTGTCTCAATTCAGAATGTAAATAGGCCATCTTAACTTTGCCCACGCAATATATCATAAAACAAAGTGCTGTGCCACGTCTGTCTCTATGTGTGTTCGCGATAAACTCGAAAACTACTGAACCGACTTTCATACGGTTTTCACCAGTAGATAAAGCGATTTATGAGCCAGGTTAAGGTATATTATTCGTCAAGGTTTTGTGTCAATTGGTCGAAATAAAAATGTAATCATTTCAAATGTCGGAAAAAATCAAGTCGTCTGAGAGTTTTATCGAAAATGCTACTCAATTCGTTTGACATGGGATATTTCTCTTCTATAGATCTACAAGCGTCGGCATATCTATTTTGGAAGGATAACCTATATAGGAGGATACTCCTTATATCTTCTAAAAAAATGATGACGTACATATTTGAAAGCTATTTAGACGGCTAGATACATTAGTTACATTAATCGTTTCATACACAGTCTATATATATGTATATATATACATCCTCTGTCCGTATGTATGTTACTGAACTTCTCATAAACGGTTGGATGGATTTTGATAAAAAATTGTATGTGTTTTAAAGGATTCGAGAATGGTTTACATTCACAATTAGAGTCAGTAGCTGACACGGCGGTCTTTTAGATTATTATCAGAGCGCGACAACGTCCTCCGGTCCTGCTAGTTCTTGATAATTTCATGTATATCTCCAAAAACTTAGATAAGTAGGATTTAGTAAGAGACCAATATAATTTAAATACTATAAACGATTACAAATTGGTCATTCTATGCTTTAGGCTCACTCAGTCCAATAACAGTGTTACATATAACAAAGTCCGGAAGCACATTACCGATTTGCCGGATAGTTAGTTGAAGCGCCATGTCAAGCGGGTTTTAACGTTTAAAAGCTATATAGGGTGGATGACTATGTAAACGATGGAGATGTCTGGAAATTACTCCTCTCTCTGTACATCAACCAAACACGAACGTAACTATCTATTTTTTCTAACATCACATTCTTTACATTACACCTGTAATAAGCTATTTAAATCACAAAAATCCTGATAGTATTGAGCTGTTCACGCAACATCGTTTGACAAAGATTAAAAAAAATATCTAAAACATTACGTTTTCCTGTTTTTTACGATATTTTACTTTATCGACTGTACCCACATCACTTCAAACGCGTCATGATTGAACGCAGCGACGCGTGCGCGGCTGTTTTACGACGAAGGATTTAAGGATCAGTTCCCGGTTCTTTAAGTTATTTGCTTACTAAACTTTAAGGAATATCCTGTATCTCATAATAGTTGAATCGTAGCAAGATAGACACCGCTTAGAAGGAAATCTAATCGAAAATACTTTATTCAATTTAGACCCTGAGAACTACGATGTACAACAAAACTAGAGGCAGTCATAAGAACTGCAGGCAGAAGTGAAAATTCAACACAATGAAATAAATGTGTTCTCTTTAGAATTTTCATATTATTTAATTGTAACTGTCAATATAAAAATTTGTTTTTTTTTTTATATCAAAGGAGACAAACGAATTGGTGGGTCACGTGATGTTAAGTGATCACCATCGTCCATAGACACTAGCGACATCAGGGACGTCGCAAGTGCGTTGCCAGCCTGTATATGGTAGAAGGGGGAGGGGAAGGAAAGGGAAAGAGGAAGGGACGTGGGCCTCCGGCTCTCTCACTGACCGAACGAAACACAACAATGCAAGCACTGTTATTTCACGTTGGTTATCTGTGAGAGGGGTGGTACTACCCCTGAGGAGCCGACCCATTCATGCTAAAACCAAAAATAGCTTCAGCGGGGCTCTGCCATCTACAAAATTATTAACATTAGTGTGGTTTTCATATCTATCGGCACTCGGAACAATAATTACATACATTTTTATAAAGTATACTAGCTGTTACCCGCGGCTCCGCACGCGTTTTTTGAATGTATTAATTAAATTTAAAATTGTTATTAGATGTGTAAATAACAATAATACTCTTTCAAAAATATTTGTAAGTATGACACGCACATCATCTACAGCAACAGGTAACATGTACATTATATATGTGAATACTAATAGTGTATCGAATGGGATGGGATTTATCATAAGCCACATAACTGGAACTTTAAACTACTATCAATGTATCACCCTCAGTGCTCACTTACACTATATAAGAAAGTAATGAAAATATTAAGCTATACATTATCGAACAATATGTGTTCAATCTTTTATTATATAGATATAATATCGGGTATCGTCTGCTGAACTCGCTAGCTTAAAATAAAACAGCTAATTAGTTAGTTATTTGCCCGTAAAATTCCCGTTCAAATATTACTTGTACTCCGTTGAAGCTGTTAAGCTTGCTAGGTCAATAGCGTAGTCATTTCTAAGAAAACAAAACAAACAAAACCGTTCATATAGGTCCAGCTGTTTCGGAGATTATCCGGAACAAATAAACAAACAGATATATCGACAGAATTAAAAAAAAAATGTTGATATTTGTAGCACCGCAGATATATGTATTCATCAAAAAGTATTTATTTGAATGTTATATACACACGCTTTATTCTTATAATACGTAATATATCACAAACTAAAAATTGGGAACAAAACTAACGTAGAATACACTTTTTGAGGAGTTGTTGACGCGATTTCAGTCTGTTATGTAGAGATTTTATATTTTATTCATAATTTTGTGTTATTTGACTCTATATTGTGTTAAATTGGCGGCGTTTTATGTAATATGGTTTGTTTATTATGCTAAGTGAAATAAATGAAAAATAATACCACGGAGCATGTATTCTGGGATCTTGAAAATTAAAAAGATAAAAATTTACGAAACATTATATAGAAGATCTGGCGCTTACATATAGAGAATACATAAGAACTACCTACATTGACAATTTCAGAATTGGCAGTATGGATTCCTTCGCCTGTATTGTGATGGACGAATATTATTACTACTAACCTTTTAGAATAGCAGCACAAAATAGACTTTAAAAATGTTTGCGATAGCAACGTACTACTTAAAATCAAAAATTGGAATTAAAAATAACCTAGAATAAACTTTTGAACAGGAACACAAAATAAACCCTAATAATATTTCCGATATAATGTTATTATGTTACCATGGCAACGCATATAATACTGACACTGACACGCAGCGGATGCTCTAAAAATAGCCCGATTTTGAGACATTCTTCATCAGTGCTCCGCTCCTATTGGTTTTAACGTAATGATATGTAGCCTATAGCCATCCTCGATAAATGAACTATCTAACACTGAAAGAAACTTTCAAATCGGACCCGTAGTTCTTGAGATTAACGCGTTCAAACAAACAAACAAACAAACTCTTCAGCTTTATAATATAAGTATAGATTAATCAATCAAACGTATGAAGAGCTGCCAAATATTAATATTACATGTACACAGGCCACTATACTACGCGTCGGTAGTTTAACGCCTCGCAAACGCAATACGGGCGCGATCATGCTTACCTATCATGTCATGACGCGAAATTATAAATTTATCTCCTGTGAAAAATACTATTCAACGTGCGTAGGGAAGTTTTCACTTCAATAAGAAACCACAATAAAAAAACTCGAATGATTTTTGCTATAAACGGCTGTAAATAATTTGACACCGGCAGATGCGCAAACCACGTTTTGCTCAAGAGTAAAAAACATAACCTAGCTTTCGAACACGAGCGGAATGAAATTCTACGCCGCATAATCGGCAGTTCAATGAACCCATTTTAATAAATTTAATAATTGGATGCCTCTACATAGGTCGGGAGAGAGGGAACGCCCTGCGCCCTCCCACGGGAGTGCCCCATTCGATTACTTGTCTTAACAAATATTCATTCGACAACTTTATCCCTCGGCGTTGTTCATTTGGCTCTGAACACTTTCCTTTTAACTTCATTTCTACTCGAAGAAAACATAAAGTTCTAAATCAGACCTGTTGAAAAAATATTTATATTCATTTTTTTAAGTTATACTTTTGGCATCCTTTTAACTTCATTTCTATTCGAAGAAAACATAAAGTTCTAAATCAGACCTGTTGAAAAAATATTTATATTCCTTTTTTTAAGTTATACTTTTGGCACGTTAAGGTATATATTATTTTACTTTTGGCAACAAACATTCTTGTAGATTATTACAGCCATTGTCAATTAGGTAATGCTATTACAAGCTTCTTGCGTTCATTTAAATGTTTTAACAATATCGTGGCTCAATTGTTAAACCTTTCCAGGAAGTCAGTTTTGTCAGTCGGAATCTATGCTCCGTGGTATTATTTCCCATCCACTTTACCTATGTACAATAACCGAACTATATTACGTAATATACCACAAATATTACAAAATATAGAGTCAAATAACACAAGATTATGAATAAAATATAAAATCTACTATATGACAGACTAAGATCATCCCAATAACATAAATCTCCATTATATTTCATCACAGAAGAGTAATATGAAGTAAAGATTTGGTTTAATTTTTTTTATAAGCGTGCGACGCCCTAGCAGGCTTAAGCCATTTAGGTACACTTGAGCACGTTGCCATACGGCTGAGTGCCTTAAAAGCTTGCTCGAAAAGCCCAGTGAAGCTGTAAAGGTCCGTCAGGCCAAGGTAGTCCGGTGAAGCTGTTAAGATCTTGCTAAGTTAATAGCCTAGTCAGATCGATAAATCCATCAGGCCAATACCAATGATCATTAAAAATACAAAACAAAAGTGTAGGTATATCACGCAAGAGTTCTATCTTCATTTTTCCGCATAAAATTTAAATATTATAATAACACTTGACCTGTCTACAACCATAAATGTTTGAACTCCATACAACACACACGCTTACACATGAAAGTGGAAGGGTTTATTTTTTCCTTTAGCGAACTGAAAAAACTCAAAATGTTCCGATAATAAATTGTTAGCTACCCACCTCCGGACCGCTCGTCATATTCAGGACACCGAAATACTAGCGCCACATATTAGAGATACGCATTGATACTAGCGCCAAGCGACAACATATAAGAGAGACACATGAACACTAACGCCATTTTATTACAGATACATAAATGAGAATTATTATAATTATATAGATTTCAATGAGACATAAATAGGAATTGATATTATTCATTTATTACTTGCATAACATTAGTTTTATGATAATAATAGTAATTGTTTTCACTGCCATAGTTTGACCTATAAAGGGCTAGATATCGCTACTCTACACACATAATTGTATGTCTAAACATATTTCAGATACATAAATAACAATGATTTTATATAGAATTGATGTACGTAAATAATATTAATTTGTTCGTTAATTATTATCTTTGTGTTACTTAAAACATGTAGCAGAATTATAAGTAAATGGTAATTGCTTTGATTTATATAGTTCGTCTTATAAATTATATAGTTCGGCCTATAAAAGGCAAGATGTCGGTATTATCTACGCATTCCTTTGTGAAAAGTACTGTATGCCATAACTCTGGCCAAATAAAGAGTGAAGGTAATTACTTAGTATTTATTGGCATCCTGACTGCATCGACTATGTCGTATATACACCCTGCTAACAAAATATATGGAGGAGTTGTTGAGGCGTGTATGCTTGGTACACATATACGTTTCAACAACTCATACATATATGAATAGTTAGCTAGGTTAGCTATGATAGATCGCGATTTTGCATGCAACAGGCAACAGCCAAGCCGAGGTGTGCCGTGCACCCTTGAGCTAGTTGCCAAAAATAAAATCGGCTGAGTGCCTTAAGCGTTCGCCTTAGTAGTCCGGTGAAGTAGGTAGGTAGGTATAAGTATAAAAAGTTACCCGATTTATTAGAAAACTTTGAATAATTACAGATAAAATGAATTTTTTCGATCTCTCTTTACTACACCATCAGATTCACAATGTTGTGAAATCGAAAAAAAAAACATGATCAGACCTTTGAAAATTTTGTCTTAAAAAATCAGCCGAACAGTTAAACACTGCGCCATGAGGTAATAAAAAAAGGAAAATAAATTAGCTAAATACTATAATATCACCTCGTAGCTACTTTTTACTAATGTTTATTATAGAAAAACACAAATCGAATAGCGAACTTGTTACCTACAACACTACAGGTGCATAAACCACAAATGACTCGTCGTAATCTGATACGAGAAATGCGATGTATTTTTTTTGTATAATAACCCTATCGCTATCTCTGTCTCCCGTCATGTTAGAGAGAGAGGAATATAGAATTCCCGCTGCGTGGGCGCCATTTGACATATGATATAGGTTTATTATCTATGGCCACTTGTCAGTTATACTTCCATAGATTAGTTTTGTGGTTAATTCTTGAGATGTTAGCTTTTTTATTTAAATACACCTTAATGTACCGTTGAGATGAGATATTGTAGATTTGATTCCAGCATATGATAAGGTAAATTGTAAGATACAGTATGCGCAATTTGTGTTATTTGAGTCTATTATTTTTTAATATTGGTGTTTTTTCGTAATATTGGTTCGGTTAGAGTGCACTAGTGAAGTGGATGGGAAATAATACCACGGAGCATTTTTTTTATATCATATAGTAGGCAAACGATCGGGCGGGTCACCTGTTGTTAATCCCAGGGGAATCGCAAGTGCGTTACCAGCCTGTGTTTGGGGGAGTGGAGAGAAAGGGATAGGGATGGGGAGGGGAGATGGGTCTCCGGCGTTCTCACTGACCGAACGAAACGCAACAATGCAAGCACTGTTACTTCACGTCGGTTTTCTGTGAGAGGGTGGTGCTACCCCGGACGAGCCGACCCATTCATGCTGAAGCCAATAATAGCTTTAGCGTGGCTCTACCACCTAGAAGAATCCTGAGATGCCACCAATTCCCTGGAAAGTTTTAACAAGACGGCCACCATCTTGTTCGAACATTGAAATAATAGAGACTTGTAATATTAATTTTTACCTATTTGACAATGACAGTAATAATGTAGAACAGTGGTACTCAACCTTGTTTTAAACGGGCCACAAACACGTTTCCCTCATGATGTCACGGGCTGCAATATTAAAGGTTTAAATAAAAAAAAAACGTAATTTCAAATCAACAACAAATTAATGTAGTGAAAAATGGTTGTCCAATAAAACAAGCTTGGTATAAACCTTATATCATAAGGAACGCATTGCGGTCGGGTTATCTGGGATTTATTTAATTTATTCTTTCCGAATTACATGTTGTGTTTTTGTATCATGCAATTTTAATTGGATACATAAAAATGGATACATGTATAGCTTAGCATAGTTTAGCTAGGTCAGATCGGGTATTTTTCTCGGTAACAGCCCAAGCCGAGGTGTGCCGTGCACCCTTGAGCATGTTACCTAAACAAAATCGGCTGAGTGCCTTAAGCGCTCGCCTTAGTAGTTCGGTGAAGTTGTAAAGGGCTAGCAAGGTTAATAGCGTAGTCAGTTCGGGAAAAAAAAATAATTTACTCATGCATATAGTTCTTCTGACGGGGACGATATATAAAATAATTGAAAATAAATTATAATCGAGTGGACTGACCACAAAAACCCGGCGGGTCACAGGTTGAGTATGGCAGATCTAGAATATTTGTTGCCAAAAATAAAAAAATAAAAGGCTAAGAGCTACCCACGTGGATTGCGTGATGCTGTTTTGTACAAATTCCGACAGTGAGAAGGGACATATTGCGTGTTCCCTCCGTATCGTCACAGTGAACTTTGCACGTGTCCCTGTAGGGTGCCCATACGTTTGAATTTAGTCTGAACATTTCTTTATTGCAATACATGCCGTGCTGTTCTAGTGGTTTTGCCGATGGTATATTGTTGTAAACAGTATTGCTGTAAGTGACAATCTATTAAAGGTAATTTAGAATGAGTTAAGCACATTACCGATTTGCCAGATAATAAGTTAAAGTGTTATATCAAACGGGTCTTAATACATAAAGGCTAATTAATACAGGGTGAATCTAGATTAGAGTGTTGGCATCTGAAAATGACGCCTCTCTCTGTGCAGCCACGAAAACGAATGTAACGGTATATGTCTATGCCATCAAAAACAAAACTTGTAAAAAAAGCCGTCTCGCAACTTAGTACTTCTACCGTAAAAAGTTGTGAGATCCATGTAATACTAAGTCGGTTACTCTATTAAGTTCCTACTTAAGGGACCTTCTGTCTTAAGTTATTACGTAATTAGCTAACCTAACAACACCTTATAGTGAGCATATCAATATTCAAAATATTTAATGCTTTAAATAAAATATATTGACTATTCTATAAAGTTATAAAACAAGAAAGTTTGTAAATACGGATATATGTTTGTGACTCTTTCATGCAAAGTTACTCATGATTTTATAACACTCTTAAGTGAAATATCTTAAACTTGAGAATAACACATGAGCTATGGATTACTTATAGCTATTGATCTATTTATATTGGTCACAATATAACAAGAACGGTCAAGAAAGTATTAACTATCGTTGCGTGCGCTGCCTAAATCATTAGAAGATATGAAAATAATATATATTGTTATTATATGTAAGATAACCTTCCTCGATAAATGAGCTATATAACAGTAAAATAAATTTTCATATCGGCCAATAGTTCCTGAGATAAACCCCTACAACGTCAAAAACTCACTCTAAAGTTAGTGTTTTTTATAATATTAGTATAGATTACAAACATATACGAAACCGCGGCAGGCTACTAATTCATAAAAAAGAAGAAACACATGCGTAACTTGTGTAAAAAATAAATATAAAAAAACAGTAAAAAAATATCGTCTCAAAAAATGATGGTCACTATATTTTACACCCTAATTTTACCGCGGGGTTGGAATGAAGGGGTCAAATGTTAGTACTCCCCGTAGAAATCCTTTATTACTGTCCAGTAAGCGCAGTGGGTAACGCACCTGCTTGCAAAATTACAAGTTCATTGCCCGTTTAGGGCACAATATTGAGTATATCTTTATTTAATACTAGCTGACGGGACCACGTGTTACTGTGGCTAAGTTATTATATAGTCACATATTGATAAGAACTCATAATTGTTGTTAAAATTCAAATCACTTAACACATAGAGGAAATTCTCAAGAGGAAAGTAACCCCGATTTTGAAATATTTTTCATTGGTGCTCCGCTCCTATTCGTCTTAGCGTGATGATATATAACCCATAACCTTGCTCGATAAATGAGCTTTGTAACATTGAAAGAATTATTCAAATCGGACCAGTAGTTCCTGAGATTACCCTCTATAACATCACAAACTCACAAACTTTACCTCATTATATTAGTATAGACTAGTTGTACCCACGACTCTGTCCGCGTAGAACCTAATGTAAAAAAAATAATGAAAATAGACTCATCTGAATGTATTAAGTCCATTTACTTATCTACTTTTCTCTCGTACTTAAGTCGCGTCCTCATTAAAATTACAATAACTTTTGATAGAGTGAACCGATTTTATTCAAACCAAGACTAAACGTTAGTCGAAGACATGATTTATGCTTTTCTTAGTGATGTTTTTGTATCATAATTTTACTACTCTACCAGTGATGCGTGTCCAAATGACATCAGGCAGACATTTGATTAAAATGTATTTATTACTAACTAACCCCCGCCCGCAACTTCGTTCGCAAGGAATAGTTACTCCGGGTTAACGCTAACACGCAACAGAAGCTCTCAGAAGGAAATAAAACCCAATTTTAAAACATTTTTCATCTGTGTTCAGCTCCTATAGGCCTTAGCGTGGTGATATATAGCCTATAGTTTTCCTCGATAAATAAGCTCTCTGACAGTGAAAGACTTTTTCAAATCGGACCGGTAGTTCCTGAGATTACCTCCTACAACGTCACAAACTCACAAACTTTACCTCTTTATAATATTAGTATAGATTCCAAAACATCTGCAACAATAATTACATTTTACAAAAATGAAAAAAATACAAATGTATTAGGTTTACATTATTATTATATGTTTAGACTATGAATTAGTAAGTGTCTAGTGTCATTCTCCAAATCTCTGGCTATTTCTACACCAAATTTAATTAGGATAGAGTTTAATCAGTGGTGAAACAGAGCTTCCTAACAAAGTGAAGCGTCTTTCTTAACAGCAAACGTGGTAAAGAGACAAGCGGGTGTTGGTGCAGGTGTTAATTTGATTATCATCGTTAGAAGACATTGTTAGTTCCCTGGAGAACAGTGTTACATAACTTACAGCCATTTGTTTTCACGGGTAAGCTTCTCGAACGTTCTATGATCATTCAAACAAGAGGTCTTCCAACTTCCAGAGGTCGAAATTTCACCATAATGTGTACTAACTTTTTTTATTTTCATGTTTATTACTAGCTGCGGCCGCGACTTTGTCCGTATGGAACCTTCTTTAACAAATACAGTGATTAATAGTCATCTGAGTTTATAAACCCATTATAAGACCATTTACTTATATACTTTTCTCCCGTACTTAAGTCGCGTCGTCAAATCACAATAACTTTTGATAGCGTGAACCGATTTTAATGAAAACAGACTTAATGTTACTCGAAGATATGTTTTATCATTTTCTTAGGTTTTATCATGACCACAGTACTTTAGTAGTGCGTGTCCAGACAAACAGACAGACATATCTTTCTAAAATGTGTTTCATTGCTTACTCCTGCAACAAACTTTTCTATAAATATCTAAAGTAGTCCGGTGAAGCTGTTATGACCTAGCTAGATCAATAGCGTAGTCAATTCGAAAAAAAAAACAAAAATTTAAAAAGTACATACTCGTTAGATTTATATTTTTATCATCAGAAATCATTATGAAATCATCAATATCGAAAGTTACAGTAATTTTAATGACGAAGCGGCTTAACTTCGAGAGAAATGTAGATAGGTAAATGGACTTAATTCATTGAGATGACTTGTTTAATCCCTGTTTTGTTTACATAATGTTTTCATACGGACAAAGCCGCGGGTACAGCTAGTTTATAATATTAGTAAACAAGGATATATCCAGTTCATATATGGAAAAGGATTCAATATAAAATTTACTTAGAAAGAGCCTGTGAGGTCTGTTTATAACTAGAGATAATATATGAGAATCCATTTAGAGTCATCGTATAGCTCGGCTTAAATATTATGTCTCGGATTTTATATACTATCGGTTGAATTAAAACGCATGTTTTATATTGAGACATAAAGACGTGCCTACCTAGTTAAGGTATTTAAGTGGAAGACATTCGATTGTATATATTTTTTAGTTATTAATATAGTTAGTAAAAAAGCAAAATAATCTATAATCAAGTTTCAAATAGCGCCAGTGATAAAAATATGATAAGTAACAGGTTATCGTGATATCAGCATATCACGAAGAATGTAAGTCCTGTAACCGGAAGAGTGTTAAATATGAAAGTGGACAGATAAGGCAGCGGCTCAAGCCTAGGTCCGTTCCCTCGGCGTGGAGCTCTTGAGTGTGCTGCTCGCGCGATACACTCACACAAAATCTTACATCACTGCAACAACAGTACACATATCACCCCCATTCACGTGCACGCATACACGCTTACACATGAAAGTGGTAGGGTTTTGTTTCTTTCCCTTATCGAACTGAAATAGTTTAAAAAATTATCCGATACGAAATATATATATATACTAGCTGACCCGTGCAACTTCGTTTGCACCAAATTGGTTATCACGCGAAAAAAATTGTTTTTTTTTTTTATCGTAGCACGACAAAATGCCTGCACTATGCCTGATGGTAACCACAGTATAATCCAAAAACAATAGCGACCACCGAGTGACACACTATACATCGCTGGTTGCCACTATCATACCGGCCTACAGAAAGCTGGATATGCACAGGCTGATCCCGAAACGCAACGCGCAGAAGCGAGTCACTATTACGGATTTTTTCGCCATGTACATGGAGGTTGTGACCCAGTTAGGCTGTAAAGCCCTACCACCCCGCAAATAAAACTGATACCCGATTGCAGCCACAACTACTATTTCCAATTGTGAATCCAAACTATCCACGGATTCACTCAAACATATACCCAGATTACATGTTTTTTCTTTTTAAATAAGCCTAGTACTCGTTCGTAGCGTCATGTACCACGATAAATTAAAATAAAAACTAACCTACATAAAACTGAATAAACATCTCTACCACTTACTTTATCATAACTATCTTCAACTTGTATTAAAACCTTTTTATACTCCATTGTATTAAAGAAAAATATATGAACACCGTATCGAAGCGTCAAACATCGCGCCGAAAGCGTCAAATGTCACTTGCTTGAAACTATTGTCTAAGAGTTATAAACTGTTTTGAAAACGTATTCGAAATATATTTCCAATATATTTTTATAAATAATCTACAGAGATTATTTTATTATTTTTTATTAGTAGTACAGACCACTCACAACATAGTACCTATCACCTTCATACCAAGCCAGTTTTATACATTAGGTTCAATCCCTCGGTAGGGATCCCTTGAGTGCGTTGCTTGCGTGATACCGTGACACACAAATATACATCACTGCTACAACACTACACGATCACCCCCACACACGTGCATGCCTACACGCTTACACATGAAAGTGGAAGGGTTTAATTTTTTTCCGTTATCGAACTGAAAAACTCTCAATTTTCTGATAATAAATATATGCAGGAGTTGTTGAGGCGTGTATGCTTGGTACACTTATACGTTTCAACAACTCATACATATATGAATAGTTAGTAAGGTTAGTTAAGATAGGTCGTGATTTTGCATTCAACAGGCAACAGCCAAGCCGAGGTGTGCCGTGCACCCTGAGCTGGTTGCCAAAATAAAACCGGCTGAGTGCCTTAAGCGTTCGCCGTAGTCCGGTAACATATATATGTATATAAGTTATTGAAACATGCATGTGTACCAAGCATGCGTGCCTCAACAACTCCTATATGTATTTTGTGTAGGAAAAATTCCTCTAAACTATATAGGATAGGATAGGATAACGAAAAATAGGGGTAGTACTCTTGTGTCACTGTATTGTGTGAGCAGCGTACTCAAGGGCTCCACGCCGAGATCTAAGCTTGAGCCGTTGCCGATGAGGGCCTAATTTAGTGTGCGGAAGCGAAATTTACTCCCAGACCACGACAGCGTGATCTGCGGTTATGCGGGTGTGGGCGAGAACACGCTCTGTTTGAAGAAACAGGCTGGTATTGATCGTTCGCTGACGTGATTGAATCAGGAGGGTCGGTAAAAATGTGTCGCGGTCGTCTTCTATACTGCGCAGCGTTGGATACGGGTTCATCGTTCGCGGCGGATACCAATAACTGGCTGGGATGATTCGCGGCTTTTTCGAAATAACTACGTGTAAGTGATTTTATATGCGCTCAGACAGAAGGCATCTCCAGGTCCTGTGGAGATCCTTATTCCGGAGGTACCATGGGGCACCGGTGATTATACGTAGGGCTCTGTTCTGGAGAACCTGCAAATTTTGAATGCGATTTTGCGCATGTGCAAAGACCGAACAACTTTACGTCATAATCGGACTGATGCAAGTTTTACATAAAGTGAGTTTATGTCTGGGGAACATTTTTCTCTTATGACAAAGCAAATGATAAAAACGACCCAAGACCATACGGCTTTGTTTCGTACTCTTTCTGTGTGTGAATCGAAATTTAAGTGTTTATTTAAAGTGACACCGAGATATTTCACCTCGCCGGCCCAAGGTATTTTGGTTTCGTATAGCCTGATGGTCGACGACGCATATATTTGAGATGGCGTCAATCCCAAGTCATACGTTTACGTTTATCGTTGTATATGGTGGTCAATAATGTTTAATAAAATGAAATTTGTTCTTTGCTATGGAAAAAAATATTTGCTTTGAAATTTATTATTGGAACGAAGTTCCTTACGGCAGGCTTGGAGGAGATAGGGATTTTGCGCGACCGAACTGAAAAAAATGTGATAGTAAAACCGTAACGAAAAGTGCATGGAATAAAACAGTTAAATGAGACGTGCGCAGGCGCGACAGTCGTATACACAAGCGAGTAGTGTATATTTTTTTTGCAAATAGTGTCGATTCTACATTAGCCGAAGGAACTTCGTTCCTACCTGGTGTCCCACGACACCACATTCTTTTTTTTATTTATAAAATATATCAGCTGGTATATATATAATTGTTTATAAAAAATGTGTCTGACTGTTTAATTGCCTTTAAAAGTTACTGAAAAAAATGTTCCTAAACCTATTATTGATTAATCATAAATCAAAATTAATTAAATCAAAATGCATATTAAAAATACAGCGTTAACCCGCTACCAAGTGTCCTAAATTCTGTCTATTGATATATTGATAATTTCTGTAGGTGGTAGAGCCATGCTGAAGCTATTACTGGTTTCAGCATGAATGGGTCGGCTCGTTCGGGCTAATACTGCCCTCTCACAGAAAACCGACGTGACATAACAGTACTTGTATTGTTATGTCCCACCTCTCTTGCCCTTTCCTTCTTTCCCTTCCCTTACCCTCCCCCATACACAGTTTGTAAATGCTTGCAAATCCCCAGGTGTTGCTAGTGTCTATAGACGGTGGTGGTCACTAAACATCACGTGACCCACTTGTCGTTTGCCTCTTATGATACAAAAAAATATATATTCATATATTAAAGAATCAGGTACTCTAAAATTCTTGTTCTTCCAACGTTGCCGGCTCTTGTACTAAGGTGTCGCAAAAAAGTCTAGTTACGTTAACTACAAATTTTTACTTTTCGTTATCCTGGAGAACCCCTTGCGTTTTATGGGACAAAAACTATCCTGGATGTAGCCTTGTAATATCAGTTATCACTGTGTTAAGTGTCGTTAAAATTGGTTCAGTACTTTCAGAGTAATACGGGTTTAGATTCTAGACTTTAATCCTTTATCCTGAAGAACCCTTTGAGTTTTATGGGACAAAATGTACATTTGATATAATCTCGTTATATTTGGTATCACTATGTCAAGTTTCGTCAAGATTGGTTCAGTACTTTCAGAGTGATGCGTGTGCATAGGGACAGATAGACAGACAGACAGACAGACAAACAGACAAACAGACAAACAGACAAAAATTGTAAAAAGATTATTTTTGGCTTCTATATCGATAACATAGTCTACCCTGATTAAAATTTTCAAAAAATATTTAATGTACAGATTTCGCCTTGTTACAGTTTTATTATAGTATAGATAGATATATAGGAGTTGTTGAGGTATGTATGCTTGGTACACATATATTCTCCAACAACTTATATATGTATGAATAGTTAGCTTAGGTTAGCTCAGATAGATCGCGAATTGCACGTATCAGGCAACAGCCCAAGTCGAGGTGTGAGTGCCTTAAACGCTCGCCTTAGTAGTCCGGTGAAGCTGTTAAGACCTTGCAGGGTCAATAGCGTAGTAAGTTCGAAAAAAAAAGTGGAAAGACACGAGTTAACGAAAACGTACGATGAATGGACGAATCATGTGTATGTAGGGTGGGAATGACGAGTCGAGCGCTGAGAAAGGAAAATGAAAGAGGAATCACGTTATGTCGAGTCAATTTTAAATACAATTCTATTGCAGGTCGGTGACAATATGGAAGTTATTGTAGAATTTAATACAACTCGTATGTGGTGAAGTTGCATAGTGACAGAACAAGGTCAAAACGAATAGACTATACTGGAATAATTTCTAAAAAATAATTTCGGCTTTATAAAAACTTCAAATTAAAGAAAAATGTACATTGTGGCACGTAATTTTAAAAATCATTCTGACTTGATATATCACTGCGTTTTTCAATACACGTAACTAGCTTATCACGTGATTTATCATATCATTTGCTATATATGTGACAGTATTTTAATTACTTTAACAAATAATGAGACTTAATGGTGATATATTGAAAAAGAGATGCAAAACTGAAATACAAAACCTCACAAGAGTTGGACCATAAAATCTTTACTGCTATTTTACCAGTTTTTTACTGCTATTTATTTACTCAATATGTATGATCCGTCAATTAATTCTTTACCTAAATGATACAACAACAGCATAAGTTACTTTTACCCCCAGTGAAATATATATACATATAAATTTAATTCTTCGAAATTTTATAGCAGAGCTTTCCCTTAACATAAGTTTATCAACACAACCCACGCACAACTTGAACGGTCCGTCTTGTTCATATTGTATCTGTGTTTGTATTTATTCCCATCGCTTGTTTTATCCATTCGATATCTGCTGTAAATTCGCTTTCATTTAACATGTCCATACCTTGTTCCGTTAACAGATAATTCGATAAATACTCTGTTAGTTGTTCTTACAATCTGAATTTACTGTTTTGTTGACGCACTAATAAAGTGAAAGTTATAAGAAGCAAGATATAATGTAATAAAAAATATACAAATTACAACCAACTGTTGACCATTATCTACGCATTCCAGAGATATTATTTTCTTTTTAATAAGGTATCTATTAATCGAATAATTTAAAAAACATAAAAATCAATCGTATATAGCTTTTATTAAAACATATTCAGAATCAGAATGATCTATACTAATATTATAAAGAGGTAAAGTTTGTGAATTTGTGATTTAGTAGGGGGTAATCTCAGGAACTACTGTTCCGATTTAAAAAATTCTTTCAGCGTTATATAGCTCATTTATCGAGGAAGGTAATAGGTTATATATCATCACGCTAAGACCAATAAGAGTAGAGTGTTTATGAAAAATATAGTAGACAATTTGTAACGAAATTTGAAGAAAAAAATGATAAATGTAAATACAGACAGAACTACGGAATTATTAACACAGATATACATATATAGTATATAGGTTTTAATATTTGATCACAAACTCACCTGACGATAAATGGCGATGAGGTCTAATATGGTAAGCAGGATAAACCTAGAGTGGACTGAATCCTGAAACCGGATGGCTTTCGTCATTATAGCCGGCATGACAGCGGCGACCGACGATGGATGATCTGTCTCGCGGTGGTCACCATTGTTCTTGGATTGTACTATGCTTACCATCAGGCATAGTGCAGTCATTTTGTCGTGATTCAATAAAAAAAAAAACTCAAGCTACTGGAGCACACCAACTGTCATAGTTAGTCAGGCGGGCTTAAAACAAGCATTATACCTTTCTAGCCTCTGCCCGCGACTTCGTCTGCGTAGAATAGTTACTTTGGGCTAACGCTAATATGCAGCGGAAGCTCTAAAGAGAAAAAAACGTCCTGATTTTGAAACATTTTTCATTGGTGCTCCGCTTCTATTCGTTTTTTTTTCTCGAATTATCTACGCTAATGATCTAGCAAGGTCTTAACAGCTTCACCGGATTACAATTTTCTATTCGTCTTCGAGTAATAATATATAGCCTATATGTGTATGCCTAGTAATGATATATAACCTTCCTCGATAAATGAGCTATATAACACTGAAAGAATTTTTCAAATCAGACCAGTATTTCCTGAGATTACCCCCTACAACGTCACAAACTCACAAACTCTACCTCTTTATAATATTAGTATAGATAAATTGAGGCTCTTGGAAAACATAATGATGAGACCAGTCTAGCTACCACCCTGAATGTGATAATCTTTCATCAAGTACATGTTGGTGTGTTCCGGCACACGCATTTGAGAGCCAGTCCTCTTTAAGTAGACAAAATGGTTACGTAATATCAGATAAGATTGTGGCCAAAGAATAAGACCTACAAAGCATGAAAAAAATCTAAGCATAACATTGTTTTTTTAATAATCAACTCCTGTACTAATAATCAAGCTCTGTGTCCACAGTTAATGGATAAAAAATAAATTCAGACACGAAAGAATAATCTGTACATAACACAAATATACCCTGTGTGGGAATTGAACCCACAAAACTTAGCGCGTCTGTAGCGGTGAACCACTAAAAATGCATTTAAACCACTGAGATTTTATATAAACACTAACCATTGAAAAGAAAACTTTTTTTTTTCTCGAACTGACTACGCTATTGACCTGACAAGGTCTTTACAGCTTCACCGGACTACTTGAATAGAAAACATCGACGAGCGTATTGGAGTTAGAATTATATTAACCAGATACTTATGTGAGCGCCTGTCAAATCATAACATTCATTTGAATGTACGAAATCATTTCCACCGTATCATGAATGCTTTAGTTCTACAGCCCCCTTTTATTTTGAAAGTAAAGATCGATAAACGACTCTTCGGTATTTCATATCTCTAAGAAAATTGTAACTACTTAATATATACATACATTTAAATCTAAGATACACTAGCTTTATATATTATCTATACATATGATTAGATTATGAATCTATACTAATATTATAAAGAGGTAAAGTTTGTGAGTTTGTGACGATGTAGGGGGTAATCTCAGGAACTACTGGTCCGATTAGGATAATTCAATGTTATATAGCTCATTCATCGAGAATGGTTATAGGCTATATATCATCACGCTCAGATCAATAGGAGCGGAGCACAGATGAAAAGTGTTTCAAAATCGGGATGTTTTTTCCTTTTGAGAACTGCTGTGTGTTAGTGTTGGTGTTAGTGTATCTATTCCACACGAACGAAGTCGCGGGCAGAGGCTAGTCTAATATATAACAAGTAATCTGTCTGTTTGTTTTTAGATTATTGTTATAAGTTATAAAATACATTTCAATCAATTTTAGAGATGCCTGTCTAGTTGTATGAACACGTATCACTGCTAAAGTATTCTGTTCCTGATAAAACTTTTTCAAGATAATCATAAAGCATATGTTCAAGAAACTTTTAGTCTTGGTTTCATTAAAATTGGTTCAGCCTGTCAAAAGTTATTGTAATTTTAATAACGACGCGATTTAAGCACGGAGACGGAGTGAAAAGTAGACAAGTCATTATACTTAATACATTCAGATGGCTTTATTAGTCACACAGACAAAGTCGCGGGCACAGCTAGTGAGTAATAATATTAGAATTGAGCTTCTTCTTTTCATTCCTTCAATTATTACATAACTAATAATTATTTTCAAATTTTTATGGTTTCCTATTTTAACGTGATGTTTCCCAACTTTACAATTTAGTTATCCTCTGCGTTTATAAAATACGCCTTACAATAATCAAGAAAATATAACTATTTCTGGAAAACATTACAAATGATTACTTTATTATAGGCACTTTTCACAGTATTGACCAAGTGATATATCATCACGCTTGCCAGAGAGGTTAAGCAGTTCTCATTAGGTTTTACAGAGATAAATTAAAATCGGTGGAAATGGTTAATAACAAAATAGCAGTTAAGAAAAGACAGCCTAAAATTAATACAGGTGGGACACGCAGTTTGTGTGAAAAGGAAGAGTGACAAATGTGAATACTATTCAAATATTGGACAATACTGTAAGCAAACTTCGCTGAAGTGTAAATCTAAAACACTTTGAGTCTAGTGTCATCAATGACAAAGCAGTGCTGTTGTTATGTGGATCTATGTAAACTTAGAACAAGAAATGAATTATTTTTATTATTTCTTACTGAATTAGTTCCTGCCTGCGACTTTATCCACGAGGAATAGTTACATTGGGCTAACGCTAAAAAAAACCGATATTGAAACATTCTTCTTTCGTGCTCCGCTTTTATTCGTCTTAGCGTGATGATATACAGCCTTCCTCGATAAATGAGCTAAGTGTACGGCCTGAGTGAATCTACCTTGCGCGGAGCGTGCAGCGTCCAAGAGCGACACTCAGGACACCTACGTGTTAATGCATATGTTTGATACGAACGCTGCACGCCCCGTCACGATCGACGCTCGATTTGAGCGTCCACTCTGGAAGTATAACTAAAACTGAAAGATTTTTTTAATTCGGACCGACTGAGACGGACTAAGATTAGCGCGTTCAGGCAAACAAAATGCTATCGTGTAGTAACACGTGGTAGCCTATCTATGGAATACGTTTGGAATATCAATCCAATGTGCGCAGGTTCGAATACAGGCATGTAGCAACGAATTTTTTGGAATTCACGTACATTTACCAATCTCAATTGGTAACATTATCGGCAGACGGTGAAGGAAAACATCGTGAGGCAACCTGAACCTGAGAAATGTTCTTGTAGTACTATAATATGTGGGAACACATACAACTCTGGATTGCTCAAAGTTTGAAATCGGCAATACGTGGGCTGGCGTCGTGATTATGCCCATATCTTCCTTCGAGAAAGAGACCTATGGCTCAGCTGTGGGTCTCTAACAAGTCGAAAATGATAATGATGAAGCAAAGAAATTCATTAGCTTTATAATATTTAGTATAGATTATATGATTATATATATTATTTATTATATTATTATTATTATTATTTTGGGGTGTAAGGGGTGTCGAGTAACATTTTAAGACTTGAGACACCCAAGCGAACCTCACCTGCACGTGGTGCACCCTGCTGATCAACGAACGAGGCAATGGCGATAGCAGGGTGGTAGGGTTTTACAGCCCGACTGGGCCCAACCACCATGCACATGGCGAAAAAACCCGGCATAGTGACTCGCTTTTGCACGTCGCGTTTCGGGATCAGCCTGTGCATATCCAGTACCGGGTGACTTTCGTCATTATGGCCGGCATGACAGCGGCGACCGACGATGGATGATCTGTTTCGCGGTGGTCGCCACTGTTTTTGGATTGTACTATGCTTACCATCAGGCATATTGCAGTCACTTTGTCGTGCTTCAATAAAAAAAAAAAAAATGGCGTCCGCGAGATGTAAAAAAAATCATTTTTAATATAAAAGGTTTTAATATTAAAAATTACAACTTAAATTAATAAAATTAAAAAATGTCTACCACTTGAGGTGTGAGACAATAGTACCTTGAAACTAAACCTATCCTAATCTAGGACCTAACCAAAGAGATGTGACTACTGCTCGAAGGCTGATCGAATAGTGTCTTCAAATGAAGAGTCCCCAATTCCTCGTACTGACTAACGCCTTGGGGTGCAGGTGACCGATGTGTTGCTATGGTTTTAAGTAAACATTGAATTACATCGCAACTTGGCTGTTTCCGTGTAGTATGATGGTGTAACAACTGTGTAATACCAATGACTCAGTAGACTTTGTTCATCGTACCAATATATGATTTATTTACAAAGGAAAAATATAAGGAGATATTGAAGTAAAAAATAATATTTGCTTAGAAATACTTTGCGTAAACTATGGTTATCTGTTTGCTTCCCCGTTTCTGCGCATACACACTACACTGCTTGTTCCAATTCAGACATCGTTGAACACACAGTTCTTATTATAATCAGTCTTTTAAAACTGTAATAAATTCATAAAATGAAATAAAGATAACACTTTTAATTTTTTTTTTTAGATAAGGATTAGTAGCTAAAAAGCAAAATAATAGATTTATATTATTTTATTTATATAGATTTCATTAAAAGTCGCGGTTATTAGCTAGCGTTATTATAATTTAAACGTTATATTATACATACTATCTCGGGTGTAATAAGTCGATTTGACATAAGCTTTCGATAGAGTCGCCTATAAATTTATACAACAGTTCCGAGTTCCCAGCATAAAAGGGTTACCATCAGTAAAATTCATCTATTATTTACGAGGCAATATTTCAATACGTTAACGTACGTAACCGTTTTTTATAATGATTTACGCGGAGGGTGTACCTCAGGGTCGCGTTTTCGGTCCCTTTTTTTTACAATTATACGTTCTTAAATAGAAATGATTTATGGGAAATTTTTCTAATGTGATGATTATTTTAATTGGTTCTGATGATGTAATAATTTATGTGTGAAGGGTTCTAATTAGATTATAGCTTAGTTAAAGTAAAGAGAGATCATGGTCTGATTTTTTTTCTCAAACTGACTATGCTATTTACCTATCAAGGTCTTAATAGCTTCTACGGATTACTTCGTGGTGTGAAGATTCCGTGTTCTAACGCTCTTATAAAGTAATATTGTAATTAGAAAAGGTGTACGTTTTTGGTTTTTAGTAAATAAATTCAAAAGATACGTAACCGAATTTAAAAATTCTTTACACGGGCTGCATTGTATTCTCAAAATCTACACTAAAACGACTAAAGCCGCCAGCAAAAGCTAAGTAAGTGATGTAGTTTACGTGAACTGTTTTCCTTGGGAGTAAGTTTATGGGCGTTCTGTATTCTCGTAGGTAATAGTAATGGACAGAGTCCATTTCAGCCGTGTTGCATAAAAAGTTACTTAAATATATACGAGTACATTGTGGCATCAGGCAGTTGTTATTATTTGTCGTAACAAATACTCATACTAATTTTCATAATGATAGGTTGAAAGCTACTAGCATCATCATCTTCCTGCCTAAATAGGGCTGGCACAACTTGTTTGTTATGTTGTATGATTTGGCTTATTTTTACGATCGGCCGCCTGCGTCATATCAACCCTCTTTGGAATTATTTAGTAGTACCAATATACATTTATGATTATTATGCATAATTACGAGGTCTCATAGGTACATCTTTTAGTTTTACAATTTTTTTTGTAGGCGTTAGCTTTGGTAGGCTATTCTTAGTTTCTCTTTTAGCGGCACTACTGCTCTGTTTAAAAACAAAATTGTTCAAAACATATAATTTGATTGCTATATTGTCATTGTTAGGTAACAGAAAACATTTTTGGAATTTTTCAGTATACGCGATTTCAGGTTGTTCACAGTACTTCCAACTACTACTTTTACATTCTGGCACCCTTGAGCTTTTTGCCAAGTTGTGAAGTGCTTTAAGCGCTTGCCTTGGCTCGGTGAAACTGTAAAGGCAGGTTAGATCAATAATATAGTCAGTTGGTAAAAAAAGGATAAAACCTATTCAGGAAAATCATAAAGCATTAGCATTAGTCTTGGTACATTAAAATCAGTCCATTATGTCAAAAGTTATTATACTTTTAACGCGAGTTAAGTACAAGAGAAAATTAGATAAGTAAATGGACTTAATACAATCAGATGACTTCATTGTTTGCTATTTTGGACATAAAGTGTCACGCGGACGAAGTCGCGGACACAGCTACTTACTAATATATGCAAAGGCAAAAAAAACTAAATTATTATGTTTGCGATAATTTAAACACCCAAGGAAACCGGTTAGTAAACAAATCAATTACGTAAATACCATAGTGATTAATCAAAATGCAAACAAGACCCGAAGTCCAATTTCACACAGTTCTACCACGTTTCTTATATAAATGTTTGCATTACAATTCCAATAGAGATGTTTGTTTAACCTATTTGGAAATGGCCGGGATATCCAATGGAATTTGTTGTTCGTATGTCACTTAACATGGTCATTACTGAATGGGTCGGCTCGTCCGGGGTAGTACCACCCGGACCCAGAGAAACACCGACTTGAAGTAACATTGTTGCATCGTTGCGTTTCGTTCGGTTAATGAGAGCGCCGGAGGCCCACCACTCCTCCTCTAACCCAACCTCTCTCCCCGTTCCTCCCCCTTCCCGCAAACACAGGCTAGCAACGCACTAGTGACACTACAGGTGTTGCTAGTGTCTACGGACGGCAGTAATCACTTAACATCTGGTGATCCGCCTATTCGATGGCCTCCTATAACATAAAAAAGGCGAGATTGTGGTTTGAACTCTAAAATCTATCTTTATATATAAATTTCTTCTGTACGTGTGTTTGTCACTGAACTCCCCCTAAGGGGTGGACAGATTTTGAAAAAAATTTGTGTGTGTGTTCCAGTGGATCCGAGTATGGTTTAGAGTCACAATTAGACCCGGTAGGTAGCGTTGCGGTTGAATTATATTTTTTTTTTATTATTAAGGCAGGACAACGTCCACCCGTCCCTAGTATACAAAACTAAATTAGACACATACGCCGAAAAATTGCTAATTAAAAAAAATGGGGCGTGTATCACTGTGTACATGCAGAGGAAGTGAAACTTCTTTGGCTTATTATTACATAGTATAAAACAAAGTCCTCTTCCACGTCTGTCTGTCTGTCTGTTCGCGATAAACTTAAAAACTGCAGTATGGATTTTCATGCGGTTTTCATCGGTAGATAAAGTAATTCATGACGAAGGTTTAGGTGTATAACTTTTCAAGGTCTTTAAGCATCAGGGTAGGATAATGTCCAGCGGGCCCGTTAGTGTATATAAAATTATACATATACGAAAATTCTTACAAACTATACTACACTATACTAGTTTCTGGACGCGGCTTCGTCTGCGTGGAATAGTTACTTTGGGCTACCGCAAAAAAAATGGAATTGATACATTCTTCATTGGTGCTCCACTCCTATTGGTCTTAGCGCGATATATGAGCTAACTAACACTGAAAGAATTTTCCAAATCCGACCAATAGTTCCTGAGATTATTACGTACAAGCAAACGAACTATCCAGCTTTATAAACTATTAGCCTCTGCCCGCGACTTCGTTCGCGTGGAATACTTACTTTTGGCTAAGGCTAACACGCAGCGGAAGCTCTCAAGGGAAAAAAACCCCGATTTTGAAACATTCTTATTCGGTGCTCCGCTCCTATTGGTCTTAGCATGATGATATATAGCCTTTAACCATCCTCGATAAATGAGCTATATAACACTGAACGAATTTTCCAAATCGGACCAGTAATTTCATCTATACTAAAATTAGTAAAGTTTGTGAGTTTGTGACGTTGTAGGGGTAATCTCAGAAACTACTGGTTAGATTTGAAAAATTCTTACAGTATTATATAGCTCTTTTATTGAGGAAGCTTATAAGCTATATATCATCACGCTAAAACCAACAGGAGCGGAGCAACAATGAAAAATGTTACGAAATTGCGATTTGTTTTCCTCTTGAGAGCTTCAGCTGCGTGTTAGCGTTGGTATAAAACTATTCTACGCGGACGAAGATGCTGGCAGAGGCTACTATTAATATAGATGTCCAGTATTATAAGAACTTAACTATACTTTAACTCATTTTAGTATGCAACTAGATGCAAATAGATATTTATATACACTTACAAGTACATTTAACCTTACTTTTAACGCTAACGTGTAACGAAAATTTCTCACTACCACGCCATAGGAAGTTTAACTTCAAAAACAATACTAAGATGTAGATCATTTATTTTTTGTATTTTCTAATTTTATTGTAATAAGATACATCGAGTTACTCAAAGATCGAATACTTAAAGTTATATGAGAGTACATCGCTAGCCGTCAGTGATAGAACGCACGGCACTGGATAGTGTAAATATTTGAAAAGCAGTGACGAGACACGTGTCGATAAATTAGTTGTTATCGATAGTATTTACTTAACGATAAAATTTAGTGATTGATAACTTTTTAGGGTCATCTCTCATTGTTACAGACAATGTTTTATTTATTTATTTACAAAAATACAAATACAATTACAGGTACTAATACTAATTATACATATAGAATTGTATACAATAATTTTTAAGAGTTATTGGCGGGATCTTGAATTGCCATACAGTGAATTTTACATTTTATTCATAACTAGCTGTGTGCGGGACTTCGACCGTCCATAATGAAAAAAACAGCAAACTAAAACATCTCATGTATCAAGTCCATCTAGTTATCTAATTTCTCTCGTACTTAAGTCGCGTCGTCATTAAAATTACAACAACTTTTGATAGACTGAACCGATTTTAACGAAATTAAAACTAAATGTTATTCGAGTATATACTTTATGAATTTCTTGGTAAAGTTTTATTGTGAATGCAGTACTTTAGCAGTGACGCATGATCAAACAAACAGACAGACATACACTTTTAAAAATGATTGACATGTAATTTATTACTTTTTTCAAGACACTTGCATCATTTTTTTTCAACAAAGATCTATAAAATACAAACACGTTAGATTTAAATTCTTATTATATGAACTAGCCTCTGCCCGCAATTTCGTTCGCGTGGAATAGATACACTAACACTAACACGCAGCAATTGTTAAAAGGAAAAAACATCCCGATTTTGAAACATTCTTATTCGGTGCTCCGCTTCTATTGGTCTTAGTGTGATGATATATAGCCTATAACCATTCTCGATGAATGAGCTATATAACACTGAAAGAATTATTTAAATCGGATCAGTAGTTCCTGAGATTACCCACTACAACGTCACAAACTCACAAACCTCACCTCTTTATAATATTAGTATAGATAGAGCTTATGTCTTGACTCTAAATTTTGTAATATTGGTGATGTTTTACGTAATATAGTTCGGTTATTGTGCACAAGTGAAGTGGATGAGAAATAATATCACGGAGCATGAATTCTGATTTGCCACAAAAATTCCCTGGTAAGTTCTAACAAGGGAGCCACCATCTTGTTATCTTCGTAATCGACAATGGCAATAATAATCTATACTGATGTTATAAAGAGGTAAAGTTTGTGACGTTGTAGGGGGTAATCTCAGGAACTACTGGTCCGATTTAAATAATTCTTTCAGTGTTATATAGCTCATTTATCGAGGATGGTTATAGGCTATGGATGTTTATATCATCACGCTAAGACAATAGGAACAGAGCACCAATGAAGAATGTTTAAAAATCAGGGTTTCTTTTCCACGCTAAAGAAGTCGCGGGCAGAGGCTAGTCTATTATAAGACTGATTACTAATAATAGAATAAAGAAAGAAATATATACATTTTTAATTTAAATAAGCTCACGTTGTACAAGAAATGTTTCCAAGCCACGCTACCATGTGAGTCACTTTTTGCTGAGATGTACTCACTCTCTTCTACAATCGACACAATTCGATGCTGGGTCCAATGACCTCATTGTGGAATAGAGGCTGATAATCTGGTCGGATCTCTAGTATAAAAAGATAAGATACTGTAACCATCCTAATCTCTACTATGGATTGCAAACATACCAATATTTTAGGATATAAATATTATATATTTTTTTATCAAATGTAACTAAATGAGGACAGTTGCTTGTTGGAGAAATGTTATAAAGCATAAGTCTAAAATCTTACAGCGTGACCATTTATAGTAACAATAGCTGACGGGGCCACGCACAACTATTGCTAAGTTATTGAACAAGAAATTCAAAATCAAAAGGTGGCGCCATTTATGAGATATCTATAACAATCGGTCCTAAAGTTTTCTGTCAACACACGTTTTAATTTAATTTTAAAACAAAAAAAAAGAGGTTAGACTACACACCATTAAAACAATAGAAGGTGTATAATAAAACACGCAGGGGTTAATTTTAGGCACCGTACAACTCCAAATTAAGAGTGGTGGCCGACCGAGCTTTCAAGTACTCCGGCACTGGGATCGATACGTCAATATGTGTGTTACTAGTGGTAGTTTAATTGAAATACATCGACAAATAGTACTAGTTGTGCTCGCGACTCCGTCCGAGTTGAAGCTAATGTAAAAAAAACAGTACTTAAGTCGCGTCGTCATTAACGCATTACTTTAGCAGTGATGCGTGTTTAAACAAAGAGACAGAGACATTTCTAAAAATGATTGAGATGTAGTTTATTACTTATTCCAAGACATTTGCAACGTTTTTTTTTTCAACAAAGATCTAAAGTACAGGCACGCTATATTTACTTTATTATTATAAATATATAAAGATAGAAAATATATACACACATCAAAAAAGTCTAAGCAACATGCGTGATATTACAAATTTTACCTTTTATATTAATTAATTTCTAAGTATTTACTCAAACAAAGTGCGTATGTAAGAAAACTTTTTTGTTATTGATGACATACTGGCTGGTTGTAAAAAAAAATTTGATTATGTTTTGTTTTCTCATAAAATTCAAATGACTGCGAATTTGTTTGAATTTAAGTGCGTTTTAATTGCTACGTTTAGTCTTGATTTTATAATTTTACCAACCATTTAAATAAAGTTAGCGACAAAATTGAACTGTTAGATATTCTTTACGTCATGAAGCGACATCATTTGATGACAGATGAAATGCAAAGAGCTGTAGGGATGTTGCAAGCGGGAAGTAATCAATCTCAGGTATCTCGAATTTTGGCATTCATAGAAGTGTTATTTGTCGTCTTTGGCAGCGCTACAATAATACAGGAGAACCCGCTGAACAGCATCCAAGCCGTAAAAGGAGTACAACCACTTGGCAAGACCGGTACATACAACTGACTGCAAGACGCCAGCCGATGTTAACCGCTCGAGAGATAAGTTTGAGGCTACAAATTCCAAGTGGTGTTGATGTAAGTCCTCAAACTGTGCGAAATCGACTGCATGAGTACGGCCTACGAGCTCGACGCCCAATCAGGTGTCCACCGATACGTCACGGGAATCGCGCTCGTCGATGTGAATGGTGTAGAGAACGCATAACATGGACCCAGGAACAATGGGATAAAATTATGTTTCCCGATGAGTCGCGATTCGGGTTTAAGCCTGATACAAGAAGGGTGCGAGTGTATCGTCGACCCGGAAATACTGAAAGGCTCAGGTGCGTTCAGGAAGTTCATCCATACAGCGGCTCAACAGTTATGTTATGGGCGGGTATTATGAAGAACAGGTGAACTGAGCTCGTTTTTGTAAATGGAAATATGAATGCTGAAAATTACATTGAGGATATTCTCAGACCTTATGTCTACCCATTTGCACAAACCTTTGGCTCCGATTTTAGGTTAATGCATGACAATGCGCGTTCACATACAGCTCGGAGAACCAGTGAATACTTTGCAATGGAGAACATCCGGGTATTGTCCTGGCCTGCACAATCGCCAGATCTCAACCCCATCGAGCACGCATGGAACATGTTTTGAAGGACTTGGACGGAGCGACAACAACCCAACAGCTGAAGGATTTGCTACAATTCCATTGGGAGCGAATACCGCAAGATGACATAAACGGTCTCATTAATTCAATGAATAATCGTTGCCGACAAGTTCTGAATAGCAGAGGAGGCCATACTTTGTATTAAATTGTTCTATTCTTTCACAGTAAATACATTTTCTTTAGAAATTTCAGTTTGTAAAAAAAAAGTTTAGTTTCTTATGTATCTTAGTTTCTACAGTATATTCTAATATTGTTCATTTCTGTTATTAAAAGAACTTATAAAGACAACAGCTGTTATTTTTACATCATAGAACCCTAAAGATATTATTTTAAAAATAAAATACAACGATATAATGTGAAGAAACATCTTAAAATTTAAATAAGTAGGTACATGTTGCTTTTAGACTTTTTTGATGAGTGTATTTATCTATTATGATTACTTTTGGTTGAGTTTCTTAATGTATTTATTTAAAAAGAGAATTTACTTATTTATATTTATAGATTTACAGCTATTTTAAGAGCTCGGCTGAGTGCCTTAAGCGCTCGCCTTAGTAGTCCGGTAAAGCTGTTAAGACCTTAATAGGTCAATAGCGTAGTCAGTTCGAAAAAAAAAGCTACTTTAAGATTATTTTATGGTTACGATTTTTGTGCGCGAAATGAGTGATGTTCACTTGCATTTTTGGTGGGAAATTCGAGGTCTGGCTGAAAACCGTTTCTTTTATCATAGGAGGCAAACGAACGGGTAGGTCACGTGATGTTAAGTGATCAACAGCATCCATACACATTTGCAACACCAGGGGAGTCGCAAGTGCACTCCCAGCCTATATTGGGGATGTGGGGTGAGGAAGGGAAGAGGAGAGGGGGAAGATGAAGAGAGGTGTGTCTCCGCCGCTCTTATTGACCGAACGAAACGAAACAATGCTAGAACTGTTACTTCATGTCGGTCTTCTGTGGGTCGGGTGGTAGTGCTCCTGGTGAGCCGACCCCTTAATGCTGAAGCCAATAATAGCTTCAGCGTGGCTCTACCACCTAGCAGTACACTGACACCAGGTCTCTCGTTATAACTTTACTTTTCTATGTTTAAGGGTTTCTTGTACACTTTTATTTCGCGTCATGACATACTACTAAAGCGTGACCGAACGTATTGCGCTTGCGCTGCTTGCACCAGACTAGCGACGCCGTAGTATAGGGGCCTACGTACATGTAATACTGGTATTGTGCAGATCATCATACGGCTGATTGTTTAATAGACTTTATAAAAATGTATATAATTATTGTTCCAAGTGCCGATAGATATGAAAACCAAATAATAATTTTAATAACAAATTAGGAAACAGAAATAATTCAGCCCATGATTAATTTAAAAATTCAAAAGAAAACACAGTTATTACATTGTTTTAAATTTTCACTTCTATCGACAGCCCTTATTACTACCTTGAATTTTTTTATTATCAAGGTAGGACAACGTCCACCGAGACCGCTAGTTGCACTATAAAATAACGGTCAGTTTAAAAAGAACAATCCAGGCGAAACCGTTGGCGCAAACTAGTAGTTTTATAAACAAAACAAGGCATACTGAAACATGGTTCGAAGTGAGTTAATTTGAAATACATTCGTGTTTGAAATGACATGTAGTGGTGTGCTGACGAGACGCGACCGACCGGTCGGTCCTTCACTAGGATCAATATGTCAATATTTACACCACTAGTGATGTGCGTACACCCGTTTATCGATATTTTAAACGTCTTCTATATTTCATTAGAATTTTATTTAGCCGGTAATTCTTTTTATCTTTATTTTTGGCAACCAATCTTTCAGGTTATTACTGCCATTATCGTGTAATTAATAATATTACAAGCGTCTTTTGATTATTTCAATAACCTATCAAGGATCGTGGCTCCCTTGTTAGACCTTCCAGGGAGTTTTTGTGGCATCTTAGAATTTCATGGTCCGTTATATTATTTTTCAATCACTTCACTTATGCACAATAAACTAACTATATTACGTAAAACACCACCAAATTTACGAAACAGAGTCAAATAACACAAGATTATGAATAAAATATAAAATTCACTACATGACAGATTGAAATCCCGCCAAAAACTCTGTTTTCTCAAATCATCAATCTCAAATCAATGTTTTTTTTTTATTTTGAGAGCTTTCGCTTCGTGTTAAGTGACGTTTATTGGTCATAATGCATACAATAATTATGAATTCTTATCAATATGAATTGATATAATAACCGAGCCAAAGCAACGCGTGGTCGGGTCAGCTTGTAAATTATATCTAGAGACATTTGTTGTATTCGTATGCTCTACTGCATGTATAATGGAGAGTGTTCTGAGGGACTCTTTAATATGGTCCTCTTCACCATTTCAAATTCGTACCTCCCACCACTGGTTGACACTTCACCCATACACCTTAAAAGCTAGCAAAATGGCGACCACCGTGTCGTTCTCTGAAACCTTCCTTATACGTACGCGTTATGGAATGGGTTAGCCAGAAGGGTTTTTTCTCAGGGCTATGATATGGAGCTCTTCAAGAAGGGGCTGAAGATCGTAGACGTTTTGCTACAGCTTTCCAGGAAGTTTTTGAGGCAAATCAGAATCCATGCTTTGTGGTATTTCTCATCCACTTCACTTGTGCATAATAATCGAACTAAATTACCTAAAACTACCAAAATTATAAAATATTGACCCAAATAACAAAAAATTATGGATAAAATATAAAATTCCTTACACGATATTCCAAGATCCCCCCAAAAACTCTACTAGTAAAATTATAGTATAATCCGTTTATCGATAATATTGTCGATAAAACGCTAATCACTAACGATGAGAAAAATCAACATAGACGACGTGAGACAAAAGTTAACGAGCAGAGACAACAGTGCATACTTATGGGGTAATTTCTTTTATTTTTTCACAACTCTATGGTTTCTAATGTGAGATGACATTAAGAAGGAAAAACAAATATATTGTTTTTAGAATAAGGAACGTTCATTAATTTCGTGAGAATGTCTTTTAAAGGGAAAACTTGTTTAGGCGCGTTGAGCGGTATTCTTGGTATGAGGTAAATCTACAATTTCGTATCATGACATGCTAGTAAGCATGACCGCTAGTATACCTAGTACCGATAGTCTACATAAAATAATAAATAACTAAGATTTTTTAAATTTGATTACAGATAAATACCGTATTATTTAAACTTTATATACGTGGAAAGGTCAAATAGAAAGTAGAATATGAAATCGAATGTCACTATTATTAAATAAAGCCTCTGTCACGTCATTAAAGACTAAGTTGCATGAATTCGGTGTCTTAACTCTGTTTCCCCCCTCAGCATACTCTTGATAATTTAATGTATGTCCGCAAAAACTTACATAATCTGGATTTAGTAAAAGATCAACATAATTTAAATACTAGAAACAGCAGCAATTTGGTCATTTCACGCTTCTGGCTCACTAGAACTAAAAGCAGTTTTTGAGGTAATAGCCTCAGGTGTCATAAAAAAGTCCCAAAGCACATTACCGATTTACCGGATAGTGAGTTCAAGAACCATGTCAGGCGGGTTTTAATATCTAAAGATTATTATAGGGTAGATCAATATGTGAACAATTATGACGTCTGGAAATGACGCACGTCTCTGTGCATTTACTAATAACGAATGTAACTATTTATGTCTTGTAAAAGTATATAACATGAAGAGATAAACCGGATCTAGTTTGTTGCCGGTTCTTCTCGATGACTGGGTCCTTTGTCTAAACCTGTGGTAGCTTCGACGTTCAAAAGTGCATTCTCAGAGCCTAAACTAAATAAAGTATATTTTGATTATGTCTGTCTCTCTGCCAGTTCGCGATAAACTCAAAAATACTAAACGGCTTGTTATGCGGTTTTCACCAGTAGATAAATTGGTTCACGAGAAAGGTTTAAGTATAATAATTTGTCTACGTTTTTATGTTATCAGGGCGGGACAACGTCCGCTGGGCTCGTTAGTCCACAATAATTGAAATCCTCTCTCCAGATTTATTATTCTAGTTTCGAGGTGCATCATCACTATTCTATTGGAAAAAACATAATGATTTTATAATAAACAATCTAAATATGTTAATTATAGTTTTTAAGAATATTATATACACATTATATCCAATTTTTAAAGCTTAGATGTTTTTCTGTGCCACCTATATGCGAAGTCGATTATCCAACATGTCCAACATAATGGATTTCGACGTGACGTTATCATATAGTAATCGCCGGGTGTTTAAATTACTTTCTTGTTTTCAAAATTCAAAGCACGTTTTCTATGCTCTTTACAGTTGACTGCCTAATGACGTCACGAACCAGAGCAACATGGCGGGTTACGTTTTCGCGCGGAAAAATGTAAAATTGGAATACCCCTTCAGGAAATTTATAAGTTTCATAAAAATGTAATAAAGAAATAAAAAATAACTTACTGCCTTATTATTAAATTTGAAACTTTGATTTCGAAAATCGTATATAGGAGGCATAACGCTTTTTACTTACATGAAGATTTATACTATGAGTTAACCTCTAATGCAACATCGTTCGACACTATTGTCGAGTAGGTAAGATGGCAGCCATTTTGTTAGAGCTTTCCAGTGAATTTTTGTAGTAAGTCAGAGTCTATGCTCTGTAGTATTATTTTCCATTCACTTCACTTGTGGACTACCAAACTATATTGCGTAAAACACCACCAATATTACAAAATATATAAAGCCAAATAACACAAAATTATCGCTGTGGTCTGGCGGTTAATTTCGCTCCCGCACACCCGATTAGGCCTCCCACGACAGCGGCTCAAGCCTAGGTTTGATCCCTCGGTTGGGAGCCCTTGAGTGCGTTGCTTGCGCGATACGGTGACACACAAATATACATCACTGCTACAACACTACACGATCACCCCCACACACGTGCACGCCAACACGCTTACACATGAAAGTGGAAGAGTTTACTTTTTTCCCTCATCGAACTAAAAGACTCTCAATTTTCCGATAATAAATATATGGAGGAGTTACTGAGGCGTGTATGCTTGGTACACATATACGTTTCAACAACTCATACATATATGAATAGTTAGCTAGGTTAGCTAACATAGGTTGCGATTTTGCATGCAACAGGCAACAGCCAAGCCGAGGTGTGCCGTGCACCCTTGAGCTGTTTGCAAAATAAAATCGGCTGAGTTCCTTAAGTGCTCGTTTTAGTAGTCCGGTGAAGCTGTTAAGACCTTGCTGGGTCAATATCGTAGACATTTCGAAAAAAAAAAACACAAAATTATGAATAAAATATAAAATCCACTACATGCCATTTCAAGATCCCGCCAAAAACTCTATCTTGAAATATGATATTATTTAATTGAACAATCAAAACTGATTATTCTTATTATATTACAAACTAGTTGTGCCCGCGATTCTGTCTTGTCTCTTATATACAAAACAGTGACCAATAATGTTATCCGAATGTATTAAGTTTAATTACTATCTACTTATCTCTCGTACTTAAGTACGTAACTCGCATTGTCATTCAAATTATAATAACTTTTAATAGAGTGAACCAATTTTAATGAAACAAAGACTAAATGTTACTCAATGGCATGCTTTATCATTTTTTTGAAAAGGTTTAATTGGGAGTGCATACTTTAGCACTGATGCGTGTTCATACAAACAGACATACATTTCTAAAATTAATTAAAATGTATTTTATTTGTTATTCCTAGACACTTGCAACATTTTTTTACAAAAATCTAAAAAGTATAGATACTGTAGATTTACATTCTTATTATATGTATAGTTGATATCATTTCGATGTTACTCGATAATTAATTCTCGATATCGATGTATGTATACGCCTCATCCCTAATTCATAATATCGTCAACGTGCAAGAATTCCCATTCTCACTTAATCCCGTAAATTGGCGCATTCAGTTGTGACGTTTATTAGGAAATATGGCGGAATTAAAGATGGCGGCGGACGGGTGTGGCTGCGAAAGCTTTTATACACACCTTTAGAAAAGTTATAAAGCAATATATTTCCTTTGCTTCGCTGAAAGCCAAAGTTTTCAATAAAATGCGTCTATTTTTCATTATTTTCGCAGACTTATTTAGGCTAATTGAGCGGTTTTTTTTTTTTCAGGTGATAAAGTTGTGTTTTCGCGTCATTACATGCGATCATCCATATTATGTTTCAGTACCATGCGTCGAACTAGCGACACATAGTACAGCAGCCTGTAATTTTTTTTTTCTCGAACTGACTACGCTATTGGCCTTACAAGGCCTTTACAGCTTCACTGGACTACTAAGGCGAACGCTTAAGGCACTCAGCCGATTTTATTTGGGCAACTAGCTCAAGGGTGCACGGCACACCTCGGCTTGGTTGTTGCCTGTTACATGCAAAACCGCGACCTATCTTTTTTTTTTAAACTTGGGCAATCCCTTATGGATACCCAACGTCCCGGGGGAGAGAGTGGGTTATGTCCGACTCGCACGGACTAAAACCTCATGGTGTACGTCTTCCGCTATGGTTGGGACTGCACGAGATCTAAACCGCGACCTATCTTAGCTAACCTAGGCTAACTAACCATTCATATATATATGAATTGTTGAAACGTATATGTGTACCAAGCATACACACCTCAACAACTCCTACATACATATATTTCTTATCGGAAAGAGCAGCCTATGTTGTTTAATTGATTAGTAAATTATATAAAAATATATCTAATTATTGCTCCGAGTGCCAATAGATATGAAAACCGGACTTATGTTTATAATCTCAGAAAAAAAATGAAAGTAATTAAGACCATAATTAATTTAAAAAAGGAAATTCTCAAAAAAAAGAATTAACAGACTTCAATATTAATCAGAGGCATAAAAATAAGGCACTAAAAACCGGAAAATAAATAGTTTATCAAATTAACCGAATTAAATAACACATATGAATTCCGACTTCCAATACATCTCTAGGTAGCACACATATCCATATGTTTTATTTAATTTGGTTAATTTTATAAACTATTTATTTTCCGGTTTTTAGCGTTTTATTTTTATGCCTCTGATTAATATTGAAGTCAGTTAATTCTTTTTTTTTATTTACTTTATTTTTCCATTTTTAGTGTACACAAATATATTTTACTAAAACATGCGGGTCATCTAATGGTAAGTGATCACCGTCGCCCATGGACACCTGCGACACGAGAGGAATCACAGATGCGTTGCCGGCCCTTAAGAAAGGAGTAGGCTTGTTTCGTGAACGTCGTGTTACTTTGTCACGGATCCCATAATCAGAACCTAACCAAACTCTCATCAAACTACCCTTGACGAACATCCTTTACAATAAAAAATGAATCATTGAAATCGGTTGGCATGATATTGAGTTATTCGTCTATTTGTCGTTCGACACACTTAATGCAAATTTCACACTTACACGGTTTTGCACTGAATGCCGTTGACAGAACTGGACCAAAAAAAAAATGGGACCACACGGGAAGCACTAGCTTTTAAATAAAAAAAGAATCATCAAGGTTCAGCCAGTCCAAAGTTATGAGGTAACTACCATAAAAAAAAAACATACAGTCGAATTGATAACCTCCTCCTTTTTTTGAAATCAGTTAAAAATTAAAAGACAACATTCCATTATTTTGACTTGATTTTTTTTACACAATTTCGTCATTACTACTTAGCACGTAAGCAAAATCTTAATGACATGTAGACTGAAGCTCAATATCCGTCAGTAAAAGTTAAAATCAACAGACACTTCAATTCTGTTTACATGTGTAAATAAACCCGTGAACGTTGGGACTTTCCCATTAACAACATATAATGAATCATTCTATTTTTAACGCCCTATTGAACTAGCTTAGGGGTTGAATTAAAAATTATATTATTGGTCAACAATTTCGTATAAGAACACATCGAGTTTAAACTTTTATGCTTCTAAACACAACAATTCAATAGTCTGTAAGACATATAGTTTTATTTACATATAGACTAGTTATACCCGCGACTATGTTCGCATAGAACCTATGTAAAAAAAATAGTGATTATTAAAATCATCTATATATATTAAGTATATTTACTTATCTACTTTTCTCTCATACTTAAGTCGCGCCCCCATTAAAATTACAATAACTTTTGATAGAGAGAACCGATTTTAATGAACCAACACTAAATGTTACTCGATGATATGCTTTAGGATACTTTATGTAGGATGTATGTGTTGGATGTTCAAAGATTGTAGTCCGGTGAAGCTGTAAAGACCTAGTAAGGCCAATAGCGTAGTCAGTTCGAAAAAAAAAATGTTCAAAGGAACAGATAGACGTTTGTAAAAATGATTGAAATGTATTTTATTTTATATAGATTTACATTCTTATGTACAGACTTCGTATCAGACGACTAAGCCAACGCTGCTGTGCAGTCGGACATTTCAGTAAATAACCTACCTAGTATTATAGTTATATATATAAATACATAAATATACACGAAGGGTGGCTGAATAAATAATAACATGCAAATTGAATGCAAGCGCATCACTATTTGAACAGGTTATCGCGTCCTCCCAGCGCGAATACATTTCGCCACAGCTGATTAGTGATGTGACCGTTGCGCGAGATATCGATCATTTTAAAAATTATTGATATTTATTATTTCGTAGTGAAAGTATGATGACGCGCATTGAACGCTATTGTAAAGTGAATTATCACGCTCGGGTCGGTGATGGCTAAATATACATGAATATTATAAAACTGGAGGGTTTGTTTGTTGGTTGAACGCGCTATCTTAGGAGCCACTGGTCCGATTTCAAAAATTCTTTCAATGTTAGACAGCTCATTTTTCGAATATCATTACGTTAAGACCAATAGGAGCGAAGCAGTAATGAAAAATGTTTCAAAATCAGGCGTTTTTTCTTTTGTTTTTAACGTTTGTGTAAATATTAGCCCAAAGTCGCCCAATCCACTTGGACGAAGACAAAACAAAATGGCGCGAAAACGCACACATACATAAACTGTCTTAGATAAAATGTGGAAATGAAACGGCAAATTCTGAATAACGGTGGTGAAAAAGAAATAGTTATATGATGTTTAAATACGGACGGATTGACGGAGCAGCCGTAAAAAAGAAGCTAGCTAGCCAACTTTTAACGAAACGCTGTCGAAGCGTTTATGATGCATCTATTGTTACAATATGATTGGGTGTTTCATTGAACTGTGGCAAATTTGTTTCTGTGTTTGACCGCTACAGGTGCTAAAGTAGTCCAAAGTATTTGGTGCATTGTATTTACTGCAGCACAAATTTAAGTACTGAACACAAACATCATAAAGTTCTTTACATAGAGTAACCAGGCCAGTACAGTACATTTGCGAAGGCTACAAATGTGATAAAAGCCTACAACAATGATGGAATATTTTCAGTTACGTCTCCAAGTATACTATTTAAATACCTGTTCCGTGATTTACCGTTTTTTATGATACGAGAATCATGTCAGAATAGATAACCACCATAAGATAGTTGTAAGCTATATAAACCTTTAATAAACGACACACTTCTTTAATAGGTCGACAACACGCGATTCCCTTAGTTGTGCTAGTGTCTATGGACGGCGGTGATCACTTAACATCACGTCAACCTCCTGTACGTTTGTCCTGTTTAATATAAAAAATGACCCAGTTCTCAGCGTGTTTAGACACACCGGCAGTCTGAGTTTTCGGAGTTGGAAAACGTCGTATTGAGCCCACAGTATGGTAGTAGCTTTATTAAGCGTACTTGGCTAGCTTTCAGCCTAGAGTTAAAAAAGAGAGAAAGAAGAGAGAGTAACGCAACTGTTGGTGTATTTCAGCAGCTGTAGTTGAGAGTCAGTCCCCTCTAAGATTAGAGTGTTTACCTTCTTAGATCACATCGTCTTTTAAAGTCAGATATGATTGTGGGTAAACCTTAACTATAAAGCAACAAATCATTCGTTTTCGTTTTTTTTTTCGAATTGACTACGGCAGCGTGATCCGTGGTTTCGCAGGCGTGGGCGTGAACACGCTCTGTTTCGAGAGACAGGCTGGTACTGATCATTCGCTGCCAAAATTTCGTCGAGAGGATCGGTAAAAATATGTCGCGGACGTCTTTTATAACGCGCAACTTTCGGTACGGGTTCGTAATCCGCGGCGAGTACCACTAACGGGCTGCATTCGTTTTCGAACCATCCAGTGTTGTATATACAATAGTTCGAACCACTGCACTATTGTCCTAGAAAGGCTTAACAGCTTCACCGGACTACGGTTATATACACGGTAGCAGCGAGGCTTATTTCTACCAAGTCTCACTATGCTCGCTTCCCATCAAGTATATATAGATGTATATATAGTCCTCCTCATCGATTTCGATGACGGCGACCCCAAAGCTTTCTTTCGAACGTGGGCCCTAATGTGAATCGCGAAACCAAACTTATTTTTGAAATCCTGATTACATACAGAGCAGAGAGCTGTCCATTCTGATTATATGTATATGTGTAAAGAGGTTACGGTTTATCTAATTTTTTTTTATCATAGGAGGCCTACGAACAGGCAGGTCACTTGATATTTATTGATCACCGCCCTACATAGACGCTAGCAACTCCAAGGGAGTCGTAACTACGTTGCCGGCCTGTTTTTAGGGAGAATAGAGAAGGGGGAGGGGAGAGGAGATGGGAGGGTAGAGGAAATGTGTCTCTGGCACTCTCATTGACCGAATGAAACGCAACAATTCAAGTACTGTTACTTCAAGTCGGTTTTTATGGTTCGGGTGGTACTACCACGGTTGAGCCGACCTATTCATGCTGAAACTAGATTCAGCTTCAGCGTGGCTCTACCACCTACAAAGTGTCAAGTATAGTGAGTGGAGTTATGTTATGGCGCTACAGTATAAAATTACATTTCAGTAGCAACATTTAACAACCTTTATTTCTCTTCTCTACCTTTTACTAAACTACCATCTTCAAACACATAAAAACGCCATAAAAATGAATAAAGAATATGATAAGAGCATCACATTTCAAGAAATATTAGTAAAATCCGGATATTATAATAATTTATTGAAATAGAATTCCACCCTGCTGTGTTAAATTGGCATTAAAACTCCACGGGGTTGGCCAGAGATATTAACTGTTTAATTATATACCAACATAGTATACACCCTTCTCATCATCTTTAAAAAAAAAACATCATTAATTTTAGCCCCTGAGAAGATATTAAGGGCAAGCAAGTTACACACAACCAACAATTCATCACAACATATTTCCAAACAAAGTCCTCAGGCCACGTCTATCTGTTTGAGATAAACTCAAAAACTACTCAACGGATTTTCATGCGGTTTTCACCCGTCGATAAAGTGCTTCATAAGGAAGGTTTAGGTATATATTTTGTCTAGGTTTTTTTTATTATCTGGACAGTACAACATCCGACGAGCCCGCTAGTTAGACATAATTGTAGCAATAAACCATGAACAAGTATTATAACATTTTTTTTAAGTTAAAACTTCTATAGGCACTTTGAGCGGTATATTTTTGGGCAAGAGGTAAACTTATGATTTCGCATGATGACATGCTAGTAAGCGTAGTCGATCGTATTGTTGAACGGCTTACGTCAGTATACGCGTAGTATCCGATATACTACGCATACTGTGTACATCAAACAATATTCAAAGTGTTAAAAATTATTTAGTAAGCACTGACACTTAAGGGAACGACAGCGGATCAATATTTTACCAATTGTAACTATAGGTCCGACACAAATGTAATTTATATACGGAGTTGTTAATGAACTAATAGCCGTTCTAAACTTAGTACAAGTAAATCTCCCAGCCTTTTTTTTAAATTTTATTTTGGCAATTAATATTTCAGATTATTATTGCAATTGTAAAGTAAGTAATAATATTATAAGTGTTTTCTGAAAATTTCAATGTTTTAACAAGATGGCGGCTACCTTGGAATCTCAGAATTTATGCTCCTTAGTATTATCTTCCATTCACTTCACTTGTGCCCAATAACTGAATATCGCCAATATTACAAGATATAGAGCCGAATGACACAAGATTAAGGATATGATATCAAGTCCACTACATTAGCTTGGTCTAATCTCCTACCAAAAACTCCGTTTTAAAAAGTTAACTAATAAAACTTCATATGGTGTTAACAACCACAGATATACCGACACGATTATCATCAGCCAATAAAATACCCACTGTAGTGTCATAGGCGTCTTCTCGAAAAAAGGTATGGGGATAATCATCACGCCAGGCCACGATGTATTGGCGATTTCAAACGCTGAGAAATCCTGTTCTATTGTATATTTCCTCACATAAGATGGTACAAGAATGTTTCTCAGATTCTGGTTTCCTTACGATGTATTCTTTCATCGTCAGCTCATAGTGTTACCAATTTAAACTAGTAAATGTACTTGGTACATACCAGGCTTCGAACTGTTATACCCTAACCATGTACCCTTATATACTGACCTTTCTCCGACACCACAGTTCTATACCCCTTCCTATCCAGTATCTTTTCCAGTACCTAGCGTCGGCACTTTCCGAGTCCTCACACGTTCCAAGTTACCAGCCAGTCAGTCTTAGTTCATTCCAAACCTCGGTCCAGAGCACTTAAAATCCTTATAATTCAGTGTTAAATAATGTGAACAATTCTTCTTTAAATAATAAATGTATAATTAATTAAATAAATATTTTTTTTAAAAGGGATTTTTTAAGATCCCTATAACAGAACGTTCGGACATCTGATTGATATTTTTTTTTTATTGTAGCTCGGCAAAGTGACTGCATTATGCCTGATGGTACAATCCAAAAATAATAGCAACCACCGATAGACACACTGTCCATCGCCGGTCGCCACTATCATGCCGGCCTGTAATAAACTGGATATGCACAGGCTGATCCCGAAACGCGACGCGCTGAAGCGAGTCACTATGACGGGCTTTTTCGCCATATGCATGGTGGTTGCGACCCAGTCGGGTTGTAAAACCCTACCACCCCGCTTTCGCCATTGCCTCGATCGTTATTCAGCAGGGTGCATCACGTGCAGGTGAGGTTGGCTTGGGTGTCTCAAGTCTTATGATGTTATTCGACACCCCTTACACCCCGAACCCTGATCCCGAACCCTTACACCGATCAAACTACTCAGATACCACGACTTAATTATTGTTTACAAGTATTTTTTTTTATAAATAGAAAAAGAATGTCGATAACTCGTAAGATCGACACTATCCTCTCCCTATGTAGCTATGACCGTATAATTAGACAGTGTATCATGGCGCGCTGAATATCGTCAGCTTGTTTGTTTGTTTAACTGATGAAGCTTATCTACACTGGCTAGAGATAGCAGATTCGTTAAAATTATTATATATATTTAAATATCTGTATATTTGTCTGTCCATGCCATTTTATAACGAAATCCGTTAAATAGACACAGAAACGTGTAGCATGAAGGTTTTATAGTTAAGTAAGTGTGTAGGAAAATCGCATTTCCCGTCTAGACATGTAGCAGATGGCGTAGGAATTACCCCGAGTTCAGATTTTCTTATTTCTGTGAGCATTTGTTAAAAATGAAAACTCTAATATAGTGAACCCCAAACAGTTGACAATTGGCAACTGTTTCAACGATCTTATTATAACACCTTTCTCCACTAATTAAGCAGAAGTTTCAAGAAAAATAGCCTTTCTCGTCTAGACAAGTAACAGATGGTGTAGAGATTGTCGGCTTCAGATTTCTTATTTCTGTGAATATTTGTTAAAAACTCTAATAACTCCACAAATAGTTGCCAATTGTCAACTGTTTCGACAATCTATTTTAAACACCTGTTTCAACTAATAGAGCAAAAGTATCTAGAAAAATCGCATTTTCCGTCTAGATATATAAGCAGATGATGAAGAATTTCCCCTGACATCAGAGTTTTTTATTTCTGTGATCAGTTGTTAAAAATAAAGACTCTAATCTAATGATCCAAAAACAGATGCCAATTGTCAACTGTTTTAACAAAGAAACTCCTTGCTTCACAAAAATATTTCCAAATAGCTGACCCGTGCAACTTCGTCTGTATTAAATCGGTTATTACCGATTTCAATTTTATTTTTAAACGCGAAAAATCTTAACAACAAAATAAAAATATTAAATCCACTACATGGCAGACCAAAATCCCGCCAACAACTCCAACACAATAATCTTATCTATGACACATTTTACTCATCTGTGTTGTTAGATTTCGCGCCCGCGTACATTTATCACGTTCTATCATATCTCCCTTAATTAGTAAAAGTTCTTTCTCTTTCTAACTCTGGCCAAGTGTCAATTTTCTATCCCTTTTCGTTATTTTTTCTTTCGTTATGCCTTCTGCCTATGTAGACAATTTCGCCAACGTCAAATGTGACAAATACATATTTTAAACTTAATGTCAAATATTCAGTGTAACAACGAAGAATAATCTAAAATAGCAACATATCAACATCGATAAATCACCAAAAGGGGATAGGTACTGTGTTGTGAGTGCCACAGAGATTATATACCACCAACCTTTGCCCGCGACTTCGTTCGCATGGAATAATTACTTTGATCTAACGCTAACACGCATCGGAAGCGGAAGAGAAAAAAACCCGATTCTGAAATATTCTTCAATGGTGCTCCGATCCTATTGGTCTTGGCGTGATGATATATAGCCTTTCTCGATAAATGAGCTATGTAACAGTGAAACATTTTTTCAAATCGGACCAGTAATTCCCGAGATTACCCCCCACAACGTCACGAACTCACAAACTTTACCTCTTTATAATATATTTCGGGAATATACATTGTAGTCCGGTGAAGCTGTTAAGACCTTGCTGGGTCAATAGCGTAGTCATTTCGAAAAAAAAAAGGGAATATACATACATATGCATCTTTTTCCGTTGGAAACTCCGGTGAAGCTGTTAAGACCTTGCTAGGTCAATAGCGTAGTCATTTCGAGAAAAAAAAAACCGTTGGAAACGTAACAAAACGTCTCAAGCGCTGTTTAAATTTGTTTGGAAGATCGTACGGAAATATGAAAGAATTTGATTAAAATACCTTCATATAAAAAGTGACGGACTATGATAGAACTAGAAAGTTTTTCAAAACAATTTACAGATTGGCGTTCAATTGTTCCAATTTTATAGCATCAAATGTTTGTAATATATAATGAAGGTATATATATGATATATCTATACTAATATTTTAAACAGGAAAAGTTTGTGAGTTTGTGACGTTGTGATGTTATGACTTTGTGACGTTGTAGGGAGTAATCTCAGGAACTACTGGTCCGATTTGAATAATTCTTTCAGTGTTATATAGCTCATTCATCGATAATGGTTATAGGCTATATATCATCACGCTAAAACCAATAGGAGCGGAGCACAAATGAGAAATGTTTCAAAATCGGGATGTTTTTTTCCTTTTGAGAACTGCTGCGTTAACACGCACTAACGTGTTAGTTTATATGTAATAGATATTCGACGCGAACGAAGTCGCGGGCAGAGGCTAGTAAATAATATAGTCTTTATGAGATAGTAGTTTGACCGGTAAAATAGGAACATAGCTCCATTCGTCCTTTATTGACGTTAATCTATATCATTCCCAACCATACCTATTTAAAAATATCACGCCACCTTTTTTATATTATAGACGGCAACAAACTGGTGGGTCACCTGATATTAAGTGATCACCACCATTGTAGTGTTAACCAATAAATGACAACACAATTTACATAGAAACACTTTAGTTTATTCTTATATTACAGATTCACAGAACGTAGTAAACTGTTTTTTCTCGAACTGACTACGCTATTGACCTGGCAAGGTCTTCACAGCTTCACCGGACTACGAAGTAAACTGATTTATCGCTAACACGAAAAAGAACGACCATTTTACTCTCAAGTATATGAGTGACACACGCTAGTGTTGCCATTCTGTTACATCTATAGACACTAGCAACACCAGGGAAGTCGCAAGTGCGTTGCCATCCTGTATATGGAGGGTGGAGGAGTAATGAGGAATTCTCCGGCGCTCTCACTGACCGAACGAAACGAAACAATGCAAGCACGGTTACTTCACGTCGGTGTTTTTGTAGGTTAGGTGGTAGTACCCCGGGTGAACCGACCCATTTATGCTGAAACCAGTAATAGCTGATGTAGGTGGTAGAGCCCTGCTGAAGCTATTTTTGGTTTCAGCATGAAATGGGTCGGCTCCTCCGGGGTAGTACCACCCCTCTCACAGATAACCGACGTGAAATAACAGTGCTTGCATTGTTGTGTTTCGTTCGGTCAGTGAGAGAGCCGGAGGCCCACACCCCTTCCTCTTTCCTTCTTTCCCTTTCCTTCCCCTCCCCCTTCTCCCATATACAGGCTGGCAACGCACTTGCGACGTCCCTGATGTCGCTAGTGTCTATGGACGGTGGTGATCACTTAACATCACGTGACCCACCAGTTCGTTTGCCTTCCTTTGATATAAAAAAAAAAAAAAGCTCCAGCGTAACTCTACTACTTACAAAAACCATCTCTTTTTGAGCTTTCCTTTTTTCTTTTATGTACCCATGGTATCTACTGTGACTTTTATATACGTTGGTCATGTAATCTATAGTAACAGGGCGACAGAGCCTAGCTCGGTTCTTAAAAAAACATTTTTAAATTAAAATAAACTGTTACAAAATAAAATAAAAAAATATTAAAAAAGAATATCTCTTCTGCAGTCACTCGGATTCGAACTGGGGTTTCACGGATTTTCGAAGCAACCGATTTATTTCCATCTGAGCTAATTTTGTTTTGACAGCGGCGGCGAAATTTACCTTTATATTCTAGCTATATTTTTTCATTGGCTGAAAACTCAGTTAAAAAAGTTTTCTATGGATAAAATCTAGCTAGATCGATTTATCGTCCCCGAAACTAACTACATACTAAGTTTCACGGAAATAGCTGACGCCGTTTCCGAGATCCTGAATATATAAAAATATACAAGAATTGCTAGCTTAATGGTATTAGATAGATAGATATATGACACGGCCAATTCCATTATAGAGTTTTTATTTTTTTTATATCTTGATTTTTTTTAAATAGAACATTGGTTGCCAAAAATAAATAAAAGAAGGAAAAATAACTTTTTAAAACGTTTTAAAAACTGAACGAAGCCACGAACGGCCACTAGTATCTTGTAACTATGTACACGTTATCAAATCCGTTTTGAGATATCTGACAATTGATAACTTTTTTCATATATATATAAAATAAATATTAACTTTTCTCACGGTGTGTTGGAACCGTCCAACTGATAAAAAAAGCATCATCGTACACCTGAACTTGTGGCAGCGGGTTAGGTCAAGCCGATTTAAATACTAGAAAGAGTGGCAAACTAGTAGTCCCATGTTTCGGACTCAGCAAAACCATTAACAGCTTTTTAGGTAATAGTGTTAGGTTTAATCTAGGTTCGATCTCTCGGTAGGGAGCCCTTGAGTACGTTGCTTGCGCGATACGGTGTCACCGTGTCACAAATATACATCACCGCTACAACACTACACGATCACCCCCACATACGTGCACGCCTACACGCTTACACATGAAAGTGGAAGGGTTTACTTTTTTCCCTTATCGAACTGAAAAACTCTCAATTTTCCGATAATAAATATATGGAGGAGTTGTTGAGGCGTGTATGCTTGGTACACATATACGCTTCAACAACTCATACATATATGAATAGTTAGCTAGGTTAGCTAAGATAGGTCGCGATTTTGCATGCAACAGGCAACAGCCAAGCCGAGGTGTGCCGTGCACCCTTGAGCTTGTTGCCAAAATAAAATCGGCTGAGTGCCTTAAGCGCTCGCCTTAGTAGTCCGGTGAAGCTGTTAAGACCTTGCTGGGTCAATAGCGTAGTCACTTCGAAAAAAAAAAAAAAAAAAAGTTAGGTTTAACAACAAACTCCCAAAGCACGTTACCGATATGCTGAACAATAAGTTTAAGCGTATGTCAAATTATTAATATACTAGTTTCTGTCCGCAACTTCGTCTGCGTGGAAAAGTTACTTTAGTCTAACGAAAAAAAAAAACCCTATACATAGCCATCCTCGATAAAGGAGGAACACTAATCAACACTATACCTAACACTTAAAGAAATTTTCAATTCAGACAAGTAGTTCCTGAGATTAACGTGCTCATACAAACAGACTACAGTTTTATATATATATTTTTTTTTTATATCAAAGGAGGCAAACGAACTGGTAGGTCACGTGATGTTAAGTGATCACCACCGTCCATAGACACTAGCGACATCAAGGACGTCGCAAGTGCGTTGCCAGCCTGTATATGGGAGAAGGGGGAGGGGAAGGAAAGGGAAAGAGAAGGGACGTGGGCCTCCGGCTCTCTCACTGACCGAACGAAACATAACAATGCAAGCACTGTTATTTCACGTCGGTTATCTGTGAGAGGGGTGGTACTACCCCGGAGGAGCCGACCCATTCATGCTGAAACCAAAAATAGCTTCAGCGGGGCTCTACCACCTACAATCCTAACTGTACCTACAAACCTATCTGTCTGTCTATTTGTTTCGGTTACTCTCCGAAACGATACATTTTGACGGGATTTTCACTGGTAGATGTTGTTGTTGTAACAAGTAACTTAGTCTATATTTTAGCAAAGATTTGGGGTATACGGCGCAATTTAATAAACCAAAAAGGCAGTGTCCTAAAACGCACGCTCCGGACAACGCCCGTTTACATTTCCTCTTGATGTATAGGTTGTTTGCCCGAACCGGTGGTGGATTTGATGTTCATGAGCACCTTCTCAGGGCCTAAATTGAATAAAGTATTTAATTTTACATTGGACATAAATTTATTCACTAAATTCCACGCGGTCGATGTTAACAGCTGGTATATCACTTAGAAAACAAAGTCCTCCGCCGCGTCGGTATATCTGTTCGCGATAAGCTCAAAAACTACCCAGTTGATTTTCATGCGGTTTATTAATAGAGTGATTCGGTAGAAAGCTTTAGTTATATAATTTATCAGGATTCTATGTAAATTGGTTGAAATATAATGATAAATGTTGGAAGTATCGGAAGAAATCAAGCCGGCTGTGAGGTTTCGTCGAAAACGCTGCCTAAACCCTTTGAGATATAACAAAACAATTGGGATAATAAACGATGCAGAAGAAGGCGCGGGTATGTATATAAAAAAGTGTTTATTAGAGTATTTACTAGATTAAGTTGCAAAGAATGGTCTTAGAGTGATACTATAAGACCTTTTCAACTTTTTGGTATCCGCGCCACCACTCACAGGCTAAAGTATCGAGTTTTGGCGGGATATTTAGTCTGTTATGTATGGATTTTATATTTAATTGATTGTATTATGTTATTCGATTCTATATTTTGTAATATTCATGGTGTTTTACGTAATATAGTTTGCTTATTGTGCACAAGTTAAGTGGACAGGAAATAATACCACGGAGCATGGATTCTGACTTGCCACAAAAACTTCCTGGAGAGTTCTAACAAGCGGGCCATCATCTCTTAGCTGATTGAAATGATTGCAAGAAACTTGTAATATCATTACCAACTCGAAAATGGCAGTAATAATCAAGAAGAATCATTGCCAAAAATAAAACTTAAGAAAAAGCAAGAGTATCCAAGCCTAGCGACTGTGAGCGTGTTCCTACAATTTTGACCACTCTTTACCGAATATTCAAATCTACAGAAATCCACATTAGAGAAGTTATTACAAAAAACGCTCACTTCGTTGCTTTGGATGTCACAAATCAAATCTGTCTACGCTAAGGTAAGCTAGGTATTCATACGTATAAGAATTCCTAAGACTCACAATATGTAAGCCGGCATGTGAGCCCCACGAATACAAACATGTATCTAGTATATGCCATAGAAGAGCCTTATTACCTTTTCATTCTGGAAAAAGTACTCCCAAGGGGTGATTTTTTTTTCGAAATGAAAACGCTGTTGACCTGAATCGGTCTTTACAGCTTTACCGAACTATCCCAAGGGATGAAAATATATCTTTTACTGCGTTAACACGAACAAAGCAGCGGATGAAAGCTAGTATTGTATAGGAATAGAAGTTTGTATATCACATACATATATAACATTTATAAGGACGGAATATCTCTTGAGCGATCATTATTAAAGTTGATGCAAGAGTTTTCTTTCATTGAGTAGATTTTGAAGCTATCAGCTTATTATCTCTCGACAATAGATATCGCGTAATGCGTCAAGTTATGTACTATTCATTTGAACCTCATGAAAACCGATACATATCTAATTGACATGATAAAATATTTATAATTAATCTATATAAGAATGTAAATCAAACATGTCTGTTCCGATAATAAATATATGGAGGAGTTTTTGAGGCGTGTATGCTTGGCACACATATACGTTTCAACAACTCATACATATATGAATAGTTAGCTAGGTTAGCTAAGATAGGTCGCAATTTTACATGCAACAGGCAACAGCCAAGCCGAGGTGTGCCGTGCACCCTTGAGCTGGTTGCCAATATAAAATCGACTGAGTGCCTTAAGCGCTCGCCTTAGTAGTCCGGTGAAGCTGTTAAGACCTTGCTGGGTCAATAGCGTAGTCAGTTCGAGAGAAAAAAAGAAATAAAAAAAGCATGTCTGCACTTTTTAGATTTCTGTAACAAAAAATGTTGCAAACATGTAGGAACAAGTAATAAAATACATATAAATTAATTTTAGAAATGTCTGCCTGTTTGTTTGAACAAGCATCACAGCTATAGTACTACGTTCACGACAAAACCTCATCAAGAAAATCCTAAAGCATATCCTTGAGTAAAACAAAACAGTCATGGTTTCATTATCATCAGTTTACTCTATCAAAATTTATTGTTATTTTAATAACTTTTTTTTTTTCGAAGTGACTACGCTATTGACCCAGTATGGTCTTAACAGCTTCACCGGACTACATTTTAATGACGACGAGACTTAAGTACGAGAGAACGCGAAGTCGCGGACAAAGCTAGTAAATAATATACGGTAAGGATACGGTTTGTATAATATGTATGTATAAATACAGTTTTATAATAAACCCTTATAAAATAGTTACTACGAGAAATATCAAGGATTGTAGACAAAAAATATCAAAATTAGCCGGTAACATTTTTGAGAGATATATCGTTATAAAAGAATTAAATTAATTAAACCTGCCTACCTACGTATATAATAAGCGTTATGTGTTTACAGGCAACATAATTCAATACAGTGAGAATTCTATACGAACCAAACAGACCGTACATTCTCCCTTACAAAACCAGCTTTTGTATTAAACGAAATCATCAAATTTTCATAGGAATAAACACTCACCGCTTACTCGATTCAATTGAAAAACACACGAGATATGTTTGTTAATACACAACACACTGAACAGTACACAGTGGGACACAGAAAAATACACGATGTGACAAAAAACACAATTCCCGTAGCGCAACGCGATACACACCCTACAAGTTCAAAGGGAAACGCGTACTGGCAAGAATTTTTTGTTTTGCTAGTACAGCGAGGCAGTGTTGCCGTTTTTGGGATGTTTTTTACCTGGTCTTTTTACCCGAGTATATATGTGCATGTTTTTTATCATGTTCTGTAACTTGCTTTGATTTATTTTTAAATGAAGATATCCTAATTCTGTGTATATGTTATATAGAATCTATACTATTTAAGATGTATAAACCACGATGCAATGAAACTTTTTTCGGGTTGGAGGAATTTACGTAAAAAATTTCGGAAAAATATTTCATTTAACGTACTAAAAAAGCGTTTTTAATTATAATTTAATAATTGGAAACTGGGAATGATAATGGATTTACCATTATAATAGTAGACAACATATCCAACTAATTATTTTATTTTCAGTCTGCGTATTAGAGTACGGAATACATGATAAATATAATAATCCATATGATAGACTCACGTTAAAATGAGCTGTTTTTTTATATCATTGAATCATTTTAAATTGAGCCATGGGCGCCGCTATATCGACTTTAGCTGTTCTGCCCAGCACCTTTAACTTTAGCCCTACACCGAAGCCGGCTGTAATACGACATGCGATACATGAATGAATAAATTTAAGACGATGTGAAAAATGTTACATTTTAGTAAAAAAACAGATAAAGCATTAAGTCTGTTACTCATTTATTCTTCATTGAATAACTCTTTCTAATGATTCTACTTTTTTACACCCTTTTAAGCAAATAAGCTTACCTCTACTACTGGTCCGATTTGAAAAAATATTTCAATATGATACAGCTCATTTATCGATGACGATTATAGGCTATATATCATACACTAAAACGAATAGGGGCAGATTACTAATTAAGAATGTTTAAAAATCGTATTTTTCCTCTTGATAGCTTCTGCTGCGTGTTAGCGTTAGCCCAAAGTAACTACTCCTCGCGAACGAAGTAGCAGACAGAGGCTAATTGATTATAACCCACTTAATTACTATTGGCCGATTCAATAGTCCAGTGAAGCTGTTAAGACCTTGCTGGGTCAATAGCGTAGTCAGTTCGAACAAAAAAAAAGCCGATTAACAGCACACATGCACCCCTGATCACGATTATATTTATCATAGTTAGCATATCCAACTACATACACTTCAAAAGAAAAAAGAAAAATCATATAATAAAAGATATCCTGTCTTGTCTAAACCAAGTAAATAAATTACCCGAAAGTTGTGGAAATAGTTTAAGGCTGGTATCACGAAAACTGATACCTGTCCCCACGCAAACGAGCGCAAAGCTTTCACGGGCCCTATAGTACAGTGAAGGGTGTCGCACACAAACATAATGTGTTAGAACAGGACAGCTATAGAAGTGTTAAATATTGTTCCTACAAAATTTTCGTAAGTACCTCATATTACTATTTCGTTCTGTTCGTACCTTGAAAATAGAGTTAGAGAGCTATGCTTGACGCAATCGTCCTGCTTGTCGACTTATTCGTATCGACGGGGACGGCGGGGACGTTGGTTCGAATCTCACCGTTCGTAGTCCGGTGAAGCTGTAAAGGTCGAAAAATTAAGGCCATTATCGTAATCAGTTCGAGAAAAAAAAAGCAGCTAGGTTTTACGTATGAAAATCTCACAAGTGATGGTACAGAATTTAAAAGGCTAAAATGGATTGAATCTATCGCGAGTCAAATTCACGTGAATAACATATTATATAATTCAACTAGTAAATGTTCGTGACATCGTTTGCATCCATTATATTTATAAACTAGCCTCTTCCCGCGACTTCGTTCGTGATCTCAAAAGTAAAAACATCCCGATTTTGTAACATTTTTCATCTGTGCTCCGGTTCTATTGGTCTTAGCGTGATGATATATAGCCTATAACCATTCTCGATGAATGAGCTATACAACACTGAAAGAATTATTCAAATCGGACCAGTAGTTCCTGAGATTACCCCCTACAAAGTCACAACATCACAACGTCACAAACTCACAAACTTTGCCTCTTTATAATAATAGTGTAGATAACTAGCTGTGCCCGCGACTCCGTCCACGTGGAACCTAAAAAGAGGGACTAATAAAATCATCTGAACGTATTATGTCCATTTTTTTAAGGCTGATTACGTTATTGGCCTAGTAAGGCCTTAACAGCTTCACCGGATTACATAAGTCCGTTATTTATCTATTTTTCTCTCAATCCTAAGTCGCGTCGCCATTAAAATTATAATAACATTTGATAGAGTAAACCCATTTTGATGAAACCAAAACTAAATTTTACTCGAAGCTATGCTTTATGATTATTCATAAAGGTTTTATCATGAACTCAGTACTTTCGTAGTGATGCATGTTCAAACAAACAGACAGACTGAATGCTTGAAATGTATTTTATTACTTATTCCTAGACACAGGCTACAATTTTTTTTTCACAAAACATCAAAAAAGTACAGTCACGTTACATTTACATTCTTACATCTATAATCTACATATATAGATATACATAAGTACGTGGGCGACCGAGCCTAACTCGGTCATTTAAAAAACATTTGCAAATTAAAATAAACTGTTAGGTTTGCCTTATAAATTTAAAAAAAAATCACAAACACAAAAATATATCAAAAAAAAATTATAATATATCTCTGCTGTCACTCGGATTTGAACTGAGGAGGTTACACGGATTTTCGAAGCAACCGATTCCCATCCGAACTATTTGTATTTTGACAACACTAAAATTGATTGAAATTTACCTTATTTTAGGTAGAGTATACTCTAGCTATATTTTTTCAATGCCAGAAAAATCTGTTAAAAAAGTTCTCTATGAATAAAATCTAGCTAGATCGATTTATCGTCCCCGAAACTACCTACATACTAAGTTTCAAGGACGTCGTTTTTGCGCGATACAGTGACACAAAAATTTACATCACTGCTACAACTCTACACGATCATCCCCACACACGTGCACACCTACACGCTTACACATGGAAGTGCAAGGGTTTTATTTTTTTCCCTTATCGAACTGAAAAACTCTAATTTTACGATAAAAAATATATGGAGGGGTTGTTGAGGTGTGTATGCTTTTTTTGTGAGTTGTTGAGACGCATATATGTACCAACATATATGCGTCTCAACAACTCAAACATATATGAATAGTTAGCTAAGTTAGCTAAGATAGGCCGCGAGTTTGCATGTAACAGGCAATAGCTAAGCCGAGGTGTGCCGTGCACCCTTGAGCTAGTTGCCCAAATAAAATCGGCTGAGTGCCTTAAGCGCTCGCCTTAGTAGTTCGGTGAAGCTGTTAAGACCTTGCTAGGTCAATAGCGTAGTCAGTTCGAAAAAAAAAAGATGACACAGTTTCCGAGATCCTGAATATATACAAATATAGAAATATACAAGAATTGCTCGTTTAAAGGTATTCGATAGATTATAATAGTATGAATAGAGGAAGCAAATTGTCCTATTTATCATCATCCCGAGCAGTCGAGTTTTTCGGGAGCAGAGATAATAAAATTTGAATAACGACCGCTGTTCAAGACAGTGACGGACGGACCCGACGCCACAGTTTTTTCAACATACATTCGTATTTGTACCAACGAATTTTCCACAATTCGCGTATATTAACTAATGCTAATAATTTAAAGTATAATCGATTTAATGTAATGTAGGTGGTAGAGCCCCGCTGAAGCTATTTTTGGTTTCAGCATGAATGGGTCGGCTCCTCCGGGGTAGTACCACCCCTCTCACAAATAACCGACGTGAAATAACAGTGCTTGCATTGTTGTGTTTCGTTCGGTCAGTGAGAGAGCCGGAGGCCCACGTCCCTTCCTCTTTCCTTCTTTCCTCTTCCTTTCCCTCCCCTTCTCCCATACACAGGCTGGCAACGCACTTGCGACGTCCCTGATGTCGCTAGTGTCCATGGACGGTGGTGATCACTTAACATCACGTGACCCACCAGTTCATTTGCCTCCTTTGATATAATAAAAAAAAATTCAAAAGAAAACACAATTATTTCATTGTTTTAATTATTCACTTCTGTTGGAAGTCCTTATGACAGTCTCGTTTTTTTTTAAAGTGACAACTTCTTTAGGCGCGTTGAGCGGTAGTTTTTTTGTAGGAGATAGACTCATGATTTCGCGTAATGAAATTACAGTAAGCGTGACCGGCCGTATTGTGCTTTTTTTTCGAAATGACTACGCTATTGACCCAGCAAGGTCTTAACAGCTTCACCGAACTATTAAGGCGAGCACTTAAGGCACTCAGCCGATTTTATTTCGGCAACCAGCTCAAGGGTGCACGGCACACGTCGGCTTGGCTGTTGCCTGTTGCATGCAAAATCGCGACCTATCTTAGCTAACCTAGCTAACTATTCATATGTGTATGAGTTGTTGAAACGTATATGTGTACCAAGCATACACGCCTCAACAACTCCTCCATATATTTATTATCGGAAAATTGAGAATTTTTCAGTTTGATAAGGGGAAAAAAGTAGGCGTGCACGTGTGTGGGGGCGAACGTGTAGTATTGTAGCAGTGATGTATATTTGTGTGTCACCGTATCACGCAAGCAACGCACTCAAGGGCTCCCTACCGAGGGATCGAACCTACGCTTGAGCCGCTGCCGTGTCGGAAATCGGACCAGTAGTTCCTGAGATTACCCCCTACAACGTCACAACATCACAAACTTTACCTCTTTATAATATTAGTATAGATAAGTATGATATCAATTATACTAACAATATTAACCTAATAATGTTATTAATTGATTTCTCCGAAACGGCCCTAACGATTTGGCCGACATTTTTATTGGGAAATAATCTCATTAAAGTTTATTTTTTCTAACGAATATGTCTATATATTAATATGTAAAGCGAAAAATTGTACCCCTTTTTAAGCGATCTCCGTGAACGTATGAACTTGAAATTTAGCATAGTTAGAGTTTATATGGCGGAGAAGTGCAGAAAGCTGTTTATTTTATATAAAATGCATTAGAAGTACATTAAATTAATTAAAATATGCACTACTCGTAATAATGCTTGAATTTTACACAACATATACACACATGTAAATAATAAAAGACATTTTGGCAGCCGTCACGTCTTCTTCTTCTTTTTCTTGTTTTGGCTCCGCAGAAGCACATGCCAGTGTCAATGTTTTCTTTCAATGGATAATACAATAATATTACAAGCCTCGAGTGATTATTTCAATATTCAGTGTCAATGTTTTCTTTCAATGGACATTATACTATAATAATATTACAAGCATCGTGTGATCATTTCAAAAGTCTAACAAGATGGTGGATCCCTGGTTAGACCTTCCAGGGAGTTTTTGTGGCATCTTAGAATTTCATGCTCCGTGGTATTATTTTCCATTCACTTCACTTATGCACAAAAACTAACTATATTACGTAAAACACCACCAAATTTACACAATATAGAGTCAAATAACAAAAGATTATGAACTTTATGAACTAGTATGTATGAATCGTTGAAGTTTTCTTTTCTAACGATGTCAAACGTAGCTCTTTTTGTAGCCTAGATAATAGACAATAGATGTATTTTGAGTTTTTGGCGGGATTTTTATCTGTCATGTAGTGGATTTTATACTTTATTCATAACCTTGTGTTATTTGATTGTATATTTTATAAAAATTGTAGTGTTTTACGGAATACAATTCGGTTATTGTGCATAAGTGGATTGAATGAAAAATAATACCACGGACCCATGAATTTCGTGATGCCAGAAAAACTCTCTGCAAAGTTCTAATAAGGGAGCCACCATCTTGTTGGAACGTTGAAGTAATCACACGACGCTTATTGTGTAAAATATATTGTAATCTTCATTGAAACAAAACATTGACACTGGCAAATGCTTGGGCGGAGCCAAAACAAGAAAAAGAAAAAGAAAACAATAGCTACTTTAAGAATCATCACATTTATATTTATTTATTTATACTTTTATACATCTGATTAAGTAAATATTAGGTGTGTTTGGCGGGATCTTAGTGTGTCATGTAGTGGATTTTATGTTTTATTCATAATCTTGTGTTATATCACTCTATATTTTGTCATATTAATGATGGTTTACGTAATATAGTTTGATTTTTGTGGATTAGAAATAATACCACGGAGCATAAATTCTAACTTGCCACAAAAACTCCATGTAGAGTTCTAACAAGCGGGCAACCATCTTGTTAGTTCATTGAAATGGTCGTAAGAAACTTGTAGTATTATTGCCTACTATGTATTACCTTAGTATGGTTGCTAAAAAATACACAAGAAAAAATTGAGCCGTCACGGGACGCCTGGCAGGTGTGAAACGTCGAGATTGTTTTGTATAAGTTACTAGCCTCTGTCCGCGATATCGTCGCAACGTGGTTTGTAATAGTATTTTTTTTTTTTTATTTAGGGGCTTTTGTGGCTATATCGGCCCCATGGTAACCTTAACTTGATTTACAAGCTCAAAATCTTAAATAAACACATTATTACAGCTAATATAAAATGTGGTAGTATACTTTTCAAAATAAATAACTTCAGTCGATTTCGTTATTATTTCTATACGTAAAGACCATTTCTCCGTATCGAAGAGATTTCGTTTTCTCATCCAAATCCCGTAAGTATACAAAATAATCCACATTCAATGTGCCCATGCAAATAATTGCCCGCTACATATTTTCATTTTACGAACTTAAAATAAAAAAAGGTAATTTAACAATTCATTTTTTGGAAAAATGCGTTTAAAGATAAGTAACGTAATTATTTACTACTAGCCTCTACCCGCTACTTCTTCCGCGTGGAATAGTTACTTTGGGGTGCCACTAAGGCATAGCAAAAAACGATTTTGAAACATTCTTTATTGGTACTCCGCTCCTATTGGTCTTTTTTTCCTCGAACTGACTACGCTATTGACCTAGCAAGGTCAGCTTCACCGGACAACGTCCTATTGGTCTTAGCGATGATATATATCTATTGCTGTGAACTGTATTAAAGTCCGTTCTATAATTTTAAAGATCTAAGGGAACAGACAGCAAAATTGATTTTATTTTATACAACCTACATAAAGATAGAGGCTTTTTAAACAACAATGTGTTATAGTATTTTCTCGTTATGTCGATTTAAAAAGTGAAATATTCAAATATGTGTCACGCTCATTTGTATTACTTAAGCAAAAATTTTAATGGAAGCAGGTGGTTTTAAGAATATTTAATCACCGAGTATACATATTTATTAGGAATGGTCATATACGATTTTGTTTAGTCGTATATGTATATCGAAATTTGTAAGCAATAGAATCTAAAATCGAATGCAAATAAAGATTACCTATTGATTAGGGACGGACCAATAGTTTTGCGTAGACTTACATTTGTAATATATATCGATTCTATTAACAAGTTTCTACGAAATAAATTAAGCTCTAATTTTTTTATTTTAAATTAACACTTTCTTAAGAAGTAAGTCAAAAAATAATAATTCGAATTTTGTTTAAGATTTTTAATAATTTCATTGGATATTTAAGAAGTCGGATAAGGTAATGTTTTAGTTGCAAAACTGTTATAGTCAATAATGGATCATTGACTTACGTCTTAACAAATAGATAAATTACTTTAGATGATGTATATGTGTATTAAAAATATGACACTATATGAGAATTCTAACTAATAGATAATAAGTTGGAAAAATAAACGTTTTTATGACATACAAATAAATAGGTTTATTTTTTAATCCTCATCCTGTTTAGTCTTAAGTTCTGAAGCAATCATGATAGAAGAGACGGCAATGCTAATGAATGGTATAATTTTCGATAAAAACAATATTAAAAATTGCGCAAAAACATTTCTTTGAATTGTTGACTAATTTCCATATAGAAAGTCGTGGATTTATTTTCAAAAAGCTGCTTAACATTCAAAATAATTTCAATATGTAAATTGTACTATTAATATACTAATATACTATTGAATATAGTGTTAGGGCACCACGTATTTGTCAGCCAGTCGGTCAGCGAAACCCATTAACATTCTGTAAATACTGTGACTATTCATTCGAGCAGAGCTCCACCCACAACAACGTTCACATGGGAGTGCTCTAACATTTCAGAAGTGGGATAAAGGATCAATCACCTAGACGTCCGATATAATTCAAGAATAAGGCCATCAAATGTCGAGTGTTGAAGAATCGTACAAATCGGTGGAAGGACAAAAATTCTATCAGTGGATGTCAAACTTTACGGTATTATTGGTGAGAAAGACTACAGGTCGCGGGTATGGAAAAAAAAATCTTTTTTTTTTCTCACGGAACGAAACTACGTCAAGTTCCAACAATGGATGTCCAACTTTGTGGTATTACTGTACGCGCTTCACGGCTATCTTTTACTGAGTGGAATATTGTGATTATTACGTATCACAGTTGTTCTATACAGAATAACAATTTTATTTTTCGCAGGTATTAACAATAGATTTATTTAATATAATTTATAATACAAAGTAACATTATTAACAACAATTATTTGAAACTAAGAATATATTATTGTAAAGTCACATCTACGTTATACGAATAAAACGGTTTGGCTAAAAGGTTTTACTGTAATTGTATCTCGATTTGATGGGGCTGATGGGACCGTGTAAATAGGCCCCACCAGGAAATGCGGTTTAAATAAAAGTAGAGCGGAAGAGCGGTTGGTGGCCTTGCCTATAAATAAGTAAAATAACAAAGAGCCCCAAATAATAAGCGTGGACTAACCTGCAACTCAGCACCCCGTACGGAGCAGCGGCGTCCAAGGCGAAATATGCGGTGTATCTTTCCTTATAGATTTCTCTCCAAGCGTACGGTACAATTAATGAAGCGTGTTGCGGACACCATATAATGCGTTCACATAAAATATATTAAAAATTAAGCGGTGCAAAAGCGTGGCTGCGTGGCGTAGCGAAGTATATACAATATATATTAGAATAATATATTTTATGCGTCTGATACGTCAATGTCGAATATTCGTTTTTCTTCTTATTATTTAAATTTTCTTCAATTTGTCACAATGACGTCCAAAAAGTTATCCATCAATGCGTCTGCAACTCCGTACTAGATCAATGAGATGAAGGCCAGAAACACATCTCATTATCTGGAGCGCAGCTATTAAATTTATTTATAAGGGGCCAACCACGATTTTATAAGTAAATAAAATAAAAAAAGTATGTTTTCAATTTCTTAGTTTTTATATCACAACACTAGTATATATAATAACTTTCCAATTCACGCAGTGTAGATAACGTTTGTTGTTTTACCGTTATAAATTACCGTAAAAGTAAACTAAACGTCACACGTTGTATTAACATAATTAGGAACGGAACGTACGCCGCTGTCATTATTATTTGGAAGATTTGTTTATTGCGAATTTTAATATTATAAACATACAACTGATACGTAAGTATTATAGTAATTAGATATGAATTTAAGTGAAAATTAGTTCTATTGGATCTATGTGTACATTATTTATACTATTAACTATCGATCGCTTATATTTAGGGTACAATAAATTTAGGAAGCAATATGCATTACTGAAAATTGGCAAATCGTTCATTATCGCTGTTTTGCTTGCTTACTCAATAAATTATCAATTTTGTAATGTCATCCGATGTGATGTTTACGCCCATTTATATATGCTTATTCATTTTTATTTTAAACAAAGTCTTTGTTGTACCCTGCTAATTATAACATATATAGTTGTGTTTTTTCTAATTTATGCTGTAACATTTTTGTTTACTGGTTTTAAATCTTCTATGAAGTTTTTGATAATCTATTTTATAGTTGAAATAGGTAAGAGTAACTAATATAGTCAATTAATTTTGCTATATTAAACTGTACATTAATTATAATATGCATTTATGCAATATCTTTATTTACTACAAATGAGTTAATCAACTTTAAATGTATTTAGATTTAATAAAGGTATAATTATCCAAGTTGATGATCAATGACAATGTTGCATGTCATATTAAACTGAAAGTAACTGCCTCTCAAATGTAGGTGGTATTCAATACCGTTTTTTATATACTGACACTAGCCCCTGCCCGCGACTTCGTCTGCTAAGTAATAGTTACTTTGGGCTAGTGCTAATATTTTTTTTTGAACTAACTATGGTATGGACCTAGCAAGGTCAATTCGGTCAAGCTGTTAGCTTCACCGAATGCTAATATGCAGCGGAAGCTCTCAAGAGGAAGAAAAATCCTGATTTGGATACTGTGCTCTGCTCCTATTTGTCTTTGTGTATATAACCTTTGCCAATATAACACTGAACTATTTTTTTTTTCAAATTGGACCAGTATTCCTTGTGATTACCCCCTACAACATCACGTCACAAATAGACAAACTTTATCTCTCTATAATATTAGTATAGATGGTGGCAAATAAGCATGAGGCCTACTTGATTGTAAATGAACACTGCAGCTTATGGATGGTTACTACACTGAAGGAGTCACATGCTGACCCTTTACAGTGCGCATTCAGGAGCTCTGACAACATTATTCCCCACATAAACATAATGTTACAGAGATTAGTGTTATTTGGTTGTGATCTTCTGTACAGTAGATGTACTCACCCAGTTGGCTTGCTACAAATTTTGAGCAAGATGAATCCTGCTGTACCCTACCATACGATCTGTCACTAGACTAGACTATTTATGGCCTACAGATAAACTACTACGGTGTTATTACAAAAAAGTTAAATGCTTGCTTTAAGAAGGTTACGTTTTAAATGTATCACCCTCGCGGTATGTTTCGCCATCTTGCTTATCTGTTGTCTCGCTTTGGTTACATTAGGTTACACTTGCCAAAAAAGGATAACGCAACCTTGCCTCTGGTGAGCGGGGTGCATTTCCTATGAAACCATTTTTAGACCAAGTATTTTACTTTTTTGTAATAATGCCGCTAAAGTTTTAACTGCACCAAATTTTTAAATTTAGTTTTTCCTCAATTGTGATAAGATTATAACAAAAATTTGCAGGGAAATGGCAAGTGAAAGCAGTTCATCCGTATTGAACATGAATGATGCCGACAATGAGGACACGGAGGCTCCGAACATCACTGATGATCCTGGAGAAAGTGCTCCTCTTATTATGGAGCATGGATATGACATTGCTGTTAAAGTAAGTCACCTAGCATCCCATAAGTTTTAAGCCATGCGAAATTAGACAGATTGTGGTGTTGCACCCAAGACAACATCCCAATTCAAGGTTCGGCCACTTTAGCCTACCCTCAGCTTGTTACCAAGTGATAAAGTGCCTCTCTTCAGAAGTCCGATAAAGGTGTGAAGCCCTGTCAGAACAATAGAGTAATCAGTTTGATAAAATTGCTTAATGAAAAAGTCATTTTTAATGACCTATAACATACCTAGACATATTTTTCATTAATTTCGTTGACTTTATTGATTCAAATCAGAGTTTGCATCGTCTGTGGCCTGTGGTTGATGTACTTGCAGCCTTTCAGTTTAGCCGTTGACTCAAAGTGATATTCAATAAAAATTATATACCTAAACCTTCCTCAGGAATCACTTTACTTTTTTTTATATTATATTAAAGGAGGCAAAAGAACTGGTGGGTCACGAGATGTTAAGTGATCACCACTGTCCATAGACACTAGCGACATCAGGGACGTCGCAAGTGCGTTGCGAGCCTGTATATGGGAGAAGGGGGAGGGGAAGGAAAAGGAAAGCAGGAAAGAGGAAAGGACGTGGGCCTCTGGCTCTCTCACTGACCGAACGAAACACAACAATGCAAGCACTGTTATTTCACGTCGGTTATCTGTGAGGGGGTGGTACTACCCCGGAGGAGCCGACCCATTCATGCTGAAACCAAAAATAGCTTCAGCGTGCTCTACCACTTACCAGTGATAACAACATGAAAATATGTTGAGTAGTTTTGTGAGTTTATTGCGAACAGACAAACAGACAGACATGACAGAAGACTTTGTTATAATATGTAGTGAAGATGGGAATTCTTTCACAGGTGGATGCTCCTATAAAACAACTGTCAACTCTTGAGACATTTGTCACTTACCGAGTAAGGTGTGTGTGTGCAAGATGGCCGACACCACCTTACGTTAGAAGACGGTACAATCATTTTAAGGTGTGTATACATACTTCCACTGCAGGCTATGTATGAACAAACACAATACATATTAATTAAACATGAAAAATTGCATTTAATTTACAATTAAGTATAAATAGCAAAATTACAAACATATAATAGAGAAAAATCTTCAGTTTCCTTTTGTTCTATTTGATAATTTCGACCAACTATTATACAAGTAACATGTCTTCATCTTAATAAGATGTGTAAAAGAAAGTATAACCTTTTTTAACCCATTGGCTGATTTTTTAAGAACCAGATCTTATAATAGCAGATTATTATTATTATTATTATTTGGTATAACACACTGGCAGCTAATTAGCTGTTGCGTGTGTATCAAATAGTTTGGAGATATCTTCCTTGTCTAAATTATTTTTGAAAGAATTTATGGTTGGAGCCATCACAACTTTCTCTGGTAGTTTATTCCATGCTGCAACCACTCTGTTAGGCAAGAAGTACTTCATTGGGTTTCTTTTCGCTAAGGTTTCACATAGCTTTAAGGGGTGACCTCGTAGGTGTTTATTGTCATTCAGCTTGTAAATATCTTTAAGGCTGGGCACATCGTAATATTCAGTGAGGATTTTATAAGTTTCGATTAACCTGCCTCTTTGTCTACGCTGTTCTAGTGTGGTTAGACCAAGGTTTTTGAGACGCTGTTCATAGGGTAAGTTACGTATTGCATACACCATCTTGGTGGCTCTTCTCTGTACATTTTCTATAAGTTTGATATCTTTTTTGAAGTAGGGATCCCAGATAATATAAGCATGTTCAAGTAGAGGTCTTACATAGGTTTTGTACAACTGTATAAAAGTCTTAGCTGTGAGACACTTAAACGCCTTGCGAGTGATATAAAGGATCGAATTTGTCTTCTTCGCGACCCCGTGCACGTGAGTTTCCCATTTAAGATCGTTGGATACTATAATTCCCAGGTCCCTTTGTGTAATAACTGAGGTTAATGGCTCACCATCGAGATAATATATATGATGAGGATTATTATTACCGATGTGCAGCACAGTGCATTTATTTACATTTAAAGTAAGAAGCCAGTCTTGAGTCCACTTAAATATTGAATCTAAGTCATTTTGTATGGCTTGCATGTTAATTCGAGGGTTAGCAAAGAATTTGGTATCATCAGCGAAAAGTGACAATGGCAGTTGAAGATTATTTTTCAGGTCAGTAAGGTACAAGATAAAGAGCAATGGACCAAGCACCGATCCTTGAGGAACGCCGCTGAGTACACTCCTGGGATCGGACATGACTTCGCCTATACGCACACGAAATGTTCTACCAAGAAGGAAGTCGCATATCCAGGCTAAAATGTTTCCACGTAAGCCAAGGTGTTCCAATTTGTGTATGAGGCGTTTCGGCGGAACACGGTCAAATGCTTTCTCATAGTCTAAGTAAATTATATCAATCGGTTGTCCTCTGCTATGGTTCAGTGTCCACTCATTTAGGCAACTTAATAAGTTCGTTGAAACAGATCGTTTTGGGATGAATCCGTGCTGCTCGTCCAGGCGAATATTTTCTTGTTTTAGAAATTCTCTTATGTGATTTGCTATCATTTTCTCCATGGTTTTACACAAAACACTGGTCAAACTTATGGGCCTATAGTTAGCAGGCAGTAATTTATTTCCTTTCTTATAAATCGGCACTACGTTTGCCATTTTCCAGTCAACTGGCAGGACTCCATCCTTCAGAGATTTATGCATGATATCCGCTATTTCGTTGCTTAGAGCTCCTGAGCATTTTTTTTAATACCACTGAAGGTATGTCGTCGGGCCCGGGTGCTGTAGTCTCGTTGAAAGTAGATAGCGTCTTTCTTACTAAGTCCCCAGTAATATTTAAGTCTTGTATAGTGTTTATGATTCTGGGAAGCTTGATGTTTGGCATCGGTCCGTCAGGCTCATCAACGAAGTTCAATTTTCATTATGTTTTTAAATATGTAGGCAACTTTTCAAGTAACATAAGTTAACATTTTTCAAATTTTCTAATCCTTCTGCAGCCAAGAGTTGGTTGACCAGAGCATCATAAGGTTTAAAACACTTTTGGTTTTGAACAGCCCATGGGTTACAAGGAACCCAAAGAAAAGAATTTATTCATGCTTTTTATCACGTGAACCGAAACACCAACCATGATGCGTGATGTCATACCTTTCGAAACATTGTACTGATATTTCGTTATATAATTATTACCTGGTGTATAAAGAAATGTTGTTTATTGAATTTCATTTAATATAAATAATAATTTGATCCCAAATGGGAACCCACAACACCTAGAGGTACTGGCTCTTACATGTACCAGCCCGAATTCACCATCAAAAATATCTTACATCAAATTAGTATGATGAACTGATGTGCAAGTCTATTAAAGACTAGCTGTGACCCGACTTCTTCCTAGTGGAACTTAATGTACCAAATGTTCAACTTCAATATGGCATCTCATATATATGAATTCTGTCAGTGTCAAGTTAGTCATGGAATTAATATTTAATACTAACCTCTGACCGCGACTTCGTTTGCGTGGAATAGTTGCTCTACAGAGAAAGCTTTCGAAAGGAAAAAACCCGATTTTGAAATATACTTCATCGGTGCTCTACTCCTATTGGTTTTAGAGTGATGATATATAACCTAAAACAATCCTCGATAAATGAGCTATATAATGCTGAATTAATGTTTCAAATCAGACCACTAGTTCCTGAGATTAACCCCTACAATGTCACAAACTAACATACTTTACCTCTTTATAGTATTAGTATAGATGAATGTTAAAAATGGATTTTGTTTTTTTTTTTTTGTCGGATAGTCGTTACATAAGAGGCTTGCGCAGGCGCATCCGTTGATCGCGCCTCCTCCCCTCCCTCCACTGCATACAGCAAGGCAACAGCTCGACAGATACTCTCCATCATTCGTCGCCATAAGGACTATGGCTCTACACGCATTCCTAGGTAAATACCATTGGGTGAATTGAAAGTGACGCCAATAACTAACAAAGGATAATTTTTCGAATTTCGAACAGACAAAAAGGTTTAATGTTCACTTTATTATAGAAAGTTAAAGTCTGGGCCGTGCTCGTAGGTTTTATTTAAGTTATTATTTATACTTTCTAAATTCTTATAACAAACTTTAGATAAGGTTGTCTATTAGTATTTGTTATGATATTATTATTTTATATATTGAATGTGACCATGAACTGGTATAAGCTGTATAAAAATTCAGTGGCATTAAATCTGTCCACAACGAATTCCGAAATTCAGTGTAACTTGATGATTTATATCTCAATTAATGCCTCATTCTTTTTTAAATTACAAAATAAGTAAGTAAGCCTTGCATCGATGCTATAGGACTAGGCCGGGAGCTTTAGTAATATGGGCGATCACAATAGATCACTACTGGTTGCAATGACACAGAACTAAGGCCAGCATAGCCCCTTTTTCCAGAAAAAAAATAAGCCTTGCATCGAACCTACGTCCACAGATGTGGTATCCGAACACTTCATCAACTAAGCCATCATCGCTTCAATTATTAATGACATAGTTATGCATTATATGTTATCCGTTATTACTGACAGTTGCAATTAATTATTAAATAAACAAGTGCTATGCAACAACCAATGGCTCTTAAAGGCACCTTCCTGAATACACCTGTTGATTATTGGCTATAAATTTTCAACTCGGGGGCGGTGCACAACCAGATGTTCTCAGAAAAAACGCCACCAAAATATAATATAATGTAATTACGACGTTTTTCTTCAAGCTCTAAACAGATTGGCCCAAGAATGCTAATCCCTGAACTTGTATCGCTTCATTATTAGCTGTATATTGCTATACAACAAATTACTCAACAGCAAAATAACTATCAGCAGTTTATAATGATAACGGTCGTGAAATAACAACTTGTTATTTATAGCTTCTTTTCCAATCAGAATATAGGCAGTAATTAGAAGAAAACTTGTATTGATTTTTTTTAAATGCCTCTAAACTGGACTCCGTTCACAGATCGTGTGGCAAAGCATCCTATATTGACGTACAGTGAAGACTTCAGGATATTCCTAACAACACCTGATGATGAATTGGACAAGGTCAGTTACGCTGAGTTGTATATGTTGTTAGTATATTTTAATTAAAGCTTTCAAGTATGGATAGACGTACACAATAGCCTGAGAAATCATCTATCTGCTTGTCATTTAATTGTTTCCAAAATCGATATAGAAGTTTTCGAGATGTTAGCCTGGACAGAAATCAAACATCTCTGAATGGTTAAAGAGTAGCGAAGTTCACAGGTATTACTTAGTACTAGTTTCTGGATCTAAATCAATAAAAAAAATGTATGTTTACTATTTGACCTAATTATCCCGAGAAAGGCAGAATTACCAAGTATATACAAATATGTATACATGAATATCATTGGATATGAAAATGCTTAAGCATATGTCATAGGTTTTCATTGGATATGTATTTGGCGGTTAGCGGGTAATGATCCATTTTGTTACATTAGGATGGTAACTTGAAGTTTTTACTTAGAATACTTACTTTAGTTCTTTTAATGTTTAACAATTGTGTCCTTACATTTTAAAATAGTTAAATCCAATATTAGCCGTTCCTAATATTTTACGTTATTTTTTAATTTTTCTGTATCGAAAATACGAAGATCATAGAAAAATACGAAGAAAAAACTCGAAAAAACGGTAAAAATTGAACGCTCGCGGTGTATAAAAATTGGACATTTTAAAAAGCTATAAGGGAGATTAAAATTTAATTAACCTTATTTTGAAAGATTAAATACTTATATCTTATATCGTTAAATATTATGTAGATCTTCAAAATTGGACATTTTAAAAAGGTATATGGGCAATTAAAATTTCATTAACCTTATTTTGAAAGGTTAAATACTTATATTTTATATCGTTAAATACTATCTAGATCTTCAAAAGTGAATACAGAGCTTTGAACCTGTGGGGTTTGGGCAACACTCTCTCGTATGGAGGTGGAGAGTCGAAACCAACCAATGGCGCAAGGTATGTATTATTTTGGTTAATTTTGTATGTATATCACAAGAAAAATGTAAACCGTGTAGTTAAACAAACAGATGATAATTATGCATGTAATTTTTTCCAACATGTGTGTAATAACAATACTTACAACTAGTACATGGTGTAAGACTAAACATTAAACAAATGATCCTATACATAGATTTGAAATTAATATATAAATCAAATAACAAGATCGAATTAAACAATCTTATCTATTCTCAACAATGCTGTTATATGTATAATATTACAATTTTTTTAAATATTTTCGATGAAAATTTGATCTGTCGTGTCTAGGGTTGCCACTTGCATTTTTTTGATACCTGATCGCTTCACTTGTGCACAATTACTAAAGTATATTACGTTAAACACCACCAATATTACAAAATATAGAGCCAAATAACACAAGATTATGAATAAAATATAAAGTCCAACACATGACGTTCCAAGATCCCGCCAAAAACTCCACCAATTGTTTCAGAGTGAAAGACCCGGAGTTCACATCTGCTATAGACTACTTGCAATCGTTACAGCAAAAATTGACAACTCTCTGCTCGCTATCAACCAAGCTTCATAAAGGGACAGCTGCTTTAAATATCGAATATATGAAGTAAGCCTCTTTTGTCCAATTTTATTTTCTAGCAGTATAACGGTTTTAGGCCAGTAATTTAACTTTAGAATTGTTTAAGTTAATTTTAGGGCAGCAACTTTGCTTATTATGTTAAAATAAGTACTCTAAGTATTTAAGATAGTAATTATTTTATGTTCTTATTTTTTTTTATTGTAGCACTGCAAAGTGACTGCACTATGCCTGATGATAAGCACAGTACAATCCAAAAATAATAGCGACCACCGATTGACACACTGTCCGTCGCCGGTCGCCACTATCAAGCCGGCCTGTAATAAGCTGAATATGCACAGGCTGATCCCGAAACGCGACGCGCAGAAGCGAATCACTATTGCGGGCTTTTTCGCCATGTACATGGTGGTTGGTATGCAGTCGGGCTGTAAAACCCTACCACCCCGCTATCGCCATTGCCTCGTTCGTAGATGCTGAGGGTGCACCACGTGCAGGTGAGGTTGGCTTGGGTGTCTCAAGTCTTAAGATGTTACTCGACACCCCTTATACCCCTTATTTTAGTGATGTAATTTTTATTTCAGTCTGGTAACTTTAAGTGTAGTAACTTTACTGTATTTTTTATTTTATGATGGTTACTACTTATTTTAACATTGTACTTAGTTTAGTAAGCTTTATGGCTACCAGCCTAATGGTTGTAGGCCAGTAATTTAATTTTAGAGTTCGTCAAGTTAGCAACTTTACCGTAAGTGTTTTTGATAGTAAAATTACTTTAATTCTTTATTTGTTTTTGAGTCTTTTTTTATTTTGAGTCTTGTTACTTTAAGGGTAAAGTTTATTGTAGCTTTTCTCTTTATAGTAGTTACCGGGGAGAGGGTGGGTTATGTCCGACTCGTACGGACTAAAGCCCCACAGTGTACCGACAGACCGTATTGGGCGTAAGGGATCGAACATAGCTAAACATAGGTTCTTTTTTTATTTTATTTTGGCAATCAATCTTTGAGATTATTACTGCCATTGTCACGTAGTCAATAATATTACAAGCGTCGTGCAATCATTTCAATATTAAGCATAGTGTGAGTCAATATTCTAACAAGATAGTGAATCCCTTGTCAGAACCTTCCAGGAAGTTTTTGTGGCATTTCAAAATTTTATGATCCGTTGTATTATTTTCCATTCCCTTCACTTATGCACAATAAACTAACTATATTACGTAAAACACTACCAAATTTACAAAATATAGAGTCAAATAATACAAGATTATAAATAAAATATAAAATCTACTACATGACAAACTAAGATCTCGCCAAAAACTCAAAATATAGGTTATAGGTTTGTAAATGAGTACCTCTAGTAGTCCGGTGAAGCTGTTAAGACCTTGCGAGGTTAATAGCGTAGTTAGTTCCAGAAAAATAATGAATGCCTCGAATAGTAAGGATAGTGGTATCCGTAAAACTCGATAGTAGCATCGATGCGAGATGGCATAGTTATGACGTATGGTACGTGGTGTGTCAGTATGAAGCGCGTGTGCGACTCGTGGAGCGCGCAGTGCGGGGGCGCCGAGTGTTGCGGCGCGGGGGCGGTGGGCGCGGGCGCGGGGGCGGCGGCGCGGGCGTGGGCCCCCCGCCGGCCCCCGCTCGAGGCGGCCCTGCTCCCGCTGCTCGCGGCGCACGCCTCCGCACACGTCGCTAAGATAACACAGAGGGACGCACTACACGGTAATAATTATTTGATTTATTCACTAGCTAATTAGTAGTGGTAGAGCCAAGCTGAAGCTATTATTGTTTTCAGCGTGAATGGGTCGGCTCGTCCGGGGAAGCATCACCCTCTCACAGAAAACCGACGTAAAGTAACAGTGCTTGCATTGTTGCGTTTCGTTCGGTCAGTGAGAAAGCCGGAGACACACCTACCCTCCCCTTCCCCTTCCCCTTCCTCCTTCCTCCTTCCCTTACTGACCGTCTCCCACCCTCCTCCCAAATACAACTGACAGTGCTTACATTGTTACGTTTCGTTCGGTCAGTAGGAGTGCCGGAGGGTATCCCCCCATATACAGGCAGCCAACACACTTGCGACTCCTCCGGTGTCGTTGGTGTCTATGGACGGTGGTGATCACTTAATATCATATAACCCACCTGTTCGTTTGTCTCCTGTAATATAAAGAAAAAAATTAATTTCACCTCTCACAGACGCGTCCCACATTTTTTTTTTATATCATAGTAGGCAAACGAACAGATGGGTCACCTGATGTTAGGTGATTGCCACCGTCCATAGACACTTGCAACACCAAGGGAGTCGCAAGTGTGTTGGCTGCCTGTGTATGGGGGGATACTCACCCGGCACTCCTACAGTCCGAACGAAACGTAACAATGTAAGCACTGTCAGTTGACGTCAGAGTTTCAGTGTGTCGAGTGGTAGTATGGGGGCGACCCGACACATTCATGCTGAAACCAGTTATAACTTCAAAGTGCCTCTACCACCTACCAAAATCAACCTACTAAACTTAAATTACCTAAGGTGTCTACCACTCGAAGTATGAGACAATAGTTACGTAACTAAATCTAAGAAATGGGACTGCTGCTTAAAATCTACACGAATAGTACCTTTGAAATCTGATTCAATATACCAGGTGGGTCTCACGATCCCACGGTGGTGACGATACCCCAATTCCCAATACTTGTAGGCGGTGTATATTTCGCTATGATCATAAGTTCAATTACATCGCAACTTAACTGTTCCCGTGTCGTATTATGGTGTATATGTATTATGGTGGTAACAAGCTGACCCAACCACGCGTTGCTGTGGCTCAATTATTACAAATTGAATTAAACTTATAATAAACTATTTTTTTAAATTATAATATTGTGCCATATATGAAAGGAAAGTGGAGTCATTTGCGTCCGTAGGAATTACCTCCAGTACCCTACACGTGCTTTCCGGGTGGTGCTAAACAAATGACAACGTCGAATATCGGGCGACGGTTTTAACTAACCTGACATTGTGGATAACAACAAACCACAAAGACAAAGTATGGGAGGAAATGCCCATTTTACCGTAAACACCGATGTCTCGGGAACGGTGATCTTGGCTTTACCGCCTGGATCAAAAGGTAGAAAACCTTTTCAAAAATTACCCCAAATTCTACGGTGGGATACGTGCCAAAAGAATGCATAGCTAATGGGAAGATTAGTTACTAGCGCCAACCTCAGTGGACCTGGCAAACTCTGTTGTATGTAGCCTTCTTGAGGGAATAGGCGTCACCCCTCAAGTGACTATTTAAATCGACCTTTCTCGTGGGAACAACATGACAAGTGAATTGAAATCTTATTATGAAATGTTGAAAAATAAAGAATATGATTTATCAAGCGATCCGGCTAACCCCCGGCGCTATGAAGTACCCGGGCCTCATGGTGTGAAATCTGCTACCGAAGACTGTGTAGGGGTGAGTAACCAGGCCCCTGCACTAGCAAATACTACTGAAAAACGATTTGTCCAGCAGGTACTCCATCCTAATTTGTTCGCAAGAACTAGAAGCTCGTCGATGGGAAGTATTTCCCAGACAGAAACTGTTACTACAATTCTGCAGACCACTAACCCGGATGTGCCAGCACCAAAACCACCAGACTGGCAAAGAGTTCCTGTAAGCAGAAACCACAAGCGAAAAAGACAGAAACTACAGTCCCCTTCGCCAGAAAAAATCACAACAAGCAATAAGTTTAGCGGATTACCTCTCGATTGCAAAGAAACTGTGAAGAAATCAACAGAAAAACGGTCAAGCAAACCCCCACCTATAATATTATACGGCATTGAAGACGTTAATAAACTTGTAGAACTGATACAATCCACAGCAAATAATGATAGCTATACAATAAAAATTGTCAACAGAAACCAACTGAGAGTAACCTGTGTAGATACAGCAATATACAAAAATGTTATCAATCTAGTCCGAAACAAAGGTCTCATAGGTCATACTTTTAACTTGAAAGACCAACGCTGCTATAGAGTAGTCATAAAAAATCTACATCATACAACCCCACATAGTGCAATCATAGAAGCGATTGAAAAAACTGGAAATAAAGTCTATGGTGAAATTATAAACTCAAAATTTGGACCAGATAAAAAACCAACCTCCACATTCTTTGTTAACATCGAACCAGGAGACAACAACGCAGCAGTGAAAGATATTAGATATATCCATCACCAGTCGATAACAATTGAAGATCCAAAAAAGAAAACAACATTGCCACAATGCCAAAGGTGCCAACAGTACGGTCATTCAAAAAATTACTGCATGAGGCCATACTGATGTGTAACATGTGCTCAGGGACATAGAACCGCAGATTGTCCAAAGAAAGACCGTAACACACCAGCACAATGCGCTCTTTGCCAAGGCGCGCACCCGGCCAATTATAAAGGCTGCGAAGTGTATAGAGAGATCCTGGAAAGACGTATGGCAAGAAACCCAATGTCCAAGGGTAAATCACGAGAAGTGCCTAGTAAAACTGTTCCCATAGATAAACGACCTCAACCTAAAGGAACACAGGAACAACAGCTCTACTCTGATATACTGAAAAAGAAAAAAAACGAACCAACAACTACAACCAGCATAAGTAGCAAAATAGAAGAGTTATTAATCAAACAGTCCGAAAAATTCGACATGATCTTACAACAGATGAGCACTCTTATGAGTCTCATAGTCACGTTAGTTGAAAAAATATCAAAATGACCGCCCTGAGAGTTGGCACGTGGAACATCAATGGTCTTGCCCCAAACAAAGCTGAATTAGAACTACTGATATACAATAATCTACTTGATGTTGTTCTAATATCTGAGGCACACTGTACAGATAAAAGCAAAATCATCGTCAAAGGATGCAACACTTACGTCACTAATCATCCTGATGGAACGGGCCATGCAGGTACAGCCATTGTAATAAGAAACTCCATCAGACACCAAGTCCTCCCAGAATTTAGGACAAACCATATTCAGGCTACAACCATTGCGGTAGAAAGCAGCTGTGGACAGCTTAACCTGTCAGCAATATACTGTCCACCGAGACATACAATTAGTGCAGCAAATTTCGCGGAATACTTCTCAACACTGGGAGGAAGATTTGTGGCCGGTGGAGACTGGAACGCTAAAAATACATACTGGGGCTCAAGGTTAACAACAACTAGAGGTAGGCAACTAAAACTAAGCCTTGATGAAAACAATCTCAACTGTATCTCATCAGGAGAACCAACTTACTGGCCCACAGATCCAAATAAAAAACCAGATTTGTTAGACTTCTTCATAATAAAGGGACTCTCGACCAATTACATGAAGGCTGAATCCTGCCTAGATAGTAGCTCTGATCACACCCCTGTCCTTCTAACTATTAGTAAGTCAATCATTAGCTACGAGAGGCCTGATGCCTTGTACAATAATCTCACTGATTGGGAAGGCTTCAGAGAGTACATTGAGAAAACTATCGAGATGAATGTCTCCTTGAAAACACCTGATGAGATAGATGATGCGACCCAATACATTACTAACCTTATACAAAAGGCTTGCTGGATCAATACTCCCTTAAAAAAAGAAAAAATACGCCAGGCTGTTGGGAACGTACCTCTAGAAATAAAACGCAAAATACTAGAAAAGAGGAGATTACGGAGAATATGGCACCAAACTGGATATAAATGCGATAAGACTGCACTTAACAAAGCTATCAGAGAACTGAAAAACTTAATCGATAGCTTAAATAATGCCACACTACAAAATAAATTGGAAAATCTAACTGCCACAAAACCGACAGAATATTCTCTCTGGAAGTTTACAAAGGCATTAAACAGGCCACAGCAATATAAATGCCCTATTAAAACTCAGTCTGGCTGGACTAAGACAAGTAGAGAAAAAGCCAACATGTTTGCAAAAAGTGAAGTCGAATGCACACTGCGGCAGGACTTACAACTGTCCGTCACACCAAGACCAGTCACATTTGGGGAACTGAAGAGAAACATAAAAAGACTACAAAACAAAAAAGCTCCTGGATTCGATCTCATCACAAAAGAAGTTATTATGCAACTTCCCAGGAAAGCATTGGTTTTTCTAGTCATTCTCTTTAATGGGGTGCTTCGAGTACAATATTTTCCCAGACTATGGAAAGTATCCATAGTAACAATGATACACAAGCCAGGAAAGCCCCCGGAAGACGCGTCATCGTATAGACCTATAAGTCTCCTACCTGTGCTGTCCAAGATATTTGAGAAGATTCTGCTGAGCAGAATGTTACCCATACTCAACGAAAACCTGGTAATACCTCAACATCAGTTTGGTTTCAGACAACAGCATTCTACGGTAGAACAAGTGCATCGGGTGTGTGATAAGATAAGACAGTCCCTTGAAAAAAAGGAGTACTGCTCCGCTGTATTCTTGGATATTCAGGCAGCCTTTGATAAAGTGTGGCATAGGGGCCTTCTCTACAAAATAAAAAAGTCCCTACCGCATAGTTACTACCTTTTGATGGAGTCATACCTCACAAACAGAATTTTTCAGGTGAGAGAGGACGGAGAGCTCTCCGCTATTCAAGATATAATGGCGGGAGTTCCACAGGGATCTGTCCTTGGTCCTGTTTTATACACCATCTACACTGCTGACCTCCCAGAAACCCAAGGGGTAACTACGGCCACATTTGCCGACGACACTGCAATTCTCGCAAGCAGCAAGGACCCTATCGAAGCATCCACTGTATTGCAGAATAGCATAGATAAGGTCAACGAATGGATTCAAAAATGGAGAATCAAAGCCAGCACAACTAAATCTGTACACATCACGTTTACGCTGAGAAGAGGAAGCTGTGCTTCGATTAAAATGGGCGACAATGTTTTGCCACAGAGTGACTCTGTTCGATACCTCGGTATGCATCTGGACAAAAGGCTGACCTGGAAAAAGCACATAAAATCAAAACGAGACGAGCTAAACATGCGTTTCAAAAACATTTACTGGTTGATGGCACGTAACTCCAAACTTTCGATCGACAACAAACTGCTGATATACAAGATGATATTAAAACCAATATGGATGTATGGTGCACAGCTGTGGGGAAGTGCTAGCGACTCCAATATAAACATAATGCAAAGGCTGCAAAATGGCATACTAAGAACCATTTCAAATGCACCATGGTTCATCACTAACACAGAAATCCATGAAGCTCTGAGCATAAGAACTGTTAAAGAGGAGCTAAAGCTAACAGGGAATAAATATAAAACACGTCTGGAAAATCACCCAAATGACCTAGCCACCGCATTAGCAACTATTAACTACTCTAAACGGCTAAAACGCCATGATATACAGAAACTTGGTGACAGATGGTGAAGGATGAGGGGTCTCCTGCTGAGGAGCTCACTGAAACGACAAACGGCATGGGACAAATCTGCTTATAGTTTAGGACTGATTGCAGATAAGCTTTAAACAAAAAAAAAAAAAAAAAAAAAAAATATATGAAACATCTATCATAGGGGTGTAAGGGGTGTCAAATAACATCATAAGACGAGGACACCCAAGCCAACCTCACCAGCACGTGGTGCACCCTGCTGATCAAAGAACGAGGCAATGGCGATAGCGGGGTGGTAGGGTTTTACAGCCCGACTGCATAGCAACCACCATGTATATGGCGAAAAAACCCGTCATAGTGATTCGCTTCTGCGGGTCGCGTTTCGGAATCAGCCTGTGCATATCCAGCTCTTTGCAGGCCGGCATGATAGTGGCGACCGACGATGGATAGTGTGTCAATCGGTGGTCGCTATTATTTTTGGATTGCACTGTGCTTACCATCAGGCATAGTGTAGTCATTTTGCCGTGCTACAACAAAAAAAAATCTATAACAGTCGGTCCTACAACTTCCAATCATCTAACTAATTTAAAGCGCCATCTATTGGATGCTAACAAAAGTTGCTAGTAATAACAATAATCAACATTGACAATTGTATAATTTGTTATCAAAAAATCATGAGGCGATTAATCGAAATGTAAATTATTGAGTTTCTCAAATTAGACCAAATTATACATAAATGCCGACTCTCAGAATTTTATCTTTTATTAATAATTTTATCTTTATGATTGGTATTGTTGTTAACAGCTGCTTACGTTTCCGGTGGCAGCGGGACGGACGATCTTCATAATAGGTGAGACTATAGTTTACCATAATTATGTGTACTAAATGCAAATACAAATTACCTCTAGTTTAATATTGTTTTTATTATAATTTGGTGTAAAATTTATTCAACAGGCTATAAGTCAAATTTGTTTTAAGCGCCATCTATTGGAAAATTTTTGGTACTACATTCTGAGCCGTACATGTTGATATTGTTGTGTTCACGTTCAAAATTTTGTATTCAGGTTGGAACAAGCATCAGAAGCTATTCGTAGCGAGTTATCTGACTGGACCCCGAAGACCAGGGCAGAACTGAAGCGTCTACTCCTGGATCTAGCTGATAGGAAGGTGGCAGCACACAGCCAAACCCTAATGGGATGGGAACACGCCCTCAGACTGTGCTCGGAGACTGATGTCACTCAACTCTTCAAAACCGTCTCCAAAACTGCAGTCCTGAACCTGTCCCCATCGAAATGTCGCGTCGATGCAACTCCGACAGAAACTGAAAGGGATTTGGACGATTTAGAGGCAGACAGCAACGATTCCATCTCGAGGGATGGTGTCACAGACTTTGATAATGTCATCTCGGAGTTGAGTTATGATGCAAGTGTTAGAAAGGGTGATAATTTATCTGAAAAGGGGTTGCATAGTGATTTTAATAATGGATCTGAGAGATTGAAAGTTGGGAAACTCGATCTTGGGAACTACAATGAGGAAAACAGTTTATCCGAAGCAAGAGTTTGCACAAGTGATGATTTTATCCAAGACATCTTGAATAATGACACTGAATTGAAGGGAGGAAAAGATTTTAAAGTGGAAGAGACTTCTACTCCAAGTGTTCACGAAGAAGATAATAACATTAATAAGAATGGATCTGAAGAATTGAAAGTTGGAAAACTCGGTCTTGGGAACTACAATGATGAAAACAGTATATCCGAAGCGAGAGTTTGCACAAGTGATGATTTTATTCAAGACATCTTGAAAGATGACACTGTTAAAGTCGAAGAGACATCTACTTCAAGTGTTGATGAAGAGAAAGTTAAAACTGGTGTAACGTCAGATCCCTTGAGAGACTTCTCCGAAGTTGATCTCTCATGATTTTTGGATACAGTGTTCTATAATGTTTTGAAGCAATTATAATGACCATATCTGAACTGTAAATAAGCGTGTGTGAATGTGTTTTACAGTGGTTTGGAAAAGTGTTGTTTAAAAATTATTGTGTTGACATATCAATGGAATTTTCAAGGGACATAGGATCAATTGTTTAAATGCCTATATTACATGATTTTAAAGTTGATTATGCTTGTTAATGTGTTACTTACTATATTATACTGCTAAGACAGTTGGATATTGGAAGATTGTAAGTATACTTTACATTTTACTAATGTTCTAAAGCTACCAATGAAAATCAGAAGTCACACTCAGAGTACGCACGCACTAGGCGCAGTGCGGAATAAAAATCGCACCGGAAAGAAATCCGCAATAGATGGTCCGCACATTGCGGTACAATTTCCGATATAGTCTAAGAGCCAACGAATGCCAGACCTACCTTATTTTATAACGATATTTATTATTTTATAATGTTTTTTTTTAATGTCTCTTGAGAAAACAATATTATTTTGCTATTATTCTTTCAAATAACACAAATTAATATGTCCCACATGATAATGCTTTATCTAAACTAAATTACATTAATTTTATAAACTACACAAGCGATAATAGTAAAACGTGTACTTCTATGTATTATTTATATGTCTCATAAGGTCTAGTCCGTTATCAATAAGAGTCCTAAACTCCTTACGACTTTATTAGAATACGACGATTTTTCTCTATATATTTATGTTAAACATTGCATACATGTGTCATACATAAAATCCTTCCGAACAAAATTGTCTAAATGGTTGTGAAAATTGTCAAAATTTGTTAGGTAGTTTAGAAAAACTAAAAAAACAACAGACAACCTCCTTGTCATGTAAAACACATCGCGATAACATTTCTTCGCCGTAGTTCGACCATTATTGCGATATTTTTCCACACCTACCGGATTTAAACCGGGCGCGAAATTTTATCCGCAGCACGCTCGCTTCCATACAATTCCATTTTCCAAATTATACGGAGAAAACAAAAAAAAACGCAGTGCGTGCGTGCACTAAAATCACTAGTTACGGAAACTACACCTACATCTAGCGATATCTCAAAGTTAAGATTAATCTAGGTCCATGTACTATGTAACGTCCTTTAAAATCATGTGCTTAATGTATGAAACAAATTGTTATTACTGTCAAATGATAATAGAGTACGGATGTTAATTGAGTTAATTCAATAAAATAATTCTCTAAATTACCTTAGACCTGAGGATGTGTATTCATCATATATAGTTGAAACTAGGGATGATCGATATTCATTGATGTTAAAGAAACATCGATGTTTTGATGTCGATGACATCGACACATCGATGTTTTGTTTTCGATTACATCGAAGTTATAAATATATTCTTTACGGTCATCTAAGGTTGCATTTACTAGCTAGAGGCTAGATAATTTCAAATTTGCAAGCTGTACGAATAGTTATTTCTTTGGATAACCTTTTTTTTTCGTCGTTGAATATGGAAACACTCGATAAAGTTATTTTTTTACAGTCAATTTTAATTGATTAATTGCTGGCAAAAACATCGATGTTTTCGGACAGTTTATCGTTGAATCGATGTCTTTTTCTAATAGCGATCATGCCTAGTTGAAAATAATCCTAAAATCAAGTGAGATTACACGACATTTTTATGGTAAATTAGTCACCTTAACAGTTTAAAGATGATAGTTTTGTCGAAACTGCTATATAATATACATTAATTATTGGATTAATAAATAAACAGTTATACCAATGATTTAATAACTTATATGATGTGAACACAACGCCATCTCTTGATACTTGTTCTTAAATACATTAAAGTTAATAGCAATAGTTGCGCCATCTCTTAAATTGTGCCAATATTACACTGATAAATATATATCTATACCCACTTGTAATAATCTATCTATCCTAATATTATAAAGAGGTAAAGTTTATTAATTTCTGATGTTGTGGCGTTGTAGGGGGTAATCTCAGAAACTACTAAGATTTGAAAAAACCTTTCAATGTTATATAGCTCATTTATCCAGAATGGTTATAGGCTATATATCATCACGCTAAGACCAATAGAAGCAGAGCACCAATGAAGAATGTTTCAAAACCGTTTTTTTTTTCTTTCTGAGAACTTCCAATGCGTACTCCCAAAGTATCTATTCCACGCGAACGAAGTCGCGGGCAGAGTCTAGTACTAAATATTAGTAAGCTATATAAAAATATATTAAGAGGGTTTGTTTGTTTTGTTGAACGCACTAATTTTAGGAACTACTGGTCTGATTTGTAAAATTTTTTCATTGTTATATAGCTCATTTATCGAAGCCTATAGGAGCAGAGCACAAACAAATATTTCAAAATAGTTTTTTTTTCTTTCGAGAGCTTCCGCTGCTTGTTAGCGTTAGCTACCATGCGGACGAAATCGAGGGCAGAAGCTATAGATATTAAAAAAGAGTATTTACATGCCAAATAAAAGTTTTCATAGTTGATTGTATGTTCCTTAAGCAGCTTTCTTGAATGTCAGAACTGAAGAACATAAATACTTTTGCTAATTTTAATCTATGGCTTACCGAAGCTAAAACAAATGCTTTGTTCATTGTTGATTGATTTAGAAGTTTATATTTTGTTTTGGTTTATTTATAATATTATTAACTTTTCTTTTTCTGATTTATAATGAATCTTATAAATCTATTCGAATATTTATCTCGAAGAGTAATATAAAATAACCCATATGTATTTGTATAAAGGGCATTTATTTCAGTTATGAATCGAGTATTGTCTATTCATACATGTGTTGAATACATTTTTATTTGGTATTCTTTGTTCTGTTTATCATTATTTTTTATGAGTATATTTGTATATTCTGTAAATGTAGTTACGCTTAGGTCAAAGCTTACCTTATCACACTTCTGTTTGGGTTTTTAATTAATAAAAATGCTACGGCAGGAATCAGGATAAACGGCAATTTCTATACATGACGTATCCATCAAGATCCTTTCCTTTTGTTATGGTACCTAACAACAGCTTTACTTTTACAAGATAATTTACGAATACCTACCATCAAGTCAGTCATATGATGAGTTGATCTAGATTAACACTAAATAATTGGGTTTTTGAAATTATTATTTTTTTTTGTGATAAATAGAAAGATCATATATAAGTTTTAGAACAAAACTATTTTTTTTTTGCAATAATTCAAGTTATTTCAAAATAAAGATTAATTTTTGAATCCAGTACCGAAGACACGCCTATAACATTATGACGTCACAACTATGGTGACCAATCATGGCGCGTTTATAACCACGTGATTTTTTTTTAATTTTATCAATTTCTATTTTTTTATAATTAATTTAAAAAACAATATTTTTAAGTTTTTTGCATCAAATATCAATATTATTAATAATAGTTTTAAAATATATTTAAAAAATCATTTTTTTTTTTCAAAATCCTAATTACATGTTCGCTGCCCCCATTAGAATATAAATAATCGTGTAAGTATATATGTATATAAGTATTTATTTTATAGTTACAAATGATTACCCAATGTATACTTTTCGAATATCCAATGTATTCGATTATAGTCCATTAGTAACGGACAAACATAACTGCCTTGTGAATATATAGGTTCATGAATTATTTAATATATTAAAATTAGTCATAATACATACTCGATATTGGCAATAATAATTTTAAAATTATATTAAAATGTATCTGTGCTAATCAGTAAAACTCTTTTTTGTAAACTACGAATGAAGGCGCTATTTCTTTGTTCCGTGTTGAAAACGATTTTTATCTGATGACTTCAAAGTATTGATGAAGTTACTACATAGAAAACTTCAATTTTGGTCTTTTTACTATGATCTAAAATCGTTTTTACATTTTACTCAGTTAATACCTATTTTGAACGTAACAATATTGTTGAAAAAAAAAAATCAAAATAAAATGTTTTATTTTTAATTCGTAACAAACAAATTAAACTTTATATCGCACCAATATTGGTGATGGATCTTTATACAGATATCAGTATTTTTTTAAATTAACTACATTTATGTTCACTGATAACAAGGTTACAAGATTTTTATGATATGTACTAATAAACAGATAAGCAGTGCATCTCTAGTTAAAGTAATTTTTGTGAGATTTACCTCAAATTAACCGTTATCCTGTCAGAAATAAAACTTCTTTACAATGTTTGTAGTACAACGTGATTAATAAAGTCATCTATTGAATTATCATTTGCTAAGCCTATCGAAATATTTCATTTCAAAATTAGATCTGCCATTGAAAGTGTTAAGTTTTGTCTTCTTGTGTGGAATTCTGTATTAAAATAGGTTATAGTGCTAATCTTTGTATATACGTAAAATACATTAATTACATGTATTAATTTATTACAAATACGATGTTTTATTTTATCCCTTTAGTTGTGTGGTGCCGGTAGAGCAGAATGGCACCACCCCATATCTTCCCGTGGGTATCGTAAAAGGCGATTAAGGGAGTGTGAGATAGTACTGACCCCTTGTATTTTCTCACCGGGATATTGCACCATCTGTCCGAGTCCTTTTCTGGTCCTAACGGTTCCCGTTCGACTGGGTCCAGAAGGACAAGGACGAGTATGTGCACCTGTGTTTTGCGCGTACACTTGTGCACCTTAATATATCCTGCGCATCTGACCGCTTCTACTACTGGACTCCGAGTTCATAAGTTTAGGGGTCAAAGTGGTCGCCATAGCCGACACCGGTCGGACCAATCACTTTATTTTATCCTATTAGAAAATATACCCAATTTACATTCCATAGAGCTACTTCCTGAGTCAATATTCTTCACACAACAATTTCACTTGACAATATTCCTCTCCGAGTTATCATGGAAACTTAGTGATTATAATAGATGTACCAGTCTAAAAACGTACTAGTAAGTAAAGATCTCTTTACGATGGAAGGTGTGTAAAAGTGGTTTTTAAGGGGTTAGTTAGCTATTTTACCACTACTTGATTATGTTATATATGATATTATTAGGTTATGTAGCTTTAAATGTTTATATTCACCGTTGTTCAAAAGTAAGATCAAAAATACTTTATTCAGTGTAAAGCCCTGATAAGGCACTTATGAACGTCAAAGGTACCGGTCCTGTAAACATCCCAGTCATCGGAAAAAGTCTGCAAGAAATTCGATCTGGTTTATCTTTTCATGATACCTATTTTTACAGAACATAGATAGTTACATTCGTTTTTAGTGAATGCAAAGGGAGGAGCGTCATGCCCAGACGTCACCATCGTTCACGTATTGATCCACCCTATAATAGCTTTTAGAGACTAAGACCTTGATATGGTTTTAAGCTATTGCATAGCTTCTATCGCGGGCCTTGAGCGTGGAGACCGAATCCAAAAATTCCGTAACGAAAAAACCTAACACCAATCAAGTCTCAAACTTTTGTTTCTTATTTCAGTTACCATAAACCTATAGGTTCAATGATTAATATTCCTGAATAATCTACATGTATTGTAAGATAATAAAAATATTTTGAACAAAAAAGAAAAAAAAATGTTTTCTTATCGGTCACCACGCTCAAAAAGTGTAACTTGAATTAATATCAAAGAAAAAAAAAACAAAGTAAAAAAAATACTGCATGAATAAAATAAATAAATAGTTATAATTGCATAAGTTAATAAAAAATGCTATGCAATAGCTTTACCGCGACAGTCCCCGAGTGACACACGTATTTTTTTTAAACTCACTATCTGGCAAATCGGTTATATGTTTAAGGACTCTGTTATAAAATCTAAATTACTAAAACAGCAACAGGTTCGTCATTCCATGTTTCGGACTCAATCAGGGTCTAAATCGATTTAAAAAAATGTTGATTGTTGATAATAGATTTTTTTTTCTCGAACTGACTACGCTATTGACCTAGGAAGGTCTTAACAGCTTTACCGGTCTACTGTTGATAATAGATATTGTGCAGTCCATCATACGTTTGATTAATTCATAAACTGTAAAAAAATGTATATAATTCTTATTCGGTGTGCCAATAGATGTGAAAATCCGACTGATAATAATAATTTCGATATACAATTGTGAAATGTAAATTTACGACTGCCTCGATATTCTTTTAGTTATTGTAAACCGATTTTGATGAAAATTATACAAGGAAAGTATATGGAATTGAAAAAATAATGGATTATAAAAATTATCAATAGGCCATCTCTAGAAATCGTACAAAATCCTACGCTAAATAGTACGACTCTAATTTGACTTATTTTCCGTTTGACAATCAACGTTAATTTTTATATTTGTAGGTTTGTGGTCTATATCTCCGCTAAGAGTTAGGGAATTGATACTTCGCAAATAAAAAATATTTTTAAGTCGTTTTGAATCATGGTCTGTTGAATTGATTTATGGAAAAATTGAGTGCTAGAGAACGGATTATCCAAAAAAGATGTCCTTATTTATTTCTTTTTTGACGAACTTCTTACATAAACATAAATATTTTTTTATTTTATTGTATTAATTTTTTTAATTATAGATTATTGTATACGGTTTTTGTTTATTTACCTAGAAAAAAATCGATTCACAAATCTATTGTGTCAGAGATTGAGTAGATGTTTAAAATTGATAAAATAGATGTTCCTCTTCTTCTTCTATTTTTGGCAACCAGTCTTCTATTTAGTAGACCATTACTGCTATTATCAAGTAAGTAATAATAATTACACATTTATTGATATAACTTCAATGAACTAACAAGACGGTGGCCATCTTGTTAGAACTCTCTTGGGAGTTTTTGTGGCAAGTCAGAATCTATGCTCCGTAGTATTATTTCCGATTCACTTCACTTGTACAATTGTATATTTATTTATTTATTTACACATGGATAAAGCAACAGTCGACAATCAAAAATAATAATACAATAGCAATAATAAAAGAAAATAAACTAAATTGAAGACCTAAAACGCTTTATCACATAGAAAATTTAGTAGTCCGGTGAAGCTGTAAAGACCTTGCTAGGTCAATAGCGTAGTCAGTTAGAAAAAAAAAAAAAAAATAGCAAATTTACTTACACTAATCATAATGATAATAAGGAAATAATAATTGTTTTAATAGAATAGAAACATTGGTTTAAAAAAAACTATACATAAAAGAATAAACGAAAAAGTTCAAATGAATTCAATTATGAAATCTAAAATGACCACATGGAAGAAAAAAAAAAAGAACAGGTTGGCAAACATAAATAAATAAATAACAACTAAACTATGTTACGTAAAGCACCACCAACATTACACAATATAGGGCCAAATAACACAAGATTATGGATAAAATATAAAGACTACATGGTATTCCAAGATACCGCCAAAAATTCCAAAATAGTTGTTATTTCTACTTCTAAAAATCACCTATACATTTATTCAATCTTACGTTGCCACCCCTACTTGGAGTTTTATTTATCTATGGTTTTATTATTCTGTGATCTGTATGATACTTGACGTTTTTATTTGCCAGTTTTTGTTTTCGTTTACTTGAATTTCTGATGAAGTTATTAGGAAAATAACAAATGATAAAAAATACGCTGAATAGATTTTTCTAACTTAGTGGTCACTTTAAAACCGCCAAAATTGCTTCCAAAATGCAAACCGTGAGCGCTCCGCGGGAGCCCACGCAAGCAGTCATGAGCACCAGTTCAACCATACTTAGTATGCGGGAAAAAGAGAAATATATCGAAGATTTCGACTTTCCCTTCTGCGATGAATCCTCGAAGTACGAGAAGGTCGCCAAAATTGGCCAAGGGACCTTTGGAGAGGTGTTCAAAGCTCGTGCCCGTAACAGCAACAAGAAGTTTGTCGCCATGAAAAAAGTCCTGATGGATAACGAAAAAGAGGGCTTTCCAATCACAGCCCTCCGTGAGATAAAGATCCTGCAACTATTGAAACACGAAAACGTAGTGAATTTAATCGAAATATGTCGTACAAAAGCAACACTTCATAATAAATATAGATCTACTTTCTATTTGGTTTTCGATTTTTGTGAACACGATTTGGCAGGCCTTTTATCAAATGTTAATGTAAAATTCAGTCTCGGTGAGATCAAAAAGGTGATGCAACAGCTTCTAAATGGACTCTACTATATCCACAGTAATAAAATTCTACACAGAGATATGAAGGCTGCAAATGTTCTGATAACAAAGAATGGTATACTAAAACTTGCTGATTTTGGTCTCGCTCGAGCATTTAGCATAGCGAAGACAGGGCAGGCGAATAAATACACAAACAGGGTTGTCACATTATGGTACAGGCCTCCAGAATTGCTTTTAGGTAAGATTTATTTGTTAAAATTTTCTTAAGGTTTTTTAGTGTATAAATTAGTCAAATATTGGTATTAAATTTGCTTATTTTAGTAAATAATATGTCCACTAATATGATTAAATAACTAAGACTCCAATAGTTATAGTGAGCTGATTTCAGCAATTTGTCAGTGATCAGTTTGATTCTTAGCATGTATTAGAATCTCTCAACTAATTTACTCGTGTGTAATAATATGGCCCCAATTATTTGCATAGTTGTTGTAAAATGAAGTAGATATTATGAAGTTATCGTTATACTTTGAAATTGTCTGTTTAACATTATTTAGTAGCATATAGATATCTCTTTAAATCATGATGTAATCAAATATATGTATAAATTTTTCAAAAGTACAATAAACAGGTGACAGGAACTACGGGCCACCAGTCGACATGTGGGGAGCTGGATGCATTATGGCGGAAATGTGGACCAGATCTCCAATAATGCAGGTAGAATTCTTGTAGACAGATATATCTAGCAATTGAATAGTATAACTTTGTTATAATATCAAACTCTAAGCGACCCACCTCAAGGCCATAAACGTCTTCCGGAAAGAAGGTCTGGGCATAATCACCACACCAGCTTATAACATATTAGCTCTTTTTAATTTGGAGAAATCCATGTTTCTATATTTTCCCACATGGTAAATCCAGAAACACAGATTAAAACCAGAAACCAGTAAAAACAGAGTAAAACTCATCCATTGTAATTACTAGAGATGTGTTATCTTTGTTTTTATTAGTTTACCCGATTAGGCCTCCCACGGCAGCAGCTCAAGCCTAGCTTTGATCCCTCGGTAGGGAGCCCTTGAGTGTGTTGCTTGCGCGATATGGTGACACAGAAACATATATCACTGCTACAACACTACACTATCACCCCCACACACATGCACGCTTACACATGAAAGTGGAAGGGCTTACTTTTTTTCCTTATCGAGCTGAAAACTCTCAATTTTCCGATAATAAGTATATGGAGGAGTTGTTGAGGCTTGTATGCTTGGTACACATATATGTTTCAACAACTCATACATATATGAATAGTTAGCTAGGTTACCTAAGACCTTGAATAATGAGATCCTTATTAGTAAATAAATCACCAATTATAGAGGCAGCTTCTCCATCCAACCTTTGAAATTTAACACAAGAGATACTTTAAATAACTATAGTTTAACTGTTAATAAAAATCCCACTTCTGATTGAATTAAATTAAAAAACAATCCGGATGTTGAACTTTTTATTCAGACCTTATACAATAACTAAGTCTAATAGAACTATAAAAATTTAACATAAGTGACACTTATATATATATTTTTTTTTATCATAAGAGACAAATGAACAGGTGGGTTACCTGATATTAAGTGATGACCACCGTCCAAGTGGCAAGTGCTTCGCCAGCCCGTGTTGGGGAGGAAGGGAAGAGGAGAGGAGCGCCTCCAGTGTTCTCACTAACCGAATGATATGCAACAATGCAAGCACTGTTACTTCACATTGGTTTTCTGTGAGAAGGTGGTACTAACTTGGATGAGCTGACCCATTATGCTGAAGCCACTAAAAACTTCAGACTCTACCACCTACATAAAAAAAAACAGAAGTGGGACTTTTTATTCAAGCATTATATAACTTGGTACTGGCTGAACCTGTTCCAGGGTCCAACAGAACAGCAGCAACTGATTCTGATATCGCAACTGTGTGGCTCGTGCACTCCGGACGTGTGGCCCGGTGTTGAAAATCTTGATCTATACAACAAAATGGAGTTACCCAAAGGCCAGAAAAGGAAGGTTAAGGTATGTTAATAGTTTTTTTTTATTAACTATTTTGTGGCTTAGTTCTAATGGAATGCTATATTTTTTCTATTATTTTTCATTTTTACTGTGAAGTAACATTAACTCTTTATATACTAGTGTTTTGCGACACGCACCGACGACCTAGCGCCTTTTCATAAATGCCGCCAAACACACCGCGCTTGCGCCTACTGGAATTTTTGTGTTTCTATTTAATAAATATGAATGTTTATGTAATAAAATAAATAAACTGTTATTATTTAATGCAACAAATTTGTAATGCTTTATCTTTCCATTACGCCATAGCTGATTCCTGTCGTAATCTGTTCTTTTATAATATATAACATATAACTTATACAAAACAATTTCGGTCTTTCACGTCTGTCAGGCGTCCCGTGATGGCTTATTTTGTATGTATGTCATCAGACCGACTGTTGGCGTGGCGAAGCGTCAACCCGCTATACGATTTAGTAATTTTTGTATTAATAGAATATAAATTGTTCTCTTCTTAAAAAAAATCTTAATATTTTATTTTTAATTGTGCCATATTTATTTCCTGTCATAAAGTATCCTTTTAAACATTTTTTTTTACATAGTATCTGTGAATAGCCTATCCAACATATAGCCTGTATATATATATATATATATATAATAAGAATGTAAATGTAATGTGTTTGTACTTTTTCGATTTTCGTGAAAAAAAAATTTTACAGGTGTCTAGGAATAAGTAATAGAATTCATTTCAATAATTCTTAGAAATGTCTGTCTGTCTGTTTGTATGAACATGCGTCATTGCTAAACTACTGGGTTCACAATAAAACCTCATCAAGAAAATCATGAAGCATATCTTCAAGAGTAACTTAGTTTATGTTTAATAAAAATTGGTTCACTCTATCAAAATTTATTGTAATTTGAATGCCAACTCGGCGTAAGTACGAAGTAAGAATTAATATATTAATAATCCAGATGAGGCAAGTAAGGTCGTGATAGTATATAGTTATATTGACTTTGCCAGATCTCAATCTGACAGTGTATTTATCCCTGCAGGAGAGACTAAAGCCTTACGTAAAGGATCCTTATGGTTGTGATCTGTTGGACAAACTCTTGCAATTGGATCCCGCTAAAAGGTAATATAGAACCACCACATATAAGTTATAATATTGGATGTAGTGGATCACTTGGGCAAGTCATTGTATGCTCATTAATCAAGTTGTATGGTAGAGAATTGTATTTGACTATAGTGACTCAAATAAGTTGTGTTGTTTAATAAGTGCAATATTAATCTGATTTCCCCTCATCATGGAAAAAAAATGCCTTGTGGCATTAAACTTGTCAGTATACAAAATGAAAAATGCAATAACGATTGCCCTTTAGAGCAGTGTTTTTCAGTGTGGGACGTGATCCCTGTGGGGGATCCGGAGCATTTTAGGGCGGGGGGGGGGGGCGCGTGAAGCGATTGAGTTGCAAGTTCCCAGGTTTATGGTGGCCACTCAGCAACCGAGGTAGTGAAAGGCTTTTTAGACGGGCACATTTGCAATATTTGTATCTTTTTAAATGTTTATTTTTGTGTGATTATTATTTACTGTTTACACGTTATAAGTTCTGTTATAACATCGATTACACATCCGTACATTACTTTGGGTCTCCATTGAAAACCAGCGCTGCAGTATCACCTAGTTGTGCTGCAGCACGTATCTGAATGGGGGTGCCATTGTTGGATATATTATTATGTGTATGTTCCATTTGTTGTTTTTTTTCTTCTTCTTATTCTTCTCTTCTGCAGACTCTTGGTCTGCACCTTTTTTTTTTGTTATCGTTTTTTTTTGTTTTATTTATTTTGAATTCATCAATATCAATCAAAGCAATTTGTTGTTTGTGATGTTACCCAACAATAAAAACATTTGCTTTGTTTCAAACCGCTGTGAAAGGTACTGCAGTAAAAACATAAAGTTTTAAAGGATTTCAGAAAGATGCTAACTAAAAGACATTATCATTTGTATTAAATATACAAAAAATAGAAACTTACTAGAACTCCTTAAGTATTTATCCGAACCTTAATTATAACAATGAATAAATGTGTTAAATCGAATATTTGTCTTAAAATAAATTACATAAGAGAAAAACAACAGGTAGGGGAGTCGTGGATATGGAGGAGGGTTGCGAGTAGGGAGGCGGTGGGTAGGGGGACTCGAAATATTTCTTCATACTAAAGGGGTCGTGTCAAGAAGAAGTTTGAAAAACATTGCTTTAGACCACACAACTGAAGTAAAACTACTTTAACTCCATCTATATGTACAATATACATATATTAATTTTCTACGAACATTTAAATATGTCATATGGGTTTTGATTAATAATACGAAATGTAACGCTCTCCTTTATTTTATCTACTTATATCGCCCTCTGAACTTCCGTTCGCCTTACCCGATCACACGTTTTGGTAACGCTTTCTCAAGCGAACTCCCCAAGTTAAGTGTGCATAAAGAAGTTTTACTTCAAAAAAGTATATTTGAGAATAGGCCATCTTCCTTTGTGTAGGTTCGATGCAGACACCGCCCTAAACCACGACTTCTTCTGGACGGATCCGATGCCATGCGAGTTGGGCAACATGTTGGCCCAACACACGCAGAGCATGTTCGAGTACCTGGCTCCACCTCGTCGTCCAGGACACCTCCGTCATCATCATCACGCTGCGAGCGCTCAGGGGAAGCCAACACAACCCTTGCACGACTCCGGATACCAGGATAGAGTGTTCTAGCCACCTACATCGCTCCGTGTTACGAAGAGACAGTGATAGTTTTCAGTGTTACAGTTACTTATATTTGTACTTGTATTAGTGGTGACAAGTTTCAATATATTGTTTCATTAAAATACAAAAAATGAATATCTTGGTACAAAAGTGTCACAATTTAAAAAAACTTGAATTTCTTAGAATCAAAACAAGGCATTTCATAGGTGATCACTATTATAAACATATAAAATTTCTTCGCCAAGTAAATCTATGTTGATAAATATATAGATGAAATCACCTGACGGTCATAGATACTGTGCTTTAACATAGACGCAGAGAGAATAGATACTTCAGTCTAAATATTAAGCACTTATTTTTTTATTTAAAACAAGAATCGAGTTCAGACTATCCTTCATAAATATTGCTACTGTTTAAACTTTCAGCCGGTATAAATGTATTTTCGAAAAAAAAAGGTATTTCTTAAGTTGTGTCACTTTTCTATACGTTATTCAAGTGACTCTTATATTATCTTGAGATAGGACATAATTGGTTTTTTACTTTTGACATTAGTAATATACCAGAAAGTGTGGTCACTGATACATTTTCTTTTCTTCGAACTGACTACGGTATTGACCTAGCAAGTAAACAGCTTCACCGGTCTACTAAGGCGAGCGCTTAGGGGACTCAGGCAATTTTATTTCGGCAACTAGCTCAAGGGTGCATTGCACACCTCAGCTCAGGCTGTTGCCTGATACATCCAATTCACGACCTATCTTTTTATTTTTTTAATGTGGAGAGAAAATCCTCATGGACTGTCAGGCTCCCGGAGGAAGCCTTAACTGAGCCGCCCACCACCTACATGCTAATTATTAATAAAGTAAATAAAAAAAAAACGACTTCAATATCAATCAAAAACCCATAAGGCACTAAAAATCGGAAAATAAATAGTTTACTAAATTAATCAAATTAAATAAAACATGAATATGTGCGCTACCTAGAGATATATTGGAATTATAAGTCGGTGCTAACTGAAATTTCAAATTTGTTCCAGTCCACAATACATAAATAATCCGCGAAAGTTTCTACCACCAACTCAGCTTCGCTTCACACATAATACACCTTAAGTAATACAATTATGCAGGCACAGTATAAAAAATGCTCGAAAACGGCACACACACAAACACGCGTATCGACGCGAGGTTTTGAAAGAAATTCTATGGACAGCACCGCGAGGTTCGCCTAAGGGTCGAGCATTTATGGGGAGTTTCCCTACTGTCTGTTATGTGTACTGTGACGCAGGGGTGGGGCCTTTCGGCGACTCTTGGGCGTGTCCCGGTGTTGCGTGAGCATGCAGCAACACTCGGGGGCAGACGTATCCCACGCCACACCCGGCTGAGGCTGGCCGCTTGCGACACTGCCTTCCAGCCCCCGGACCCGAGCAACGGGAGTCCAGGCCCCCGACACTTTCCCCCTGGATTCGGCCGGCAGCGGAGAGGCTAAGCCGCACCGCCGCTTCTCTGCGATGGTTTTTTACCGTGGTTTACTCCTCAGCCTGAGCCACCCTGAGGTCCCTTCCGGCCTACGCATCATATGTGTACCATTTAGTCGGATAATTTGGTCACTGGTATACAAAATTTTTTTGGGGAAATCTTTTATGGATACCCACCCTCCCAGAGGAGAGGGTGGGTTATGTCCGACTCCCACGAACTAAAACCCCAAGGTGTAAGTCTTCCGTTATAGTTGGGGCGGCAAGAGATCTTTATCTATATAGAGATCTCAGCAGCAAAAGCGCCATCACCGGACCTTTTCTTGTAAGAAGACAGCCAGGTACACACCGGCCGTCTCCTTCGTACGCCGGACTTGTGCAATGAGAAGATTGGCCTCTTCACCCACTTTCCCTAGCTCCAGTTACGGTGGCGGGAGAAGGCGCGTAAACTGGCGGCCACCTTCCGCCGGGCGGACCGTTGGAGCGGCTATTCAAGGGGAATAGCGAAGAACAATTCCTTGCCGCCCCAACAACACGGTCTGTCGGTACACCGTGGGGTTTTAGTCCGTGCGGGTCGGACATAACCCATCTTCTCCCCCGGGAGAGTGGGTATCCATAAGGGATTTCCCCACGTAAAAAAAGGAGTTGACAATCGCAATACTGCTATGAGGCAAATTTCATTAATGTAAATGCCAATGTAATTTGTCTTACGTTGTTATTTTGCATTTCCAAAGGATTAAAAGGTAAATTTGTATTTAAAAGAATTATGTAAGGAAATATGTAAATTTATTATAGAGATATCTTCATATATGATGGTTAAGATTTTGTTAATGGGAGTAGTGTTGCAATTATAAGCGTAAGCTTTTTTATTTTGTAACAAAATACCCCCTTCCCTAATTCCTATGTACTTGTATATATTTTATTGTGCTATAAATTTGTGCTGAAAGGTCGAGACGGTTGAATGGTTTTGGTTGAATATCAATCAAATATGTACAGGTTCGAACCCTGGTATGTACCCTCGAATGTTTGGGAAATCGTGTACATTTACTAATATAAATTGGTAATAGTATCGGTTGGTGGTGAAGGAAAACAAAGTGAGGAAATCTGAACCTGAGAAATGTTCATGTATTACTACTGTATGTGGAAACAATATAAAATTGTATATTTCTCTCTTTCTTATCAAAGTCACCTTCCATAAATATTATTGTACTGCCAAAGTTTAATTTTCTGACAAAATGTTCCCCTCTTTCAATTCTTCAGTACCGTATTCTTAATTTGTCTATGTCCCCCTCTTACCAATTCCATAGAACATTTCTTTTAATTTTGTGACAATAAATCCCCCCAATCAATTTCTTATTAGTGTAGCTTTTTATTTCGTAAAACTCCTTCCCCTACACCGATTCCTTTACTGTTTTTTTCTAAATTCCTGTGAGAACAGTTCCCCTCTATTAACTTCCTTAGTATACTTTAGTATATTAAAGTTTTTTTTTGCTAGTTGTTATTGACTTCAATTTTAATACTGTGAAGATTTTGTATTTTGTGATAAGTTTTAGAGTTATTGTATCTAGTAAGTTACCAGTCCAATGTATAAATGTTCCTTCATATATGTGGTTGAATATGATATTTAGTCAAAAACACTGTGCTTTTCATTGTTGTAAGTTATGACTTTGTATGTAAATATACTATTGTATTGTTTCAGAATAAATCATCTCGAAACAATATCATATGACGAAATACTATTATTTTTTCCAATGTTTACCAATAAAAATATGAAGTCTGTTTATATATCATAACATGTATCGGATGTATATAGTTGTTCCTAATGAATAAAGTTATTTCTTAAGATTAATTTGCTTTTTTTTTCTACTTTCTGTATATATTCATTGAAGAAGTGACTAAAATTCCGTAGGTACCTTTTTTAGGGACCAGGAAAGATATAATTTAAAAAATTATATGCCCCCTCGGCAGCGGCTCAAGCCTAGGTCCGTTCCCTCGGCGTGGAGCCCTTGATTACGCTGTTCACGCGTACTCTAAATCTTACATCACTGCTACAACATTACACATATCACCTCCACACACGTGAACGCACACATGTTTGCACATGAAGATGGAAGGGTTTTATTTTTTCCTTATTGAATAGTTTAGAAAAATTATCCAACACAAAATACATATAAGAGTTGTCAAGGTATGTATGCTTGGTACACAATGTTTCAATAACGCATATAAGTATGAATATGTAGGTTAGCTCAGATAGGTCGCGAATTGCATGTATCAGGCAACAGCCCAAGCCGAAGTGTGCGTGCACCCTTGAGCTAGTTGCCCAAAGAAAATCGGCTGAGTGCCGCAAGCGCTCGCCTTAGTAGTCCGGTGAAGCTGTTAAGACCTTCGTAGGTCAACAACGTAATCAGTTAGGACAAAAAAACATTAAAAAGTTATATACAGGATTCAATGACTTCATTTTTGAATATCACGTCTCAGGATCAGAAAGTATATGAAATATGCTAGGAAGGTTCCAGATCTGCATGAGAACTACGAACAGCAAGTCTTTAGATCTGATAATATTGATCATTGTTCTTATATTGTATTTTTTTTCTTATTCTTCTGTGTTGCAGACTCTTGGTCCACACCTTTTTTGCTTTCGCTTTTTTTTTATTGTCTGCGTGAAAACTCGTATCTCTGAGCAAGTATTGGGTGTTTTTTATTTATTTAATATTATTTAAACTTAACTTTTTTTTAATTAGTTATTTTAGATTGATTTTTTTTCTCGAACGGACTACTCTATTGAACTAGCAAGGTCTTATCAGCTTGTTATTGCCTTTATGTCGGTTTTATTATGATCTCTTATGGCCATGTTTAAATTATATAATCCACATCCAAGTTATTTTTCTTAAGATACTTCAATCTTTGACCTTGAATATCTTTTAAATGGTTAGATTAATGAAAAATGTATAAGAGACTATTTTTGTAGAGCGTTCAATTTCCTATAAATATTGATGATGCAACTAGTTTAATGATCAATTGGTGATAATATATGACCATTTTCATATGAGACTATATTAAAAATGGAAAATTATGATGATCATAATCTTCCCGTTAATATTAAGAGCTCAGATTTAGTAAGCACTTTCTAGAGGTAGCTAGAAACAAGTTTTAGTGTGTCGGATTCAAAAAAAAAACTTGATTTTTTGACTCACCCTAATATATACGTCAGTCGTTATATTACTATACTCACCATAGGAGCAGAGGTCTGGATTTTTTTTCAAACTAGCTATGCTATTGACCAGGATCTTAACAGCTTCACCGGACTAAATAGGTCTGAAGATATCACTACATCACATAAACTGAGAACTGCACTACACAAATAAAACTTCACAATAACTGTCCAAATTTTTATCTAAACCGTGTAACCTCAACTGGTGCCTCTTCAGATCAGCCCGTCTCCTCGTCTCATATTTACACATATCACATCCAAATCTCTTCTTATCTCCATCGTGGGTCTTCAGATGGTATATTAGACTCATCCGTTGCCTCGACTTGTAACTGCATAGATGACATTTGAATCGCTTCTCGTCTTGGTGTTTCCGTTTGTGCCTCGTAAACTGACTCTT
>JACEII010000198.1:117232-137736 GCA_014332785.1 Antheraea mylitta
GTTTATGATTGTGTTTCAATAGTTAATATTACGATTACTTAAAAAAACATATCTGAATCGTTAATTTGGGATGCGGATCATAGAAATAGTAAAAATAAATATTTGTAAAGTTATTTTAAATTCAAATGTTTATGATTGTGTTTCAATAGTTAATATTACGATTACTTAAAACACACGCATATCTGAATCGTTAAGTTGCGATGCGGATCATTGAAAGCGTGGTTACATTTGCAAGAATTTTGTATTTATGTTTTTAACGAAGAGGGGTCTCTTCTCTTGGGAGGAGCCCTTCGTGGGCCCTAGGGTGGCCGCCGCCAGACAGGAGGAAACTGCTATGGTCCACTAATGGAGCACACTATATGCAGTTTCCTCCAGGCGAACCTCAACCACTCCGCCACTGCACAAGATTTGCTCGTGCAGTCAGTAGCGGAGTGGGCATCGGGCTCGCGGTCGACGTGGAGCCGTATTATATTCCCTCCCAGCCACAGTAGGCTGGGGACCGGAATGGCTCCGTGGCAATTGTTGCCGGCTGGGGTTCGCCTCCCCTGGCGATAAGCGGGAGGGGTGATGGTATCGTGGAAGCCGTCTGAGAGAAGTACGCCATTGTATTGGGCGTACTTCGTCCCTAACAGGCCCCTGCGGGAGTTCGAGGCGTTCCTCGGCTCCCTGCAGGGAGCTATCAGGTGACTGTCGCCTCTCCCCGTGGTCCTCATGAGCGATTTAAATGCTAAATCGCGGACCTGGGGAGCGGCAGCCACGGACCTGAGGGGCGTGGCTGTTGAAAAGTGGGCAGCCGAATTGGAGCTGTCCCACCTCAACCAGGTGGACGTCCACATATGCGTGTGACAGAACGGGGTGTCTATGGTAGACGTTTCGTTTGCCACCTCGTCTGTCGCACGCCGTGTCCGGGGGTGGAGGGTGCTTGAGGAGGTGGACACCCTATCAGACCATCGATATATCAGGTTCGAGATCTCCACCTCCCAAGTCGGGATCGGCACCCGCCCCCTGAGGGGCTCGAAGTTCCCCTGTTAGGCGGTGAGTCGCCTCAACCGTGGACTAGCGGAAGAGGCGGTCATCGTCCAGGCGTAGGTCATGCCACTCCCGCAGGACGGAGGTTTGCGACGCGTCGATGCCGCGGAGCGTACACCGCCCAGACAAACGGGCAGTTTACTGGTGGTCACCGGAGATAGCCGATCTCCGTGCGGCTTGTTCTTCGGCACCGGGACCCCGAGGAGGAGGCCCGGCTGTATGGCAGCTACAGGGAGTGCAGAAAGACCCTGCAAGCTACCATCAGCCGGGCGAAGGAAGCGGCATAGGAGAAGCTGCTGCGAACGCTGGAGGGAGATCCTTGGGGGCACCCGTATCGGATCGTACGCAAGAAGTTACGATCCTGGGAGAGTTGTTCCCCCCTACCCTCCGCTGATGTCAGCTCCTCCCTTGCCCCCGCTTGCGGTGGAAGTCGAGGAGGTGTTCGGCAGCTCTCCCCCAATTATGGAGATGAGGAGGGCTGTCGAACGCCTTTTCAATCGGCGCAGAGTACCCGGCCCTGACGGGGTCCCAGGTCGGGTGTTCGGCCTTGCAATGAGTCATCTGGGGGGGGGGGGGGGCTTCGGAAGCTGTTCGACCGGTGCTTGGCGGTCGGTCAGTTCCCGAAGCCCTAGAAGCTCGGGCGGCTCTGCCTGATGGCGAAGGCGGGCCGCCCTCCGGACTGCGCGTCCGGTTATCGGCCCCTGACGTCCTGCTGGATGACATCGGGAAGGCATTGGAGAGGGTCGTCTCTTCCCGAGTCGTCCAGCACCTGGAGGGAGTGGGGCTGAATTTGTCGGACGTGCAGTTCGGCTTCCGGACAGGACGTTCCACCGTGGACGCCCTGTGCCTCCTCAAGTCGTTGTCCGCGGAGGCGACCTCTCAAGGAGAAAGGGTCTTGGTGGTGTCCTTAGACATCGCCAACACCTTCAACAGTCTGCCGCACGGTGTCATACGGGAGGCACTCCGATATTTTGGAGTGCCCTCGTATCTGCGGCGGCTGTTGGAGGCGTACTTTGAAGACAGGGAGGTCGCCTACGTGGACGGCAAGGGGCGGATAGTCTGGCGGGCTACAAGGCGGGGGGTTCCACAGGGATCGGTCCTGGGGCCGCTCCTGTGGAACATGGGCTATGACTGGGTGCTCCGCGGCGCGCTACTATATCTGTTGCGCCCAATCTGTTACGCGGAGATCTATTACCTGATATTTTAATAAAAAACGGAGAAAACACTTATAATTTCATCATAACTATGCACCAATAGTTGATTATGAAGTAAAATAAAAAAAAACTCTAAGCAAGTAATTCCTTATGAAAATTGTTAAATTGTTTACCTGTTTGAGTAACACGTTTACTCTGTCTTGACGAAATCCGCCATTACTGCTTTTTAATGTTGCCTGTTGTCAATTTGAAATCTATTATACATTGATCACGAACGGAGCCATCTAGTAACTTCAACTTTAACTAGAGTGATTTAAAGTCAGCACTTGACAATATTATCGGGCAATCACTATCAGTGGGCAATTACTCTCTGGTTTACCCTATATACAATATTAGTTTATTTTCTCTATGGGGAAAATAAATACAAAACATTGTAAGTACTTATTTTATTGAATAAAAACGTATACAAATCTTACATTTATAATTATTGTACAATATTTTGACACTCAAGTAGAATTGCCAGATCTAACAGAAATTCAGAACATTTTTGGAATGTATCGTAGAATAAAATAAAACAACAGTTTGTATAAACGCAAGATTGCGAATCAGCCTGACCAATGAGAATATATACTAAAAGTCAGATGCCGAAAAGGTTGAAGTCGTTTTCATTTCCATTATACTTATGAGTATTTTAAAGAATTTTAGTACATTAAAGAAATCGTAATTAAATGGTTTTACGTTTATCAATAATAAATGTTTTTAATAAAACTTTTGAATACGTCAATTATGCAACTGATTTCTTTTTTTCTTTCCGGTATGAAGGAAAGTGTTATGCAGTCTGTAAAAAGTATTATATATTATCTCTGTAAAAAGTATTATACGTCACAAAATAAGCAATGGTCATAAAACCATTCAGCCAACACATTGTTTTTTACAAATAATATTCATATAATCCAGTTACCTGAGTATTTAGAATATAAGAGTATTTTATTACAAAAAAAATATCTTAAACTAAGTTACTGGTTTGCATTCTCATATGATTTACGAAATAAATCAACAGATTGATGGTTTGTTCGTCGAAACACGACAGACAACTGCTTTGAGGTTATTAAATGCTTCGTCTTGTGTCGATTGGTCGAATCTCTGTAAATAATCAAAGGTATTTTATCATAAATCTCTCTTGTATCTTTTGCTTAATGATTCATAGTATGGTTATGCTTTATTTTTCTCTAGTATCAAAATGATTCCACAGAACTTGAAGCGAAATGTCTTATTTTACATTATCCATGATCTTATCTTGGTTTAGATATTTTAACATATGTACTGTATATAATTTTGGGGCATATAAAGTTAGTATATTGTTGCAATATGAATTAGAAAATTAAATTTTTGAGTTTAAAATATTTATTTAAAATTTGACACTACTGAAAATGTGTAATCTATAACTGTTTAATTTTTTTATCCTCCTTAAGAGAGTGAAAAAGAAACGGATAAGATTATAGAGATATTGCCTCTTTACAATTTCAAACACGAAATTAAATTTAGGCTTTATTAAGCCATGTAATTATTTCAGTAGTAATTTATTTAAATTAAATATAGTGTGTTACTCTATTGCAATATTTTACGTCCCATAGAGCATACAGGCAAGGAGAATTGTCTCTGGGTACGAAAGTGTCAATCAAAATGCATTAAATCAGCGTGGCGCAACAGTAGCAACAGAGTTCACTATTGTTCAATTATGTCAACAAGTTTTATAAATGTAAACACTAAAAAATCACTAAACGTATTATTTAAAATTTATAAAAATTCTATTACACTTCAAGTTATTTTAGAACAGTTATTTTACTTTATATTTACAAGATTATTTCGAAATGTTCATGACCTTTACCTATGCTAGCGCCATTTTTAAGGGTCTTGGAATTATTATTTAGTGCTTAGGGTTGGACATCTATGTATATGAGATAGTTCTTCTTGTAAATATACATACAAGTCATAAGGCCTTTATAGGTTCTATAAATGGCTTTGTAAAATCTATGTTTCATAAAAGATTTTTTTAAATAGGAATTCCAATAAAAATCCACAGGTATATCTATTGAGATTTAGGATTTTTTTATACATTTTTATGCATCGTATAATTGGTTAAGTGTAAGTGAAAAATAATGCTAAATTATCAAGTTAAAACGAATTATTATGGAATCAGTGTATTCTTATAAATACCTCATTTATGACAACTGTGGGCACGAAGGCTAGTGGCCTCATCACACCGTCAGTTTTATCTCCATAAGAAGCCATAAAGTTCTCTCCCTGTTCACCAGAGGCGCAACGCTTGATTTTGTCGGACTCAGTTTGTTTGTTCACTTGGATTAAGCACTGAAAGAAAAGTTTTAAATACCCTTGAAGTGTTATTTATAGATTATATTTACTACTAGCCTCAACCCGCGACTCCGTCCGCGTGGAATAGTTACTCTGGGCTAACCCAGCGGAAGCTCTCAAGAGAAAAAAAAACTGATCTTGAAACATTCTTCATTAGTGTTGCGCCTTAGCGTGATGATATATAGCCTACAACCATTCTCGATGAATAAGCTATATAACACTGTAAGAATATTTCAAATCGGACCAGTAGTTCCTGAGATTACTCCTTACAACGTCATAAAACTCACAAACTTTCCCTTTTTTTTCGAAATGACTACGCTATTGACCCAGCAAGGTCTTAACAGCTTCACCGAACTATTAAGGCGAGCGCTTAAGGCACTCAGCCGATTTTATTGTGGCAACCAGCTCAAGGGTGCGCGGCACACCTCGGCTTGGCTGTTGCCTGTTGCATGCAAAGTCGCGACTTATCTTAACTAACCTAGCTAACTATTCATATATGTATGAGTTGTTGAAACGTATATGTGTACCAAACATACACGCTTCAACAACTCCTCCATATATTTATTATCGGAAAATTGAGAGTTTTTCAGTTCGATAAGGGAAAAAAGTAAACCCTTCCACTTTCATGTGCAAGCGCGTAGGCGTGCACGTGTGTGGGGGCGATCGTGTAGTGTTGTAGCGGTGATGTATATTTGTGTGTTTGTGTATCGCGGGCGCAACGCACTCAAGGGCTCCCTACCGAGGGATCGAACCTAGGCTTGAGCCGCTGCCGTGGGAGGCCTAATCGGAACAAACTTTACCTATTTATAATATTAGTATACATAATTACACCCAACTTTGTAAAACATATCAAATTTATGATACGTGGACTAAATTATTTTTTTTTTATATCAAAGGAGGCAAACGAACTGGTGGGTCACGTGATGTTAAGTGATCACCACCGTCCATAGACACTAGTGACATCAGGGATGTCGCAAGTGCGTTGCCAGCCTGTATATGGGAGAAGGGGGAGGGGAAGGAAAGGGAAAGAAGGAAAGAGGAAGGGAGGTGGGCCTCCGGCTCTCTCACTGACCGAACGAAACACAACAATGTAAGCACTGTTATTTCACGTCGGCTTTCTGTGAGAGGGGTGGTACTTCCCCGGAGGAGCCGACCCATTCGTGCTGAAACCAAAAATAGCTTCAGCGGGGTTCTACCACCTACACATAAAATAGAAAATTGAGAAGTATAGTCAGCGTCAGACTTTCTAACCGCTCTGAAGTAGATGCGCTGAACACAAATTTAAATATCAGAGGGACGCAGATGAGGTAAAAGGGGAACAGACTCACCCGCGCTCATACCTCTTCCCTATGGCAGCCATATTGACACGTGTGTCAATGTCAGTGCTAGTTGTAGTCACAGAGTACCTTATATAAAGTTGTAGTACACTTACATTCAGTATAGTTTTGTTGTATATTACACGTTATTGCTATTTTCGTTGTATATCTGTTGACATTTCTATGGAAGGCGTTGATGACTGTACAATGCGCAAAACCGAATTTGAAATGAATGAATTGAAATAATTATACCTAAGCAATATAGTTTGACTGATCCCATGGCCCTGGATCTTACGTTTCGAAAATGCCTTGGAGTAGATTGCAATTTAATTAATAACTCACGGTATCTAAAGATTTGTCCGGGCTGGCTTGTGACATCAAACAGATGATGAGCTCCATCTTCTCCGTGTCCTGGAGGCTGCGATCCTTGAGGATGCACGCTTGCATCTGTTAACCGTAAACATAGCGCAATTAATTCTTCGTGTTATTTATCTTAAAAAAGATGTTTTTTTTTTCTTTCTTTTTTTTTATTGCAGCACAGCAAAGTGACTACACTGTGCCTGATGGTGAGCACAGTACAATCCAAAAACAATGGCGACCACCGAGAGAAACGCCATCCCTCGGCGGACGCCGTTGTCATGCCGGCCTGCGTAAATGTCTCTTCACTTTACGCTTGAAGGACCCCATGTTATAGGAAGGAGGGAACACACTAGCCGGGAGATTGTTCCACAGCTTCACGGTACGGCAAAGATAAGAAGTTGCGAAATTTTTAAAAAGATGTTAAGCTTTCTCAATATAAATTGAATTGTAATACGGTTATATTATAAACTTTTATTTTATCTTTATAGGTTATATAGCATTTGACGTTAAATTACAATGTAGTCTAAGATGTTAACTTGCTAAATCTAGGGAATTCGTTAATAAAGCTGCTGTAAACACCAATAAGAGTCTTCTTCTTCTTATATTTATTCTTATAATTATGTTTTGCTTCTCTACTCTCTCCTATCAGATGCGATCTAGTTTTTTCTTTTATTTATTGTAGCACGGAAAATGACTGCACTATGCCTGATGGGTAAGCACAGTGCTATCCAAAAATAATAGCGACCACCGATTGACACACTATCCATCGCCGCTATTATGCCGGCCTGCAAAAAGCTGGATATGCACAGGCTGATTCCGAAATGCGACCCGCAGAAGCGAATCACTATTACGGGCTTTTTCGCCATATACATGGTGGTTGCGACCCAGTAAGGCTGTAAAACCCTACCACCCCGCTTTCGCCATTGCCTCGTTCGTTATTCAGCAGGGTGCACCACGTGCAGGTGAGGTTGGCTTAGGTGTCTCAAGTCTAATGATGTTATTTGACACCTCTTACACCCCTGTATAGACACACCTTTTATAGGCATCATTTTTCACACAATCTACTCATACCTTCTACGGTATCCCTCTTCTACTCGTATATCCGTCCGCCTTCATACTCAAAACTTTTTTAACTACATGGTATTTATCTCATAACATGCCAATACAATGATAACCTACTCCTTAACTTCTCTGTCTTTGGTGCTATTTTCAAATCTCCTCTGACATACTCATTCTTAATCCCATTCATTCTAGTTAAACAACACATTTTTTTTTTTTACATGAAGAGAAAATCCTAATGGACTGTCAAAGCTCCCGGGGGGGAACCCGAGTTGAGCCGCCCACGCCCGCGTGCGAGTCACGCAGGGATGGGGCCGAAAACGGCGACTTGAACTGGCTAAAACTCCACGACAACCTACGCCGCACTATGGGAGTGTCCCAGGGTTGCGTGAGCAAGCTCTGCAATACCCCCGGCGGCAGGCGTTTCCCTTACCACACATCTACCTTATCATTTGTATCTCTGCCACATTTTTTCATTACTTTATTTTTGGCAATCAATCATTCAGATTATTACTGCCATTTTGGCGTAGTCAATAATATTACAAGCGTCGTGCGATCATTTCAATATTAAGCGTTGTGTAAATCAATATTCTAACAAGATGGTGGATTCCTTGTCAGAACCTTCCAGGGAGCTTTTGGGGCATCTCAGAATTTCATGTTCCATGGTATTATTTTCCATTCACTTCACTTATTCACAATAAACCAACTATATTACGTAAAACACCACTAAGTTTACAAAATATAGAGTCAAATAACACAAAATTATTAATAAAATATAAAATCCATCACATGACAGACTGAAATCCCGTAAAAACTCACTGCCATATTTAAGCTTCTCTCATCCGTCTATTTCGCAGCCCAACATTCGCGTCCACATCACACGATTGCTCTTATTATTTCAACGGCATTTGATTGTCACAAAATACCCCAGACACCATTCGCCATTCTATCCATCCTCTATTTATTCTATTCCTCACGTACCTGTCTATGTTACCATCGTTTTGGATCAATAAACCGAGGTACCTAAAATTGGAGCAGACTGGTACCTAACACCAAAATGTATTTTAAGTAATATTCTTAGGTGTTACAATAAAGTCTCAAAACACATTACCGCTATACCGGACTATAAGTTCATGCAGTAGCAGTAAAGTACCTAAAATTGGAGCAGGTTGGTAAGGATACACCTATAAGGGTATATGGGAAGATTTCAACTATAGTTATCCAGGCGGGCTCAGAATTAGTTTACAAAAATAATTTATTGTTAATATTATTACCTTATTTCCGTAGCACTCGTCAGGTCCGTGGTGGCACGTGAAAGTCCATCTTCCATTAAGTTTATCGTGCTGGAAAAAACGTAGTTTTTTTATTGAAGATATTAATATTTCAAAACCAAATTAAAGAACCTTTTTGGCGTCAGTTAAAGAAATGGAATTGAGTGAGTCTATTGGCACTGGGAACAATAATTATACGCGTTTTATAAACTCAATTCATTAATCAATCGTATTATGAGCTGCAAAATGTCAATATTACATGCATACGCAATACGTCCGGTCACGCTCACGTAGCATGTCATGACGCGAAATTATAAAACTATCTCATAAATATCACTCAATTAACATTTATGGTTTTGAACAGTCCACAGGTTAGTACTCCCGGGCTAAGCCGGGATGGACAGTGAATGATTAATTAATATAACTTACTGTGCTCTTGCCGTATGGTACCAGCTTAACCTTCACTTGTCCACGAAAGTCTCTCCAGACGGGCGCTAACTGACTCGTGATGAATTTCTTGCTGTCGGGGCAGAGTGACTCATAGTACACTGCTATCTTTACCTAGGTCAAACAAAAAAATAGTGTGTGTGTGTGTGTGTACATGTATATACTGTATGCACGAGGAAGTGTAACTTCTTTTTTTGTAAAAAAAAATCCAGACTATAGGGAGTCAATAGTTATACTCTATAATTCGACAAATTCGATAATTCCTGCTTTGGAAAACATTTATCGGATTACTGGGGTCCACTGTATTACATACACAAATGTTGTCTTGCCTTGTTAATAATAAAAAAAATGCCTTGTTAATAATAAAAAAAATCAAATCCAATTGTATATAAGTTATTCTTAAATCCACCTGAACACTCAAAATTAATTTTATTAAAATCTGCCCAACCATTTGGGAGGAGTACATTCACATACACACGGACAGAAGATCTTGCCACGTACTTACAAACATAGGAGAATGGGATTGAGTATAATTTTTGTATTTCTCTAGATAATTAGGTTAAATATTAAGCACCTATTTTTTTTTATTGATTAAGAACGAGAACCCAGTACTGAGTACCTTGTAAACATATTGCGAACGACTAACCTATCACCTGTTACATATAAAGAATGAGAATGCTCATAAATTATACGAAGTCCCGTAATATAAATACTTAACTATACATAATTTTTGTAAACTTCTACGCTCAGACAGACACTTATACATACTTTACACATATATACCTACTATACATTTTACATATAACGAAAATTTTTCCCTACCCATGCCATTAAAAGCCTGCCTCATTTCAATAACATTCTATCCCTTGATTCTGCCCTCCAAACATATGCTTAGTTTAATGTACATCTCTAAAAACAGGTAAGTTATTTTGTAAAGTAATAACTTAATTTGAATAACTATGAAGTAATAAGCATCTACGTCATAGACTGGCATTGGAAATTTCCTTTGAGAAGACGCCTTTGGTCTAACGCTTAGACTTTTACAGACTGGCGTTATAATATTATAGATAACTGATTACTTACTTTCTGGTCGTCAGTCTTTTTGTTCTTTGCCAAGACTCCACAGATCATGGTCACCGTGCAAATCACCAGTAAAACCTTCATCTTGTACTGAAACAAAAAACAATTTATTTTGGCAACAATTCTGTAGTGGTAGAGTCAAGCTGAAGCTATTACTGTTTTCAGCACGAATAGGTCAGCTCGTCCGGGAAAGCACCACTCTCTCACAGAAAACCGACGTGAAGTAACAGTGCTTGCATTGTTACGTTTCGTTCGGTCAGTGAGAGAGCCGGAGACCCACCTACCCTCCCCTTCCCGTTCCTCCTTCCCTTCCTGTCCCTCCCGCGCTCCTCGCAAACACATGCTGGCAACGCACTTGTGACTCCCCTGGTGTTGCAAGTGTCTATGGACGGTGGTGATCACCTAACATCAGGTGACCCATCTGTTCGTTTGCCTCCTATGATATAAAAAAAAATCTCACAAATTATATTGTCAAATATATAATAACATTACAAGTGTCTTACAATAATTTCAATATTCTAACAAGATGGTGGCCCTCCCTTGTACGAACTTTCCATGGAGTTTTTGTGGCATCTCAGAATTTATGCTCTGTGGTATTATATTCCATACAGTTGTGTTATGATTGAACTATATTACGTAAAATGCCACCAATATATTAGATAGAACTAGCATCTTCCCACGACTTTGTTCGAATGGAATATACTTGGGGCTAACGCTATCACGCAGCGAAAGCAATCATGAGGAAAAAAACCCCGATTTTTAACATTTTTCATTAGTGCTCAGCTCCTATTGGTCTTAGTGTGATGATATATAACCTATAACCATCCTCGATAAATAAGATATAAAACTCTGAAAGAAATTTTCAAATCGGACCAGTAGTTCCTGAGATTACCCCCTACAACGTTACAACTCACAAACTTTACCTCTTTATAATATTTTCAAATATACGGTTATATAACACAAGCTTATGAATAAAATAAAAAGCTACTATATGACAGAATAAGATCCCACCAAAAATTTCAAGAGTTATTGTGATTTAGGTTATAGCTGCTAATAAGTAAACTAAATTCATAGTCTCTCAAAAACGCAGAGTTGAAGAAAGTAAACTGTCGTGACAAACAATAATATCAAACCACATTCGTATGCGACGAATGTTTGAAACGCCCTCAAGAGATTTAACAGTTTGTGGTGCAAGATACAAGATCATAGTCTCGTAATATTAAGAATTAAAACGTCGCACAGCATGACACGAGCGACATCAAATTCAGAATTAATTACGTGTATAATTAAAAGAAATATCTGACACTGGCACATGTTACCTCGGCATCAACTGTAAGGATAGATAAATAGCTGTTACACATTTTGTTTGGCTTTATTGAACTGTACTGTAAAATGCTTGTAGTGTTAAACAGGAAATAAGTGTCTTATTTAATCTATACTAATATTATAAAGAGGTAAAGTTTGTGGGTTTGTGACGTTGTAGGGGGTAATCTCAGGAACTACTGGTCCAGTTTGAATAATTATTTCAATTTTATATAGCTCATTTATCGAGGATGGTTATAGACTACATATCATCACGCTAGGGCCAATAGGAGCGGATCACCGATGAAGAATGTTTAAAAATCGAGGTTTGTTTTCCTCTTGAGAGCTTCCGCTGCGTGTTAGCATTAGCTCAAAGTAACAATTTCACGCAAACGAAGTCGTGGACAATAATTTTGTTCAATTGTTTTTTATTATTACTTTATAACCCAAAAAGAAAAGCTTAATTATAGTTTAGACCTTTTATTCAGAATTAACCTTTATATTAGTTTAAAAATTATGTAATACTTTTGATATTGAAGAAAACACCACCTGTGTTTGATGATACTATTTCAGTAGTGTTTAATGTAAATGTTAATTGTACAAAGATAATGAACGCATAATATTACCACAAGATTATACCTTGACATTGAATCGCTACCGCTCATGACTTGCACCAAACATAACACGTACTAGTTTTCCCGCCACATGTATACACAAGCGTTTGGAACTCCTTACCGTATATTTAAACTTATTAAGTAAGCCAACTTTCTATAGAAAGGCTTTGTCAACCAATTAGTGACAAGTAGAGTGTCATCTATTTTTAAAGAAATAAATATATACATATAGATGTAGGAACTCCATTTTAATGTTTACGTGCTAGTAACCTTTTTACTGCGACTCTCATTGCGAGTTATAATAATATATTACAAAATGTCAAATGGAACCACTTCTGTTTTTTGCATTGTCATGAGCAACAAATCTGTCATTGCTAATTTATATCGTGAATATTATTAAAGGTTTTCCTAAACAAATAATAATAATTTCCAAATGTACATAAGGTTATGTGTTTGTAATTGCTAAGACCAGGAAAAAAATGAGTGCGTGTAACCGTCACACGCGATTGAAGTAAAATATCTTTAATTTGATTTAATTTGTTACTTACATTGAAACCAGATGACAGCACAGTCACGCGCCTATATATACATAATTATTTCTATTGTATACTTTTTATTATTGTTCAATTTAATATTTTATATTAATTTTTAAAACTTATGATTGATTTCTTTATAAACTATTTATTGACAAAATCTAAATTATTTAACAACCGGATGGTACAGAAATGTGACGCCATATTGCCTTAACGGACTTCCGTTGCATTCTCGTCTACTTACCTCGTAGTCGCGCCTAATGAAGTTTTACTTCAAAAATGATGTTAAAAAAATCTTCATATAAAAATGAGAGTGAGGCAGAAAAAACTAGAGAGTTCTTCAAAAATATTGACAGTAGTGAAGGATTGACGTTTAGTCATCTAGATGTCATGTTATTCTATGACTCTTACAAAGTTCAGAATCAGGGACAATTCAATATGTGAATGTGGGCTGGATGAAGTCATTCTAGAACACATTTTTGGCCAACTATATATCTAATAACAAAATTAAATTCTAACATAATACAACAACTAACCAGTGATTTTGTAAAATATCATGTAAATGTATATTTGTTTAAGGCATGATGTCTGTTGTACTTGTCTTTGGGTATATTAATGGCTTAACCAAGAAGAACTAAAATATACAATTAAAACCTAATACTACCTATAAAGTAACTCTTCCATGAGTAACTTGACACTGGCAGAATACGTATCCACGAGACACCATTATTAAAATGTTGAAGTATTTTTTTTTATCTTTATTTTTGGCAACTAATCTTTCCGATTATTACGCCATTGTCACGTAGTCAATAATATTACAAGCTTCGTGCGATCACTTCATTATTAAGCGTCGTGTGAGTTAATATTCTAACAAGATGGTGGATCCCTTGTTAGAACCTTCCAGGGAGTTTTTGTGGCATCTCAGAATTTCATGCTTCGTGGTGTTATTTTTTATTCACTTTACTTATGCACAATAATCCAACCATATTACATAAAACTCCACCAACTTTACACAATATAGAGTCAAGTAACACAAGATTATGAATAAAATATAAAATCCACTACATGACAGACTGAAATCCCGCCAAAAACTCCAAACCAAGTTGAAGTTACTTCATGACATGTTTCTATAAACCCCATATATTTTTAAATATATGCTATCTGATGACCAATGTCACCAAAAATTTACATTTCTCCATGGCCTTATACACTTTTGATATTTAAGAAATCTATATAATTAGTGATTTAATCGTATATTTTCGTATAAATCTGTATTAATTTAATAATATACATAAACCAGATTCAAATAAAATAATAAATAGATACTCACCTTGCGTAAGAAGTTAAAAAATATCTTATAAAGGTGAATCATCGACGTTATTAAACGGTTACTGTTTCTAATATTATACTATTTAGACAAGTAATGATTACACCAACTTATTATTTACTAACCAGTTACTTTATATAATCTATGAAATTATATTTTTTATCTGTACATTAAAAATATTCTACTTAAAACGGCGCGATTGTGGAAGTTGGACATTTTTCTCGATATAGCGACATCTATCTTTGGTATGTTTCGGTTAATTTTGTAAAGTAATCCATTGCATTGTAATAATGACCGTCAAGAATCGATTACGAAAGACCGATGAGAGTTTTATATTACACTAGCCTGTGCCCGTGACTTCGTTCAAGTGGAATAGATACACTAACACACTCAGCAGTTCTCAAAAAAAAAAACATCCCGATTTAGAAACATTTTTCGTCTGTGCTTAGCTCCTATTAGTCTTAGCGTGATGATATATAGCCTATGACAATTCTCGACGAATGAGCTATATAACACTGAAAAAATTATGCAAATCGGACCAGTAATCCCTGAGATTACCCCTTACAACGTTACAATGTCACAAACAGACTTTACCTCTTTTAGTATTAGTATAGATAGTATAGAAGTATAGATTAATTTTATTGGGAATACTAAAATAAAGTGTTGTGACTTGTTTATCTTTAGTATGATAGTAGGAGCTCACGTATTCTTTTGCCCTAAGCTTGATTATTGAATATAACATCATTTAATCCCGGTGACAATTTTTTTTTTTTCGAACTGACTACGCTATTGACCTAGCAAGGTCTTCACAGCTTCACCGGACTACACCACCCGGTGACAAGATTAGGCATATTTACCATCATATTGTACTTATAAAACATGATATTTTTTACTCCTTATTAGCCCAAGCACTATATACGAGTATACCCAATTGCTAATAAATTTGTACTAATACCATAAAGACGTAAAGTTCGTAAGTTTGTGACGCTGTACCGAGTAATCTCACGAACTACTAAATTAATTTTGAAAATTCTTTTACCAATAGTAAGCCACATTATTTGTTAGTGTCGTAGGCTATATATTAACTCGAAAAATGAAAAGCCTTTCTTGTAGTAGTCGGATTTGCAAAGTAAGTCGGAGAAAAAACGGTCGAACGAAAACGTTTCCTACGAACGCTGCTTTAACAAAATCAAAAATTCTTTATTCAGTTTAGGCCTTAATAAGGCGCTTATGAACGTCAAAAACTACCACCGGTTCGGAAAACAATCCAGCCACCGAGAGGAACCGGCAAGAAACTCGATCGGGTACATTTTTTTTACATACATTTAAATACATCATCCAGCTTATAGTGGATGCACAGAGAGGAGTCAATTCAAGACATCACTATCGTTCACATATTGATCCACTCTATAATATCCTTTTGACACTAACACCCGTTTGACGTGGCGCATTTTGCAATCCGGCAAATCGGTAACATATTTTGGGACTTTATTGTAAAACCTAACACTGTTACATAGAAACTATTACTGGTTTTAATAATTCTGAAACATGGGACGACCAGTTTATTACAGTTTCTAGTATTTACATTATACCGGTGACGGTAACGATGATAGATATATGATTGAGTTCTAGAGCAAAGTTGTAGAGCTTGATAATACCTACAAAAAGTCAGCGACAGCATCGGTGTTATAACAAAAAAGTTAAATACGTACTGAATACTTGCTTTATAAAAATTTGCGTATTAAATGCACCGCGCTCGCAGAACGGTCATCAGCTTGCTCTTTTATCTCTATTTGGTGAGGTTAGTTCAAACTTGTGTAATAGGATAACTCGAGTTTGCCGCGCAATCGTCAACGAGCGCGATGCATCTAATGCGTAAATATCCAAACTTTTTTTAAAGTTATTCAAGACGTATTTACCTTTTTTGTAATAACACGGCGTGTGTCTAACTTTTAGGTTTAAATAACAAAAAGTGTTTTTTTATAAATGTTTACGGCCCAACGAAATGGGCACGGGTCAACCAGTCGTTAGTAAATTGATGAAAGAATATATGGAACCGAAAACAAAGGGCTAATCTATACAACAATAGCAGGCTATAAAAATAATGAAAACTGCACTTAAATTCACGAATTTACTTTTAACTCCTTTTACATGCACACCGCGTAAAATTAACTTCTAGAATATTCGCAATGTACATTTTTTTTTTTTTAAATATAATTTTGTATTAAAACACAGTTCACTCGATGATATATTTAAATGCACTCAGAATAATAATCAACTTGATTACCTTACGTTGAAATCTGATACGTTTCGAACGTTGTCTGTCTGTAACATTGCTGAGTTTGTTGTAATATGTGTTGCCAGGCGTTGAAGTTTGCACGGAATATTACGATTTTAACAGAAACGTAGGCCCTCACTTCGCATATGTGTAATGTTCTAATGTGGCGCCATAAGTATTTAGATGATTTAATATTTACAGATTATTAAGAATATTTACAGATTATTAAGATCATAGACGCTACGTAGGAATATTCACATAAATAACTTGTTCTTGTTGAGCATAATTTTTAATCTGTGATATTTTCTAAGATATTCATTAAAATGATATACTTTACAGGGCAATTTTTACATTTCTACATTGAACGTCGTATACAAGTAAATCATCTAACTTGATAATTAATAGTATATAGGTGAATATCGGGTCTCATATAGAAATATGCCTTTTAATAATACTTAAGGGATAAAATAACAGGGCATATCATAAAAACATATAAGTGAAATTTTTGTATAATAAATAGATAAATTGAATTCACCTGAGCACTCACAAAAAAATTCATCAAAATCTGTTCAACCGATTAAGAGTTCAATTACATACACACGAGAAGAAGATTTATATATATGGATATATTACGAGCTTGCTCTACAAATATAGCAACTAATGAAAAGAGATAATGAGCCTCCTGTACAAGTTTACAAATTACGAGATATCTCGTTTCTAGCAGTCAACGTGTTAGGAACTAAATAAGGTAATAAACAGAGCAACGCGGAAACCTTCTGTCCGACATTTTAACGCAATGAATCTGGCAACACTATTTGTAATTGACCCAAGTACGGTCGTGGATCAAAGGTTATCGCAACATTGATTGTCAGGCTGACGAACTTGCTTATAGCAGTAATTCTATTGTTATTTAACTCTTTTTTTATCCAACAAAAATTATAAACGAGAAGTTCATGACGATGGATGTATATCTATTACATTTTTGTGCAAAAACTACGTATCTTATATAGATTTCACAATATTATTGATAGCTTATTTATCAGAATAAAACATAAGTTACCCACGTAATAATAGCTGGCCCGGCGGACGTTGCCCCGGCCTGATAATTAAACAAAAACTTTGGCAAATTGTATACCAAAATCTTCCTCATTAATTACTCTATCTGCTGCTGAAAACCGCATGAAAATCCGTTCGGTAGTTTTTGAGTTTATTGCGAACAGACAGACAGACAGACATGCAGAGGAATTTGGTTTAAACTACGTAATGATAATGAAGAATGTAAATCTAAAGTGTATGTGCTTATTAGATTTTTGTAAAAAAAAATGTTGCAGATGTCTAGGAATGTAGGATGTCTTTTGTAGGTGGTAGAGCCCCGCTGAAGCTATTTTTGGTTTCAGCATGAATGGGTCGGCTCCTCCGGAGTAGTACCACCCCTCTCACCGATAACCGACGTGAAATAACGGTGCTCGCATTGTTGTGTTTCGTTCAGTCAGTGAGAGAGCCGGAGGCCCACGTCCCTTCCTCTTTCCTTCCCCTCCCCCTTCTCCCATATACAGGCTGGCAACGCACTTGCGACATCCCTGATGTCGCTAGTGTCTATGGACGGTGATGATCACTTAACATCATGTGACCCAGTTCGTTTGCCTCCTTTGATATAATATTAAAAAAAAGGAATGGGTAAAGCACAGCAACTAAGATGGCGACCCGAGTTTTGGCAGGATCTTGGAATCTCATGTAGTCGACTTTATATTTTATGCATATTCTTCTGTTATTTGGCTCTATATTATATCATATTAGTGGTGTTTTACGTAATATAGTTCGATTATTGTGCACAAGTGAATTGAGTCGGAAATGGAACACGAACATGAATTCTGACTTGCCACTAAAACTCCCTGGAAATTTCTAGCAAAACGGCCACCATCTTGTTATTTGATTGAAATGATCGCAACAAACTTGTAATATCCATTACCTATTCAATAGTGGCAGTAATAAACTACTAAAATGATGATATATGTAATAATTAATTGTGTTATTTAATCCATTACTAATTAAGTTCATTGTGTAATTAATTATCGAATTAATTTTAATTGACTTGATTATTCTTTAAATAATTATCATATATATATATATATATATATATATATATATATATATATATAAAAATATAATTTAAAATTTATCATAAAAACAGTTTCGAATCGCTAAATTTAATATCTTATATAAAGTAAATTTTCAAAAAAAAAGAATTAACCGACTTCAATATTAATCAGAGGCATAAAAATAAGGCATTAAAACCCGGAAAATAAATAGTTTATCAAATCAACCAAATTTAATGAAACATATGAATATGTGTGCTACCTAGAGATGTATTGGAAGTCGGTGCCTTTGTACCTAGATGTAGATGATATGATTTTCGGTTGGTACAGTCGAATTGATAACCTCCTCCTTTTTTTGAAGTCGGTTAATAAAACCAAAAAATACCTTTTTGATTTTTATAATGAATGAAGCTTAAAGAAACTAAAATTATAACATTGTACAATTTTTATAACATAATTCAATAATATATACAAATTCAGCAGATATCTTATGCCAAATATCAATATGATAGATACAATATGTAACATTATGGGAGAGAGATATGACTAAATTCAGAAAAAAGATGGGTTATTAAATGAAACGCTATACTTTTAACATACAATGATGAAGAGTTTTTGGCGGGATTTTACTCTGTCATATAGTGGATTTTATATCTTATTCATGATTTTATGTTACTTTACTCTATATTGTGTAAAATCAGATCAGTATGTGAACGATAGTGATGTCTGAAATCGACTCCTCTCTGTGCATCAAATTCTTTTTTTTGAAAATTTACTTTATTTTTCCATTTTTAGTGTACAAAATTTTTTTTTTCAATAACATGTGAGTCACCTGATGGTAAGTGATCACCGTCGCCCATGTATACCTGCAACACGAGAGGAATCACAGATGCGTTGCCGGCCCTTAAGAAAGGAGTAGACTTGTTTCTTGAAAATTGTGTTACTTTGTCACGGATCCCGTAATCAGAACCTAACCAAACTCTCATCAAACTACCCTTGAAGAACACCCTTTACAATAAAAAAGGAATCATCGAAATCGGTTGGCATGATATTGAGTTATTCGTCTATTTGTCGTATACACACCAAATGCAAATTTAACACTTATACGGTTTTGCACTGGATGCCGTTGACAGAACTGGACTAAAAATGGGACCACACGGGAAGCACTAGCTTTCAAATTAAAAAAAGTATCTTCAAAATCGGTTCAGCCAGTCCAAAGTTATGAGGTAACAAACATAAAAAAAAACATACAGTCGAATTGATAACCTCCTCCTTTTTTTGAAGCCGGTTAAAAAACATATACAAGGTTGTTAATATTGTTAATATTAATATAGAGATTCATACAGAGGATGACGAATTAAGTGTTAGGTCACGCTCGACCTGGAACTGCAAAGTGGATTAGATTAAGCGGTTAGCAACAATGTATATATATGTTAAAATGTGTATGCAAGGCGTTTGTTCATTCAATTATCGCTTCATTGCCGTTTATTAGACGTTAGTAAATTATATCTTCTTTTATCCAGTACATTTAAAGAGATGTTCTATTAGTATTATTCTATACTAACTTTTGCCCGCGACTTCGTCCGCATGGAATAGATTGGGCTAGCGCTAATACGCAGCGGAAGTTCTTAAGAGAAAAAAAACGATTTTGAAACATTATGAAGTGGTGCTCCGCTCCTATCGGTTTTAGCGTGATAATATAGACTATAACCATTCTCGATAAATGAGCTATATATATAGAGCTATAGCACTGAAATAATTTTTCAAATCGGACCAGTAGTTCCTGAGATTACCCCCCACAACGTCACAAACAAAAAAAAAACACAAACTCATAAACTTTATCTCTTTATCGTGTGGTTTTATTGTGAATAATACTTTATCAATGATGCGTGTAAATACAAACGGAAGACAAGCATTTCCAAAAATGATTGAAACGTATTCTATTGTGGTTCCTAGAAACCGCCAACAATTTTTTAAATAAAAATCGAAAAAATACAAACACGTTATATATATACATTCTAATTATATGTATAGTCTAGCTATTTTTATAAGAATTTCTCGTACAAACAAATTACGAGAAATATATGGTTGCAGTAAAACCGTTAAGTGACTGGACATTTCTAGAACAATTACGGTAAATTAAGTGTTGTAATCTGTTTGTAGAAATAAATTAACGGTCTCCCGAGTTGAATAACTACTTTGTGTATACGATGAGTCGTATATATATATATATATATATATATATATATATATATATATATATAT
>JACEII010000198.1:137746-168281 GCA_014332785.1 Antheraea mylitta
ATATATATATATATATATATATATATATATATATATATATATATATAATAGGAATGAAAACTTAACTTTTTTTTTGTGAAATATATTTCAATCATTTTGAGAAATGTCTATCTGTTTGTTTGTGCAGATTGCATTAGACTAGCAACGCGTAGTATGTTACACTGATATTTTGTATTTAGCTGCACGCCCATCATATGTTTAACTAGCCTCTGCCCGCGACTTCGTTCTGTCATAAAGGTTCCCGTACGCAAAATGACAAAGGAACCCTATTTCGACGCAAACCTCTTGAACTTTCTTCCCTTGTGACATGATCGGGAACGTCAGTTAAAATCCAATATCCGCGCGGTTAACACTTGCCCTAATTAGTATTCATTTTGTTAATTACCTTATATTTAATTATTGTAATTGTGTAATTCTTTCAATAAACCATTTATTTTATAAATATAGTTTTTTAAAAGGCCTTCGGCCAAATCCATATAACAGTTCGCATAGAATAAATACTTTGGGCTACCGTTAACACGCAGCGGAAGCTCCCGCGAAGAAAAAAAAATCCCCCGATTTTTAAACTTTCTTCATTGGTGCTCCGCTTCTATTTGCCTTAGCGTGATGATATACAGCCTATAATCATCCTCGATAAATGAGCTATATAACACTGAAAGAATTATTCAAATAGTACCAGCAGTTCCTGAGATTACCCCCTACAACGTCACATACTCACAAGCTTTACCTCTTTATAATATTAGTATAGACTAGCTCTCTCATTTACTTATATACTACTCGATTAGGCCTCCCACGGCAGCGGCTCAAGCCTAGGTTCGATCTCTCGGTAGGGAGCCCTTGAGTGCGTTGCTTGCGCGATACGGTGACACACAAATATACATCACCGATACAACACTACACGATCAACCCCCACACACGTGCACGCCTACACGCTTACACATGAAAGTGGAAGGGTTTACTTTTTTTTCCCTTATCGAACTGAAAAACTAAATTTTCCGATAGTAAATATATGGAGGAGTTGTTGAAGCTTGTATGCTTGGTACACATATACGTTTCAACAACTCATACATATATGAATAGTTAGCTAGGTTAGCTAAGATAGGTCGCGATTTTGCATTCAACAGGCAACAGCCAAGCCGAGGTGTGCACCCTTGAGCTGGTTGCCAAAATAAAATCGCCTGAGTGCCTTAAGCGCTCGCCTTAGTAGTCCGGTGAAGCTGTGAAGACGTTGCTGGGTCAATAGCGTAGTCATGTCGAAAAAAAAAACATATACTTTTCTCTCGTACTTACGCCGCGTCGTCATTAAAATAACTTTTGATAGAGTGGACCGATTTTAGTGAAACAAATACTAAGTTACTCTTGAATATACGCTTTATGATTTTTTTTTTGTTTTATTGTAAACCCGGTACTGTAGCAGTGATGCGTGTTCATACAAACAGACATACGTTGTTATAAATGATTGCAATGTATTTTATTACTTATTCCTAGACAACTGCAACATTTTTTTTCCACAAAAATCGGAAAAGTACAAACAGACACATTATATTTAAATTTCTATTATACAATAATATATCTATACAATAAATAGCTTATAGGTTACACGGACCAAATAAATCAACAGTAATGAACCTCCTTGAATAAATGTTGATAATGCGACATTTTAAGGCTAGCTACATCACTCATTTGCATAAATAAAACGTTAGAGTATTCATAACTTATGATAAACCAGTATTAATCCATTAAAAAACAAACAAGAATATTGTGAATCGGTTGCATTGACCTCAAGATGACGCAATACATCATTATGAGGAACACTAAGATAGTTAACAGATTCTCAAGGTCTTATTTGCTTTGCTTATAAAAAAAATTGCACATTTTTTATTTTTTTTCTTTATCAAAGGATGCAAACAAACTGGTGGGTCACGTGATGTTAAGTGATCACCACCATCCATAGACACTAGCGACATCAGGGACGTCGCAAGTGCGTTGCCAGCTTGTATATGGGAGAAGGGGGGGGGGAAGGAAAGACGAAGCAGGAAACAGGAAGGGACGTGGGCCTCCGGCTCTCTCACTAACCGAACGAAACACAACAATGTAAGCACTGTTATTTCAAGTCGGTTATCTGTGAGAGGGTTAGTACTACCCCGGAGGAGCCGACCCATTCATGCTGAAACCAAAAATAGCTTCAGCGGGGCTCTACCACCTACTTTTTAATGGATCGTCTAAAAATTAACACTTCAATTTTGAACTTTAGTTTCTATAATTGAAGGTTGTTTATTGTATCATTTAATATTATTGATATCTTTCTAATAACTAGCTGTGCCCGCGACTTCATTCGCACGGAGCCTTCTGTAGGAAACAGTGATTAATAAATTCATTTAAATGTATTAAATCCATTTACTTATCTACTTTTCTCTCGTACTTAAGTCGCGTCCTCATTAAAATTACAATAACTTGATAGAGTGATATGATTTTAGTGAAACAAAGACTAAGTTATTCTCGAAGATATGCTTTATTATATTTATATGTATAAATCTCCTGTCACGATGTTTGTCCGCGATGGACTCCTAAACCGCTTAACAGATTTCGTTCAAATTTGCACGCAATATGCAGTTTGGTCCAACTTGAGACATAAGATAGCTTAGATCTTTAATTATAGTCGCAATTTTATTTTACTGCAAATTATTTGTCTATAATTAATTGACAGTCACAATTATCTGTTAACTCCAAAAGATTCTAACAGATGTCGATACTTTTCCACTGGATTGAGTAAGTAATCAATAGATGGCTCTGCTATGGTAAACCGACAACCGTGTCATATAAGCTACAATTCAATAGCATGATTACCACGTGTTAAGGATTTTTTTAATTATTTACGCAGGACAACGTCTGCCGGGACCGCTAGTTATATTATATGGTTTAATTGTGAATCCAGTAATTAAGCAGTAGTGCGTGTTTATACAAACAGACAGACAGACATTTCGATAAGTGATTGAAATTTATTTTATTACTAGCTTCTACCCGCGACTTCGTTCGCGTTCTCAATAGGAAAAAACATCCCGATTTTGAAACATTTTTTATCTGTGATCTGCTCCTATTAGTCTTAGCGTGATGATATATAGCCTATAACCATTATATATAACATTGAAAGAATTATTGAAATCGGACCGGTAGTTCCTGAGATTACCCCCCTACAACGTCACAATGTCACAAATTCACAAACTTTGCCTCTTTATATACATCATCGCTACAACACTACACGATCACCCCCACACACGTGCACGCCTACACGCTTACACATGAAAGTGGAAGGGTTTACTTTTTTTCCCTTATCGAACTGAAAAACTCAATTTTCCGATAATAAATATATGGAGGAGTTGTTGAGGCGTGTATGCTTGGTACACATATACGGTTCAACAACTCATACATATATGAATAGTTAGCTAGATTAGCTAAGATAGGTCGTGATTTTGCATGCAACAGGCAACAGCCAAGCCAAGGTGTGCCGTGCACCTTTGAGCTGGTTGCCAAAATAAAATCGGCTGAGTGCCTTAAGCGCTCGCCTTAGTAGTCCGGTGAAGCTGTTAAGACCTTGCTGGGTCAATAGCGTAGTCATTTCGAAAAAAAAAACCTCTTTATAATATTAGTATAGACACCTGAAATTATTTCTTTTACGAAAATCGTAAAAGTACATTCACGTTGGATTTTTATTTTTATTATATATATATAGGTATACAAGATCTTGTGTTATTTGACTCTACACTTTGTAATATTGTTGGTGTTCTACGTAATGTAGTTGTGTTATTGTGCATAAGTGAAGTGGATAGGAAATAATAAACTCGGAGCATGAATTCTGAGATGCCACAAAATTCAATGGACAGTTGAAAAAAAATGCTACCATCTTTTTAGAACATTAACATTATCGTAAGACATTTGTAACCTTATTACCTACTCCCCAATGGCTCTAACCAAAATCAAAAATACTTTTAAATTTAGGTCGGGGTTTTTTGACGGGATTTTAGTCTGTCATGTCGTGGATTTTATATTTTATTCATAATCTTGTGTTATTTGATTCTATATTATGTAAATTTGGTGGTGTTTTACGTAATATAATTAGTTTTTTGTGCATAAGTGAAGTGAATGGAAAATAATACCACGGAGCATGAAATTCTAAGATGCCACAAAAACTCCCTGGAAGGTTCTAGCAAGGGATCAACCATCTTGTTAGAATATTGGTTCACACGATGTTTAATATTGAAATGATTGTACGACGCTTGTGATATTATTGACTACGTGACAATGGCAGTAATAATCTGAAAGATTGATTGCCAAAAATAAAGTAAAAAAAATAATAATTAGGTCATAAGAAGGCGTTTACGTACGTCAAAACTACCACCGGTTCAGACAAGCAACCTACTCATCGAGAAGAACCGATAAGAATCTCGATCTGGTTTATCTTTTAATAGTATAGATATAATAGATACATGTTATATATATTTTTACAAAACATACATAGTCCATTCGTTTTTAATAGATGCACAGAAAGTAGCGTCATTTTCAGACATTACTATCGTTCACATTTAAGTATTTATATATTGTGAAACACCAATAACATTTACACTAGCATAGTACATAAAATACTCTATATAAGTACAAACTTAATCATAGGTGTTTACGACGTATTTATTATATTCTACAGCAAATAACTCAAGTAAATGAGAAAGCTAAAACAAAGACAACAGAAAAAAAGAAAAAAAACACTAATCTTACATTGTAATTTTCTTTTTATTTTAAGTTATTTAAATAAACTCTTTATGAATATAGCTACATTAGACTTTTTAGATTTAGAGTTTTAAAGTATAATATCTTTCAATTTAGTGGAGAGCAAAAGGCCTAAATTTGTTCGAAAATATTTCGCACTGAAAATATTAAAACGTAATGCTTCGCAAACGTACAGCTTCGCATGAACAGTTATATCAACTCTGCTTAGTGGTTATTCACCCTATAAAATAGACTTTAGACAATATATTTAGTAATAATATGGAAGGCATGTTGCCAAAAAAAGATATAATTTATTACTGCCTAGCTTATATGGATGATCATAACTTTATGTAGTCTAGGTATTTTGAAAAGTTTTAAATCTATCAGTAAAAATCCCGTTAAGATGATTTTAGATTTAAATTTCTTGCAGAATAAAACATACTTCAATTTATATGTACAAAATAACATTTCAAAAATATCGAATTTCTAATTGTAATAACTTGTTAAATGAAAGTCGTACATACATCATTCATATATGGTTATTAAATTACACGAAAACGTAATCAATTACCTAACAAATAGTACAATATCGTGCAATAGAGAGTTTTAACGACGCTAAACATCATGCGACGGCAAATAGCTTTAATTTATGCAAGCAAAAATACACAGTAAATAAGTTAAAACAAGCGATCATTAAAACAATCCGAGCGTAATCTCCTTTGTGATAAACTATTTATTACAAAAACAAAGTTACCAACCTTGTAAAAGTCGACGCAACTTTTTTAAAATTCAAACTTTTTATGCGTACAAGCACACACGCTCACTACCCGCGAGTCAGCCAACGACTGCCCGAGGACCGAGAGTTCTGTGTTTCGTAAAAAAAAACGTTACCCGTCCTCTGTACAATACAATCTATAAGTACAATCATTATAATGGATCGTTCACACTGAACTCTACAAATCGTTTTAACCTAACTAATAATTGAGACAAATAACCAACTTAGTACACATATGTCACCAATTGATTTAATGAAATCAAACATTAAGCCTACATCAACTATTTTTATCACAAAAAAAAAAAGCTTTTGACCCCGATTTCACACCTGTTAATGTAATCTAACGTACCCCTCGGTACCGGTACACTTTATCATTAAAATGTACCCTTTATCCTTTTTGTACTCCTGGTAAGATGCAACAAGACTCAACAAATATTTTTCCTTTGTATTTAGCCGACTATTTATTACCGTGTTTTCTTAAAAAATTTTAACTCCTAGGTCTAACTAACGTTATAAAAACTAAAGTGGATTTGTTTGCAATACTTTTACGCCTTAACTAATCAACCAATCATCGTAAAAATTACATGGACGTTCACAGGTATACAGACAAGGACATGCACAGGTCAGGATATCTTTAAATGTATTGTGCCCCAGAGACATCAAATTTAGACAAAGCTAGTGGTAAATATTATGATACAATATCTCACAAGGCAAGGCAACTCTCCAAACAAAGAGAGGCGCTTCCATTGCAATCTTCTCGCTTCCCCCTGAGGGGGTGCGGGGAGTCCGTACCAGGGTGTCCCCTCTTGCGGAAGTTTCCTTCGCCACTCGTGACAAAGGGTGTGTCTGTTTGACGCCTCCTCTGCGTCTTTAATGGGCTTCGTTGGTGCAACTCGCTTGAGCCGCATCTTGTGTTGTTTGGTGACTGTGACAGGCCAACTACATGGCCGGGCTGCTGTTGCATAGCGTACCTAGGCGAAGACTTTGTCGAGGTTGCTTATGTTTTTTTTTGAAGATTTTTGATGTAAAAACATACTATCTCAAGTTTTCAGCTTCTCAGAACCCTTCAGTAATTTATTCATACTCATGATATATTTAGATTTACGACCGGTCATAACCTCTCTAGAAATAATAACTTTTCACTTTCGACTTCATGGTGTCGCTTTTAGATGTCAAGGCGAGCGTATAAGGCACCCGATATAGTGTTTCCCAAACGCCCCAAAAAAAGAGTAACTTCAAAAAATAAATAAACCATTGTAAATAGGTCTTAACTTTAGACAGCTAAATGGTATAACGCTGATAAATTGAATTCAACGACGTAATGCCATGTATCGTAGATCATTATATTGTTTTGAATTTGGTCGGTTAATAATATTGTAATGATTTTTCGAAAGTAGTTTCAAGCATATCATTATTTATAGAACTTTGCAAGGTCATTTTACAAATCTAGTGTCATCTGTATCTACATAAAGAATAATTCAGTCTTCACATTTTAAAATCAACTGAGTCTAATTTTAGCCATTTATAAGGTTTTTAACGACCGTCAAATCTTACGTGTATTAAACTTAAGTACCTACCTGAACTACCGAGTCTAGCTCGGTTTATTAAAAACGTTTTTGAATGAAATAAACTGTTAGGTTCGTCCCACAAACTTAGCTTTTTTTACCAAAAAATAAAAAAAGACATCTCTTTTGCTGTCACTCAGATTCGAACTAGGGTTAGGTGGATTTTTGAAGCAGACAATTTCCATGTGAACTATTTCTGTGTTAACAACGACGGTGAAATTTACCTTTATATTGTAACTATATTTTCTTCATTGCCTAAAAACTCTGAATGATAGAAATATGAAATCTAGCTAGATCGTTTTATCGTCCCCGAAACCACTTACATTCAAAAGGGTCACGGAATTCGTTGTCGCCGTTTCCGAGATCCTGAATATATAAAAACATACAAGAATTGCTCGTTTAAAGCTATTAGATACATACATATATATATGTACTAGCGGTCCCGGCAGACGTTGTCTTGCGTAAATAATTTAAAAAAAATCCTTAACATGTGGTAATTATGCTATTGAATTGTAGCTTATATGACACGGTTGTCGGTTTACCATAGCAGTGCCATCTATTGATTACTTACTCAATCCAGTCGAAAAGTATCGACATCTGTTAGAATCTTTTGGAGTTAACGCGTAATTGTGACAGTCAATTAATAATAGACAAATAATTTGCAATAAAATAAAATTGCGACTATAATTAAAGATCTAAGCTATTTTATCTCTCAAGTTGGACCAAACTGCATATTGCGTGCAAATTTGAACGTAATCTGTTAAGCGGTTTAGGAGTCCATCGCGGACAAACATCGTGACAGGAGATTTATATATATTAAGAAGAATAAGATATATCCAACGGTGTATAAAATATTAAAAGCTAAAAAAATGTACAAACAAATCTTATAAACGAAGCAAATCAATAAATATACAATAATCAGCCTGTAATCGACCCACTGCAGGGCATAGGCCTCTTTCCGAAGGAAGGACATAATCATCAGGCCAACTCACGACGTATTGGCGATTTCCAACTCTGATAAATCCACAGTTCTATATTTTCTCAGGTTTGAACATTTCTCAGGTTCAGGTTTCCTTAAGATGTTGTTGTTCACCGTCAGTCGATACTGTTACCAATTTAACATTAAGAAATGTCCGCAAATTCCGAATAATTCGTTAGTGCATCATTAGTGCACCTTGTTCGAATCTGGAGACATCGGAATGATATTCCACTGGTCAAACCACAAGACCACCACGATCTATCAATATATTTAACCAATTGCAACAATAAATTATGGTATTTAAAAATTATAGTCTATGTATAATCTATATTACACTCTCATATCTATGAAACGAAGCTTTTACTACTTATGGACTACTATTTAATTTTAGAACATGTAGTCGAAGTTTTGTTTCAGAGATATAGGAGTCTCATTTTTTTAATATCATATGATGCGAAGGAACGAGCATGTCACCTTATGGTAAGTGATCACCGCTGTCCATAGACACTGGCGACACCAAGGGAATCAAAGTGCCAGCCTGTGTTTGGGGAAATTGCAGCAGGGGAGGGAAGGAAAAAGTGGGGGCGAGGAGGGGAGGTGAGCCTCCGACGCTCTCACTGACAGAACGAAACGCAACAATGCAAGCACTATTTTTCACGTCGGTTTTGTATGAGATGGTGATAGTAGAGGAGCTGACCCGTTCATGCTGAAACCAGTAATAGCTTCACCTCTACCACCTACCAAAGTTTAGTATAGAGTTTCATTAAAGTCCGTTAAGTAGTTATTGCGTGAAAGGTTCATGCTAGTCTCATAACTGCCTGACAAAGGTTCGCCTACTTGTCGCGCTAAACACTAAACACAAAATTAATTCCAATAAAGGAGCATAGTACCATTGGTAAGCCATGCCACATACATTGGCTCGACGTAACACTTCGGTGTTTCGTACACGATCAGACCAATGGATCTTTAAAATTTTCCGCAGGCATTTGATGTGGAATTGGTCTAATGTGCGGATGTGACGACTGTACACGGTCCACGTTTCTGCGGAATATAAGATGTTAGGCAGCACTATAGCCATATATACTGAGATCTTGGTAGCCAGTTTCAAGTCATGTGAGCTGAAAACCTTCGAATACAGCTTGCCGAAGGCTGCAGCTGCAGCGCTAATTCTGTAATTAATTTCGAGATCCAAACTGCAGCTGGAAGTTAGCGAGCTACCCAGGTACCGAAACTTACTAACCTGCTTCAACTTGTGCTCGTCTATTTCGATATCCAATGTTCTATGACAGTAAGGGTCTGAGGACATTACCTCTGTCTTCTTAACATTGATTTTTAGGCCGTATTTACGGCATGATTCGTGGAAGCCAGATATAAGCAGCTGTAAATCTTCTGGGGTTTCCGTCACGAAACACAAATCATCTGCATATAGGATCTCAGTGACTACTGCGTAAGATACTTTTGTGTGTGATTTGAATCTGGCTAAACTGAATAGGTTGCCATCAGTGCGATAACGGATGCGGACTCCTACAGAAGTTATCTGTACAACTTCCCGGACTACAATGGCAAAATACAGAGCGAACAGTGTAGGTGCCAAGACGCACCCTTGCTTCACCCCACAGGTGACGGGGAAGAATTCGGACTGTTCGTTATGGACGACAACACAACACTTCATGTCATCATGCAAAAGTCTCAGAAGACGCACAAACTTGTCCGTACACCCAATCTTCTTAAGCACAATCCAGAGTGCTTCTCGAGGTACGCTGTCGAATGCCTTCTCAAGATCTACAAAGCAGAGATACATTTGCCGATCCTGCTCTCTACTCTTTTCTTGGAGTTGACGTACTGAGAATATAGCCTCACACGTACCTCTATCTGGTCGGAAGCCAAACTGGGCTATATCGGAGTCCATAATTCGGAAGCAATCAGGTGCGCAGGAAATATTCCAGTGCACAAGCGTACGCGCAAACGCAGGTGCACAAAACTCGTCTTCCCCCTCCCTAATCTAGTGGAACGGAGACCGATACAACCAGAGGAAGGTTCCGATGATGTGTCTGACCGACGGTAACTAACGCCTTCTACCGTCGCCCTTGGCCATTCACCTTGCCTTGCTATTCCGCCAAGTCTGCCAAACTTTTTGCATATCTGCTTTAAGCTGCCTTTCTCACCGAAATAGGCTTTGTGCACTAAGCAAGAAGGTTTCGCTATAAGATCTGTTAAGAGACAAACCCCCCTCAATCAGGTTTAGCCCGCGAGCTGACGCGGTTTTCCGGGGTGTGGCCGCTGCGTGCACTACAGCTACTTGGAGCCACTGATGAGAGATTGCAGAGCGCCTGCGGTCAGTAGAGCTCTACCGCCCTATGTGGGCCAGCTGGTAGAGCCCTAAGGATGATACAGCTAGACGCCCTGCTACACCCCCGCGTGGAATAGATACACTAACACGCAGTAGTTCTAAAAAAAAAACAACTCGATTTTGAAACATTTTTCATCTGTGCTCCACTCCTATTGATTTTAGCGTGAAGATAAGCCTATAACCATTCTCGTTGAATGAGCTATGGATACAACACTGAAATAATTATTCAAATCGTACCAGTAGTCCCTTAGATTACTCCCTACAACATCACAACGTCAAAAACTTTACCTCTTTATAATATTAGTATAGATATTTAATTATGGATTTCCGCAAAGTAACGCCTTCTTCAATAAAAATCTTTATAATATTAGTATAGATATAGATAGATAACAAGCAAACGAACAGGCGGGCCACGTCCGATCATGGCGTACAGTTGTTCGGTCTTTGCACACGCGCAAAATCGTATTCATAAGTTGCAGGTTCTCCAGAACCGAGCCCTACGTAAAATCACCGGTGCCCCATGGTACGTCCGGAATAAGGATCTCCACAGGGACCTGGAGATGCCTTCTGTCTGGGCGTATATAAAATCACTCACAAGTAGTTATTTCGAAAAAGCCGCGAATCATCCCAGCCCGTTAGTGGTATCCGCCGCAAAATATGAACCCGTACCCAACGTTGCGCAGTATGACGACCGCGACACATTTTTACCGACACTCCTGATTCAATCACGTCAGCGAACGATCAGCAGGTACCAGCCTGTCTCTTCAAACAGAGCGTGCTCACGCCCACGCCCGCGTAACCATAGATCACGCAGCCGTGGTCTGGGGTAAATTTCGCTCCCGCATACTAGATTAGGCTCGCCTCGGCAGCGGCTCAAGCCTAGGTCCGTTCTCTCGGCGTGGAGCCCTTGAGTACGCTGCTCACGCGATACAGTGACACAAAACCTTACATCACTGCTACAACATCACCTATACACACGTGCACGCCTACACGCTGTTTTTCTATTTCAGAGAAATAAACGAGAAAGAGTTTTACCCTTATTTTTCCCTATCCTATCCTATATACACTAGTCTAGAGGAATTTTTCCGACGCAAAATTCATATAGGAGTTGTTGGGTACACATGCATGTTTCAATAACTCATATACGTATATCCTGATAGCTTAGCTTAGTTCAGATAGGTCGCGATTTTTGCACAAAACAGGCAACAGCCCAAGCCGAGGTGTGCCGTGCAGCCTTGAGTTAGTCGCCGAAACATCCCAAATCGGCTGAGTGCCTTCAGCGCTCGCCTCAATAGTTCGGTGAAGCTGAAAAGACTATTCCAAGTCAACAGAGACTTCACTTCGAAAAAAGAAGGCGGGCTACCTGATGTTAGGTGATCACCGCCGACTCGTTACTCCGGTTTCTATGTATATCTTTTCCCATACTTGTAGTTTTGCAATAAAAACTCTCATAATTTTTAAAGTGTTGACCTTAAAACTTGTTGTAAAGTGTATTTTTGTCCATTATTTTGATGATAGTATCAGTCTTCTAGGAATATGCATCAGTTCCGTGATTGCGATGTTTATATTGTTACGATACAAAGAAAATCTCATGTCACGTACGTGGTATTAAATATTTGATATTTGTTAGAATTGTTAAATCGTGACCATTTATTCGTGACCATTTATCTAGTACTTATTCTATGTAACATACTCTATGTTGGGTAACCTATGACCTGTCCAAAACCATAGCGGTGTTATTAGAAAAACGTATTGAATACTTGCTTTAAAAAGGTTTCGTATTAAATGCACCGCGCTCGCTGAATGTTAGCCATCTTGCTCTTTTATCTCGCTTTAGTTTGATTGGGTTAGGCTTGCGACAAAAGGATAACGCGAACTTGCGTCTGGCGAGCGCGGTGCCTTTAATACGAAGCCTATTTAAAGCAAGTATTCAATAAGTTTTTCTAATAACAGCGTTATGGTTTAAGCTCTATGCAAACGACTGTAGACCTTATGATTTACTGATCAACGGATTGTTGGCAGCATACATTTTGGAAAATACCATATTTGTTACAAAATTTTAAAGACTTTGAGCCACTGCCGTGGGAGGCCTAATCGGGTCAATAAGATATCCCACTGGATAACTATTCCACGCGAACGAAATCACGGACAGAGGCAAGTATTTCATAATTTGTAAACTAAAAATATTATGAATAGTATCTCTTTCACATATACTGGTACTCCGAATATACAATTTATTAATTCAACAATCATAATGGGCTGCGCAATCTCAGTACAAATATATGACCCAAGTGTAATAGACTCGGTCACGCTTATTACCATTTCATGACACGAAATTCTAAATTTATCTCCTGCCGAAAAAAATACCGACCTGACAAATAAATATCAACGCACATAAAGCAGTTTTCGCTTCAAAAAACTTTCGAAAAATACACAATTGTCCACTCAATCCGCCATTTTATTTGGCAAGAGGAAATGAACAACCATTGTAGGTAACCTACAAAAACTTGTACGTGTTATTACAACAAAAAATAAATAGATTAACCGTGTGCTCTCTTTTGTTATATTGATTGCAATCATCATTTGTTTTGTTCAAATACAAAAAACCGTAAGCTTTCACAATAGCGCTGTGTTGAATGATGTCCCGTGACTTTTGTACGCAAATGACAAATATGTTTAAATATTTCAATGGGTTTCGGTGTCACCAGACCATAGCTATTGTATATGTAATTGTTGAAAAATACGAAATATACTAATTTAGTTAACAATTATCGTTTGCCCGCAACTTCATCCGCGTGGAATAGTTCGGGCTAACGCAGCGGAAGCTTTGAAGAGGAAAAAACCTCGATTACCGCGATAATTCTTAGCGTAACTATATATATGATCTTCCTCGATAAATAAGCTATATAACACTGTAATAATTTTTGAAATCGGACCGGTAGTTCCCGAGATTACCCCCTACAAAGTCATAAACTCACAAACTTTACCTCTTTATAATATTAGTATAGATATTGTATGTCGAATAACAATACCTTACTGTCGTCGAGTGACCGAAATTCGACCTACAAAATGTTTTCTCTGCATTTCTTCATTTTCTTTTAGCAATCAATCTCCTAGTAGATTATTAGTGCCATTGTCGAGTAGGTAAAGATATTACAAGTTTCTTGCGATCATTCAATGAACTAACAAAATGGTGGCTGTGTTGTTAAAACTTTCAAGAGAGTTTTTGTGACAAGTCAGAATATATGCTTCGTGGTATTATTTCCCATCCACTTCACTTGTGCACAATAACGAAACTATATTAAGAAAGACACCACCAAATTTACAAAATATAGAGTCAAATAATACAAGATTATGAATAAAATATAAAATCCACTACATGACAGACTAAAATCCCGCCAAAAACTCGAATATAGGCTGTTATTATCTGTGTTCCTTTTAATCTTTTTTGGGAATTGGCAGATACTGTATTTAGTATTAGACGAACATTTTAGACATAAAACATACTATTTCCGTATTTGTTATAGCTACATATAGATAATGTTAAATGTGAAAGAAACTGTTTTAGTCTGTTTTTTTTTTACATTTCAACGAACATATGTATAACGAACAGGAATAGAAACAATTTCTGATGGAGTTTTTGGCGGGATTTTAGTCTGTCATGTAATGGATTTTATATTTTATTCATAATCTTATGTTATTTGACTCTATATTTTGTAAATTTGGTAGTGTTTTATGTAATATAGTTAGTTTATTGTGCATAAGTGAAGTGAACGGAAAATAATACCACGCAGCATGAAACATCTGAGATGCCACAAAAACTCCCTGGAAGGTTCTAACAAGGGATCCACCATCTTGTTAGAATATTGACTCACACGACGCAATATTGAAGTGATCGCACGACGCTTGTAATATTATTGACTAGCCGACAATGGCAGTAATAATCTAAAAGATTAATTGCCCAACATAAAGTAAAAAAAAAAACCGTGAAGGGATGCGATGAGTATAAAATAAAACATAGATAAAATTAAATTTTATTAGAAATTCTTGTAATATTTTCAGTTCTCTGTTCGAGCATGTGGAGAATCTCTTCAATGGTAAGTAGGTGGAGAGTCGTATCGGTTGTAGAGGAACAGCGGTACACTTCGTATCGGGCCGGGGATTCCAACGCGGACTTACCGCACACCACTATCGTGGGGTATCCCATTCTGGAAAAAATGTTTATGACATTATTAAATGATTTCATTGTAATCAAAGACACTTTTTGGCGATATTTTAGTCTGTTATGAATTGGCTTTTATGATTTCTTTATTTTAACTTTATTTTTGGCAATCAATCTTTAAAGCCCGTCATAGTGACTCGCTTCTGCGCGTCGCGTTTCGGGATCAGCCTGTGCATATCCAGTACCGGGTGACTTTCGTCATCATGGCCGGCATGACAGCAGCGACCGACGATGGATGATCTGTCTCTCGGTGGTCGCCGATGTTTTTGGATTGTACTATGCTTACCATCAGGCATAGTGCAGTCACTTTGTCGTGCTTCAGTAAAAAAAAAAAAAATTCAGACATCACCATCATTCACAGGTTGATCCATCCAATAATAGCCTTTACACATTAAAACCTACTCGACATGGCGCTTAAAGTCACTATCCGGTAAATCGATAATTTGCTTTGGGATTTTGTTACAAAACCTAACACTATTACCTAAAAAAAATGTTGTTGATCTTCATAAGCCTGAGATAAGAAATGACCAATTTGTTACTATTTCTAGTATTTAATTTATATTTGTTTTTTGCTAAATCCAGCTTATTTAAGTTTTTGCAGTAACATATTTGATAATCAAGTCGCATATCAAGTCACAATTGCAAGTATTACCACTTGATGTATGTTAGTTGCAAGCCACTCGGACAATCGACATGCCCTAGTTGGAAAATTAGTATACACCTAGAAATACCTGTCAGCCATCATCAGTCGTTTGCCAATAGTCAGCTGGTGCCGATCGTCAACCAGGACTTCGTCTCTCAGTCCTCGAACCTGAGCTATCGTCTCCGAAACCCGCTGAATGCTTTCCCAACCGTGGGCAGACCACTCTTTAGACCCTTCCTAGGAGAAACACTGCTGAATACTTTTCTAGTTTAGGTACGATTCTAATCGATATTAAATGAAAATATATATATTGAAGATTAATAAGAATACCCATACATATTTTTATCGACCCTCCTGATTCAATCACGTCAGCGAACGATCAGTACCAGCCTGTCCCTCGAAACAGAGCATATTCACGCCCACGCCCGCGTAGCCACAGATCACGCCGCCGTGGTCTGGGGGTTAATTTCGCTCCCGCACACCCGATTAGGCCTCCCACGGCAGCGGCTTAAGCCTAGGTCCGATCCCTCGGTAGGGAGCCCTTGAGTGCGTTGCGCCCGCGATACACAAACACACAAATATACATCACCGCTACAACACTACACGATCACCCCCACCCACGTGCACGCCTACACGCTTACACACGAAAGTGGAAGGGTTTACTTTTTTTTCCCTTATCGAACTGAAAAACTCTCAATTTTCCGATAATAAATATATGGACGAGTTGTTGAGGCGTGTATGCTTGGTACACATATACGTTTCAACAACTCATACATATATAAATAGTTAGCTAGGTTAGCTAAGATAGGTCGCGATTTTGCATGCAACAGGCAACAGCCAAGCCGAGGTGTGCCGTGCACCCTTGAGCTGGTTGCCAAAATAAAATCGGCTGAGTGCCTTAAGCGCTCGCCTTAGTAGTCCGGTGAAGCTGTTAAGACCTTGCTGGATCAATAGCGTAGTCACTTCGAAAAAAAAACCCATACATATGTACATACATACATAAATAATCATTAAATTTTTACCGTTTTCATTATTGTATTATAACATTATTGTATTCAGTATTGTAACATAGTAATATGTCTAGTTACATTTTCTAATAATGTGAACCTAGATAAGGTCTCTTTCTTTTGTTAGAGGATTTTCTTGTTACCCAATAAAAAACAATCGATATTAAATTTAAAAAGATTGATCATTATTAAATAGTAGGTGATGGGACCATACGCGGATGTGGCCCAGTTATGGATAAAGAAATTAAAACATGGCGCCATCTTTCAGATATCAACAACATTTTAGAGCCCCGCTGAAGCTATTTTTGGTTTCAGCATGAATGGGTCGGCTCCTCCGAGGCAGTACCACCCCTCTCACAGAAAACTGACGTGAAATAACAGTGCTTGCATTGTTGTGTTTCGTTCGGTCAGTGAGAGAGCCGGAGGCCCACGTCCCTTCCTCTTTCCTTCCCCTCCCCCTTCTCCCATATACAAGCTGGCAACGCACTTGCGACGTCCCTGATGTCGCTAGTGTCTATGGACGGTGGTGATCACTTAACATCACGTGACCCACTAGTTCGTTTGCCTCCTTTGATATAAAAAAAGTCCGCCCTACTAACTAGCTAAATTACTTATTAATAAAATACATAACATAAAATGCAGACAAAGCCACGGGTGTAAGTACTTAGAAACTGAGTAGTCGACACTAAACCTTAAAGAAATGACACCAAGTTGCCTCGACAAACTATCGATAATTTTATATCGACATTTATCGACACTGACGTTTTTTTGAGATCTTCCCTCAGATTAGCTACTTTTGTGTAAGGATTTTCATTATAAATATATATGACAGTTGTCAAACACTACTGTCGAATATCTACCTTTTTTGCGCCTTAAATCAAATCCAAAATGCCTCGGATGTTTTTAGAAATAAAATTGTCTGAATCTAGTTGTTACAAATGGGAACTATTTTAGATACTAAGGATAGAAACGTAAAGTCACTAGAATCTTCTGCTTGAATTTAAAAAAAAACCATTCATAATGTTGCTCATTTCGTGGTATAAAATCTCTGAATTTTATTGGAAATTCTTTAATCTGGCAACAATTTGCAGATGTGACCTTTATATAAGGTACTTTGTGATGTAACTGTCTAAAGCGCCATCTATTATTCATTTACTGCACTTTTCACTGGCTCTGGTAGCACCATCTTGTATCACAATTCGTGTACATGTTACAAAGTTTAAATATATTTTTTATGGTTTACTTTCATAGATGGAGCTATTTAACAATATCACTATATCTTATAGTAACAATTCTATTATAATTCTAAAGTTATATTAAATTAATTGTATTAAAAAAGAATAAATATTCCACGTATATACTAATAGCGAGGTCGGCGGATGTTGTCCCGCCCTGATAATAAAAAAAACCTTAACAAATCATATACCTAAACCTTCCTCATGAATCACACTATCTACTGGTGAAAGCCGCATGAAAACCGGTTCAGTATAATATGTACTGTTTTATCATATATTTTTCGTTATTATTAGTTTATCCTCTATAGGTGGTAATACCGAACGTTCAATTTTTGTTGGTTTGAAAATTAGTAGAATAAAAACTGTACGTTTGCTTTGCGATTTCGGCGGTACATTCAGACTGCTTCAATTTTCTGTATCTCGGTTCACTGATACAAAACGACAGTGGCATTGATCAGGACGAGAGGAATAGGATAAATGCAGGATGTATGAAATGGCGAATAGTGTCTGGGGTAATTTGTGATCCACGAATGCCTTTGAAACTCAAGGGGAAAGTTTATAAAACTATGATAAGACCTGTCATGTTGTATGCATCTAAGTGCTGGGCTACGAAAGAGACGGATGAGAGAAAATTACATGTGGCAGAGATGCGAATGTTAAGGTGGATGTGTGGTGTAACTAGAATGGATAAGATTAAGAATGAGTATATCAGAGGAAGTTTGAAAATAGCATCAATGATAGAGAAGTTGAGGAGTAATAGGTTAGCACGGTATGGGCATGTCATGAGGAGAGATGAAAACCATGTGACTAGAAAAGTGTTGAGTATGAATGTAGTAGAGAAAGACCGAAAAAGGTGTGAATAATGACATGACATTTGATAAGAGAGAGTAGAAAAAGAAAACATGTTACCTTACTTAGGTGGGATAAAGGTAATGACGATGATGAGGTGAAAATACCTATTGATTAAGAAAGATATATCACATAATATTTCTTAACATTTGTTAAGTGTTAAGTTTAGAGACTGGATTACGATGTTTTTGTAGATCATATAAAAAGTATACACTGTTATTAACCCGATAGAAGAAATTTGGGGTGTAAGGGGTGTCGAGTAACATCTTAAGACTTGAAACACCCAAGCCAACCTCACCTGCATGTGGTGCACCCTGCTGAATAACGAACGAGGAAATGGCAAAAGCGGGGTGGTAGGGTGGGTTTTACAGCCTGACTGGGTCGCAACCACCATGCATATGGCGAAAAAGCCTGTTATAGTGACTCGCTTCTGCGCGTCGTGTTTCGGAATCAGCCTGTACATATCCAGTACCGGGTGACTTTCGTCATTATGTCCGGCATGACAGCGGCGCCGGCGATGGATAACCTGTCTCTCGGTAGTTGCCGATGTTTTTGGATTGTACTATGCTTAACATCAGGCATAATGCAGTCACTATGTCGTGCTACAATAAAAAAAACGTTATACGTAAGTTCTCTTCATGTTAATAAAAAGTGCATCAAAATCGATACACCCGTTTCGATTACAAAGGTGTACAAACATACAGTGGCTTAAATGTTATTTATATGAATCACTTTGATTAAACGATTAATACTTTAAGCACCTTTCTCGGACGCGGTCACATGACGTGATCTCGGGTCTGGCGGTAGGGCACTGCCACCAAACACGCGTGATAATAAGCCCGACACAGTGACTCTCTTCTATTTTATTTCATTTAGTAATCAGCCAGTATACAGCTATATGTGGCTGGCTACAGACATGCTTCCAGGCCGGTACGACAGCAATGACTATCATTTAATTATTGATTTATTAGTGGTTAGAGTTGCTTTTGGATTGCACCTTGCTCATATTTAGCAATATCACAAGAAAACAACGCAATGGTCAATTTAAACTCCTAACAGGCACGTCATATCCCAGATCCGTGATTGGTCAAAACGGTTTAATACATTAAACGGGATCTGAAGGGATTGGTTACCTTTGGACCTATGACAATGACGTCATAAGGAGCTATGGGTTCCGGCCATCGGAGGCTTTTCTCGCTGGATAACGCCTCCAAGCTAGCCGCCATTAGCCTGCCAACCATGATACCAAACATTAAAGTGTCTCAACAGTCACTATTGACATAAATTATCAAAGTGAGACACTGTGACTGGTGTTAGTAAATTCAGTATAGAACATGATAAATGGTGTTCGATCATGACAACTATAATATATAGCAATAGTCAAGCATATGCCACAGATTATCAAAGTGAGTCACTGTGCCTGGTGTTGGTAAATTTATTGTTGAACATGATAAACGGTGCTTAATCGTGACAACTATAACATGTATAACAATAATTAAACATACGACATAGATTATCAACGTGAGACACTAAGACTGGTATTGGTAAATCTAACATTAGTTAAGAAGTATAGTTCGTCATCACCTGGTAATCCCGATTCCATAGCAGGACATGACGAGAGGCTGTGAGGGTCCAGTGGGGGGTACATAATGCGCGGTTAGGGGATCACTGTACTTCGTTCCTAGGATGAACGTGTGCCCTACCTGAAAAACAATACTCACTATTAAGACACTCAGATGGAGTTTTTGGTGGAATCTTGGTTTTTTTAATTTTTTTTATTATATCAAAGGAGGCAAACGAACTGGTGGGTCACGTGATGTTAAGTGATCACTACCGTCCATAGACACTAGCGACATCAGCGACATCGCAAGTGCGTTGCCAGCCTGTATATGGGAGAAGGGGGAGGGGAACAATGGAATGTCATGTGGTGGATTTTATACTGTATTCATAATCTCGTCTTGTTTGACTCTATTTTTTTGTAATATTCGTGGTGTTTTACGAGATACAGTTTGGTTACTGTGCACAAGTGAAGTGAATCGAAAATAATATCACGTAACATGAATTTTGAGATGCTAGAAAATTTTCCCTGGAAAGTTCTAGCAAGACGGCCACCATCTTGTTAGTTCAATGAAATGATCACAAGAAACTTAACAATATCATTACCCACTTGACAATAGCAGTAATAATCTATTAGAAGATTAATTGCCAGAGAAAAGATACTCCGATAGGATTGAAGTAGCTCGATTCCTGAGGATGGAGATGATCATTTGTCATTCTATCTATACTAATATTATAAAGAGGTAAAGTTTGTGAGTTTGTGACGTTGTAGGGGGTAATCTCAGGAAGTACACGTCCAATTTGAAAAATTCTTTCGTTGTTATATAGCTCATTTATCGAGGATGGTTATAGGCTATATATCATCACGCTAAAATCAACCGGAGCCGAGCACAAATGAATATTTAAAAATCGTTTTTTTTTTTATTTTGAGAGCTTTCGCTGCGTGTTAAGGTTAGCTTAAAAGTATCTATTCCACGCAAACAAAGTCGCGGGCAGAGGCTAGTCACTAATATTATCCTAAGAACAAAAAGATATCCTGAGCACCAATACTATATGTTGATGGTGCTTTATTAAAATTCTCAAAACCTGTACAGCTTCTAGCAACTTCATATTCCTGCTCCTACAAATTATTACCTGAATCACAAAAACACGGATCAAAAATGGGTAGAAAAACTATAAAAATTGATTAAATATCACCTCTATACTGTTTAATCTTTTAGTAGTTCCTCCGCATTTGCTGCATCCCTTTCTCGCGTCGTCAACGAGGGCAGCGTGCGAGCAGGACGGACATACTTCTATCTGGTCCTCGCCGGAGTTCGCCGGCAGTTGCCACTCGTGTGAGAGAGACCCGCCCATATCTCCAGTAGGAGCCTCCACTGGACAATTAAAGAAGATATTTGGACTCTTTTAACCGTTTTGAAATCCAAAAATACGAAGCCTTACAGCTGCCGGGTATGAATAAGTTGACCCCAAAGCGACAAAATAAAGCGAGCCATACGTGACAAGGTTTTTTTTTTAAGTATGGGGTTTACAATCTTGTTAGATGGAGTCAACACCATCATCAGCCTGTAAGAGACCCACTGCATGGTCATAGGCACTTTCCCAAAGGAAAGGCTTGAATAGAATCACGACGTCAGAACACGGCATATCGACTATTTCAAACTCGTAATTACGTCACACGAGGTAGAAGTAAAAATTTGAAAAAGAAAAATTTAAAATCTGGTGCCTATTTTGATAGTTTTTGAACTAAGTTACAAAAGGATTTTATCAGCAAAATGAAATAAATAAAACATAAACAAATGAAAAACAGTACAATGTCGCGTATCATTTTTCGATAGATGGCGTTTTACTCAGTAATATATGTATTATGCTCTCATTGGTATCTCACAACGGTTTTAGTAGTTGATATTTGGCGGAATATGCATTCGATATCCGCAGGTTCGAATCCCGGAGATTTTCCGACGATTCCCAAAGACTGATCAATTTAAATTGGCAACACTATCGAATGATGATGAAGAAAACATCATGAGGAAACCTGAGAAATATTCTTGTAATATTACTGCATGTGTTTATTGCTAGAATAATTTTATAAGTTATAACATGGAGTTGTAATGCTTTGGCTATTGGACACTAGATGTCGCTGTTCGAAATCTGAATCGTGTTGTCAAAATTGTTTTCTATTTCTCTTTGTATTTTAAATTCACAAAAAAAATGTTTTTACATGTATACCTCATATTTTACCTTTATTTCAATATATCATTATATTAAGAGACAATAGTGGCAGATTTTTGGAAACTCTCACAGTATAGAAGAAAAATATAGAGCTGGATTTATGCCAGTATCTTCCCTGGTGGAGAGGCTTTTGGCCCAACAGTGGGACTCTTATAGATTAGCATTATTATACCTTTGTATACAGGCAGGTGCAACAGTTCAAAAAGCTTGTGATAAGCTTCTCCAACTCGCTGGTACACTTCTCTCGCGCAGTCTTCATTAACATGGGCACCGTATGCATCCAACATTGTAAACTCCCTCGCTCTCAATAGACCATGTTTTGGCCGATGCTCATCTCTGTATTTGTTGCTGATCTATAATTTATCACAAATGGCATAGTATTAGTGCATTCGCTGAACTTTGCCTGAACTTAGTTACCACCCTCGGTGATTTAAGCGTCAATACCACCACCACCACTGTATTTGGGAAACTGTTGTTGGAAACCAGTTTTCATTTCAACTGTCAATATCTTGAATCACATTACAAATTTAGAGAAGGCGTATATGGACGTTAAAATTAACCCGGTTCGAACAAACAACCCAGTTATCGAAAAGAACCGGCAACAAACTCAACCTGATTCATCTTTTCATAATACATATTTTTCCAAACAGTTGCATTCGTGTTTGGTGGATGCACAGGGGCGTCATTTCCAAACGTCACATTTGTTCACAAATTGACCCACCCTATAATAAGCCTTTAGACATTAAAACCCGCTTGACATGTTTCTTGAACTCATTATCCGGCAAATCGGTAACGTGTTTTAAGACTTTTTTATAAAACCTAACGCTATTACCTAAACTATAACTAAAATAACTGAACCTTGGGATGACCAATTTGTTACTGTTTCTAATTTTTGTCTTTTACTAAATTCAGTTTATCTAATTTTTTTAAGGATGTATATTACATTATCAAAAATGTATTGGAAGGGTAGTCTTTAGTGATTCATGGAGCCTCATGTTATAAATTGCTCGAACTGCCCATCTTTGTAGTAGGAATATAGTGTCTATACATATATATATATATACCTCAGCTGCTGTCCTCCACAGCAGAATACCATAATTGATGGTGTTAGCTAAGTAAGTGAAGACTATGTTATTAATGTACCATAAAGAGTTACTTAATTTTTTTGTATTAGTTTTCTGGGAAGAAACAACAAAGGAAAATAAGCAAAAATAACTACAGAAACCAGACGGCTATAATAGGTCATCAAAAGTGGATATGACTTCACAGAATACTATCTTCTTTATTTTTTTTAAACTTTATTTTTGGCAATTAATCTTTCAGATTATTACTGCCATTGTCACGTAGTCAATAATGTTACAAGTGTCGTCCGATCATTTCAATATTAAGCGTCGTTTCAATCAATATTCTAACAAGATGGTGGATCCCTTGTTAGAACCTTCCAGGAAGTTTTTGAGGCATCTCAGAATTTCATGCTTCGTAGTATTATTTTCCATTCACTTCACTTATGCACAATAAACTAAATATATTACGTAAGACACCACCAAATTTACAAATACAGAGTAAAATAACACAAGATTATAAATAAAATATAAAATCCATTACATGACAGACTAAAATCCCGCCAAAAACTCCCTACTATCTTCTTAATGAGCAGTTACCAGAATTCAATTCTCATCATTGGTATGATAGCACAAACTCATTTACCTGATAAAGTAGAAATGGCAATTGTTTATGTGAAATAGGTCCGACGTCTGCCAGCAGATCGGCCAAACTTTCTTCATAAGTCTGTAAAGAATTATGAAGTCTTGGTACATAATAGAAAAGTCTTGCGAAACTTTGATTAATCCTTTTGTATATTGTGAAAAATACGTAAATATCTATTTTTCTGTGTTTAAACGAATTTATATGACACGTTTTTTTTTTATTGAAGCACGACAAAGTGACTGCACTATGCCTGATGGTAAGCATAGTACAATCCAAAAACAGTGGTGACCACCGAGAGACAGATTATCCATCGTCGGTCGTCGCTGTCATGCTGGCCATAATGACGAAAGTCACCCGGTACTGGGTATGCACAGGCTGATCCCGAAACGCGACGCGCAGAAGCGAGTCACTATGACGGGCTTTTTCACCATGTACATGGTGGTTGCGACCCAGTCGGGCTGTAAAACCCTACCACCTCACTATCGACATTGCCTCGTTCGTTGATCAGCAGGGTGCACCACGTGCAGGCGAGGTTGGCTTGGGTGTCTCAAGTCTTAAGATGTTAGTCGGCAACCCTTACACCCCCTCTGGTTTAGTTACACAGCCATTGCCCTTTCTCCCCCCCTTACAAAAATGTCTTAACCCAGCAGTGGGACATCTACAAACCAGTTTTACTATTATACTAACCCCTGGACTGTAAAAAAACCATAAGGGTATAAACTCCATACAAACGAATGTAGACCACATGAGGCACAGGTCGTCAGTCTGTTGGTAGCATAAACTTAAAAAAAATACCGTATCTATTACAAAAATTGAAAAACTTGAACAATAACAAAGATGTAATGTAAAATTAAACTTTTAAGAAATTGGCGAGATATTTAAAAACATAATCTGCCACTTTGAGTACCTTAAAAAATCAGCGGAGGGGTAAATTATATTAAAAAAAATATATATCTTACAGGTGCGAGTAAATATCCTTTTCCATGTCTATCCTCAAGCTTTATTAGCTCAAGACCAACGTCTTTCAACCTTCCAGTCTTCTCCCACAACCCTGCTGGGGTTAATATTGGAAAGGACAATCTTTGGCCGCCAGCTGCTTCTATACAATTTTTAACATGTGTTTCCAGCTTGTCTAGTGCTCGTCGAGCCAGTGGCAGCAATGTGAAGAGACCGGAGCTTGTGGGTCGGACGAGGCCACATTCTAGAAGGAGCTAGAAGAGATCAAATACATGGTGATATTTTGAAGTTTTTAACATATTTAATGGCATAAAATTATTATTTATAATGTGTCAGCTGGGGCTAAAATAATAATTATAATAGTAAGAAAATATGCATTTCAGTTAAAGCAACAACTTGTCTTACGTCTAAGTCTTAAATCTTGTTCTTACTCTTAACTTTTTTATGGCAATTGCGCAATATATATATTTTTTAATCTTCGATGTTATGTGTTAATCTGCATAAATAAAATGACATGATAGAAGATATGCTTAAAATCTATATATATAATAATAATGTAAGTTTAAGTACTTGTTACATTTTTGTAAAAAAAAAAAATCTTGCAGATGTCTTGGAATAAGTAATATAATATATTTCAATCATTTTTGATGTCTGTATGTCTGTCTGTTTGTTTGTTTGTTTGAACATACATCACTACTAATGTACTGCATTCACTATAAAACCTCATCAACAAAACCATAAAGCATATCCTCGAGTAACATGTACTCTTTTTTTTATTAAAATTAGTTTGGCCTATCTAAAGTTATTGTAATTTTAATGACAAAGCAACTTCAATATGTGAAAAAAGTAATTAAACGTAATACATTCAGGTGACTTTATTAGTCACTGTTGTGTCAGATTCCATGCAATGAAGTCTCCGAAGCGGTTATTCAATAATAATGTTTAATACTAGCCCTCTATAAAAGAAAAGATAATCAATTACTAAACTCTATCAGTGTTATCTATCATGATAATAATCTGTTTTATATGTTTTTGTTTCATGTTTATTATTTTCGCATAAATGTATTCGGAATTACAATATAATGGGAGAGAGAAATGGTTACAATTCAATACTATTCATTTCTCCTACATGATTTTCTTAAAGTAATATTTTAAAGTATGATTTTAGAATATCAATTAATTTTAGTATTTTATTTCTATTTCTGTTTTAATTTCTATTTGTATTATTATGTTAAATATTTAAAATAGTTTAATATTACTTTTATGAATATTTAATTAAGTGTTGGGGCATGCCGTGGTTGTCTATAAATATGACTTCATCTATAATGAATCATAATAATCCTAGTTTTTATATATTTACTAGTGTATTGTCATATTGACGACTCTAGAATATCTCTCTCTAGATATATATATATATATATATATAACTAAATAAAGATACCAGTGTAATACAACTACTGTACTGAAGGGTACATATCTCTTCTATACATAACTTATAATACATCGAAAAATTCTAGTTCAATCAAATCTAAATCGATTAGACTTCAAATTAGATTTAGAATGACGAAAACATCCATATGACCAGTTAATGATAAATAAGGATAAATTTACTTAACAATATTTTATTTTTATTACGTCGTAGTCGAAAAATAAACGTAAATCGTATAGATGCGGGAACTCATTACAATCTATTGCATTCATATTTTTTTCTATTAATATAACTCGATTTATTGTTTGGTGAAGATAAAAAGATAAATCGGATTACTCTTTTTATAGTTATCGAAATAAATTATAAAAAGAATAATCACAAGTACATGAGTTCACTCAAAAAGTATCACAAATAACATAAACTTAACCTACCTTCTGACTTTTACATGTGATTTCGGTATTCTTTATCTTAGCATTCTTAGGTATTGTGATAATAGGTTGAAACAACTGAGATAAATATCGCATTCTGTTATAAATTTCTTAAATACCGATTAAGATTTATTTGTTATGAACTGTATTTTTTAAGCTTTTGAGGTTATACGGAACAGCTGATTGTCAATTATTTTGCGTTTTGTTTTTTAACTTCAATACGTCGAATAAATTATTTATCTAATTATTTTACAAATTATCTAATTTTAATCTGCAATTATTTTTCATTATTATTAATAAAACAACCATTGTTAATAAATATATGTATTGAATCTCTCTGTTTTTCATAATAAGACTAAATGAATTTTTAGAACAATCTTGTATGTCGCTACATAGATTACCCAAATTTTTAAAATCAATAAATTGAACATTACTTTGAGCTATGTGGCATTCACAATTATGTAATCTCGAGTTACTTCCTTGAAATTATATAAAAGGGACCACAGTAGAATTTTAAAATACTAACTACAATCAAATTGTCACTTAGTAAATTAATCGAAGAAGAGTGTTCGAAGAAAAATAAAAATTAGAAAATATATTTAGAACTATTTAAAATCATTTTAATACTCGTTTAAGTTATTACGAAATATTTTGATGCTTGAGCTATAAAAATCTAGTATCATGATTTTTGACCACGATTTTTTTTTCGAGATGACTACGCAATTACCCAGCAAGGTCTTAACAGCTTCACCGGACTACTAGCCGACTGTGAGCCGGCTTTTCGGCAGCGTGCAACGGTAATAAAACCGTCATCAGAGGATTTGACTACTGATATAGACGGATCGACGTCCATATCAGAGTCTGGGAGAGAGCAAGAAATGAAAGAATCTACATTTTCGTCTAATGGGAGTGACGAAAAAGAATTCGCAACTGCGACATTAATGGAGGGCTTGGAGGAGGACTGCGTGGTCGTAGGTTTCTCCTTCCGCGGCTTCTTTGCCTTGGCCTTCCTATCGGAGTCAGGGGTACGCCCGCAGCCAGCAAATAGAGAGGTGGGGCCGACACCTGGCGGACGAGCGTTACGGAAGATTTACCATAGACGCCGTCCGCCCGGTCCTGTCGGCCTGGGTGAACAGGGGATGGGGCTCCCTGACGTACCGTCTGGTGCAGGTGCTGACCGGGCACGGATGCTTCGGTTGGTACTTGTACCGGATAGCGCGCAGGGAGCCCACCGCCGCATGCCACGAGTGCGGCGCTGAGACGGACACCGCGCAGCACACTCTCTCGGAGTGCGCCGCGTGGGACGATCAGCGCCGCGCCCTGGTTGCGGCGGTGGGGGACGATCTCTCGCTGCCGGGCGTGGTTTCGGCCATGCTTGGCAGCGAGGACGTCTGGGCTGCTGTGGCCTCCTTCTGCGAGACCGTCATCTCACAGAAGGAGGCGGCGGAGAGGGCCCGGGAGGTCGATCCCAGAAGTGGTCCTCTCCGCCAAAGAAGGGCAGCGGGAGGGGCGAGGCGTAATGCCAGTCTCTCCCAAAACCGTCGCCAAACCTGAGGGGATGGGGCGGGGCCCCCCATCTCCTCGTTGCACTGGTGAGGCTGACGAGGGGAGGCTGCTGGTTGTGTACCCAGTAGCCTCTCTATAGTAGGGCGACGCCTGGCGTTCACTCGCCAGGCTGCCGCAGGGGCAGTTTTCAGGTCAGTGAGCATGCTCGATCCCTGGCTGCCCCTACCATGCGGCGGACGGTACACCGTGGGGTTTTAGTCCGTGCGAATCGGACATAACCTACCCTCTCCCCCGGGAGGGTAGCGTATCCGTTAGGGATTTCCCCACGTTAATAAAAGGGGTACGTGAGCGGCCAGACTCAGTATCAGACTCTCCCTCCCGGGTATGACCCGGTAAGGTAGGAGTTCCTTGAACATGGCAAAGATCAGACATGGCTTTCAGAATGGCTTGGTAGCCTTCTGGATAGATCTTATGGATATGTGCCAGCTCTGGCGGAAGGGAATGCACGTTCTGTATCTTACGAAGAAGTTGCGGATCGATAAATGCGGGAGTAACATTAGACGAGGCCATACCGGGGCCTGAGGAGGAGTGCGGGGCGAGGAAAGACGTTAAAAACCTCCATGCCAGAGGGGCAGGGGGGCGCGTCTTTTTGAATTTAACGAACTCCGGAGTCCGGGCCAAAAGGAAACTGTGGGCGAAGTCCAATGCCTCACAGGGGACTTACAGTGCCTAGGGGGAGGCTCTAACACTTCTTTCTTCGGCTGCACGACGACACGAAGCACGAACCACGGAGCGAAGCACGATGCGTTAAACTCCTGGAATGCGAACCGGCGACACGCAGCACACAGAGAACACGCAAAACGCACTGAAAAGTGCGGTTAGATTTGCACCGAAAAGTGCAGTTTACTGCGTTCTGAAGAGAACGCCTTACGAAAGACTCCTTTGAACGTCTCAAAGAAACGTGACAATAATGAGCGTACCGAAATACCGAAACTTTCGACGTGAAAACACGGTCGCGTGAACGCGACGCTAACACTTACGAAAAATCGGAACTAAACACGGACAGAAATTCACGTCGAAAACGATACTAGCGCACGCGTCCGACCAGCACGACGCGACGGCACGAATCGAACTAAAAAAAAAAAACGAAAGTTGCCATGAAGTTTCAGTTGAATAGTTTGGGAGTTCATCGCGGTCAACATTTTTTTCCGATAATAAATATATGGAAGAGTTGTTGAGGCGTGTATGCTTGGTACACATTTACGTTTCAACAACTCATACATATATGAATAGTTAGCTAGGTTAGCTAAGATAGGTCGCGATTTTGCATGCAACAGGCAACAGCCAAGCCGAGGTGTATCGTGCACCCTTGAGCTGGTTGCCAAAATAAAATCGGCTGAGTGCCTTAAGCGCTCGCCTTAGTAGTTCGGTGAAGCTGTAAAGGCCTAACAAGGGCAATAACGTAGTCAGTTCGAGAAAAAAAACTTTTGTAACAACGTTTATGAATAATTTGGTCAATTTTGAGATATACAGTGATTAATACTTCGATTATTGGCCTCAATATTTTTAAATCACAAATTAAATTATTATTATTTGGTATAACACACTGGCAGCTAATTAGCTGTTGCGTATGTATCAAATAGTTTGGAGATATCTTCCTTGTCTAAATTATTTTTGAAAGAATTTATGGTTGGAGCCATTACAACTTTCTCTGGTAGTGTAACGGACGAAGGCCACCGAACAATCAATCCGGCTCGGCAGACTAACGCCCTTACACCGTGAGGGATGAACCCCTGGCACCCCCAACCGGGCCCAGCCGGAAGCGCTAGGGGAAGGAGAGGTAGGAAACAAGGAGAGGGGTGAGGTGAGGGGGTAGAGGGAAAGGATCCGGGACGCTGGCGGGCAATGCCAAACTGCACGTTTCGCACAAAACAGGGGAATTTATTTATACTCACAAATTGTCCTTACAATTGTCCTTACAGTACTTATACTTAATTAACACACGCGTTACAGCGCTCTCTGTACACGGGTACAGGTCGCAGACACTACGCAGGACGAACGCAATCAGACCCGTGACCCTAATCTGACTTGAGGAGGGGCAGCACCTCGATACGCAGCGTAGACTCGAAGCGGCGTGACGTGACGACTCGACGAGCGAAGACGCGACGTACGGCGATACTTGATGTACGATGACTCGATGAACCACGATGAACTTGATGAACCCGAAGATACTCGAAGACTCTTGATGTAACGATTGACTTCCCGTTCGTATGAAGATGGTCTGATTGCTATGAACCTGCCACCATTTGTACCTTTTTTTTTTTTTTTTTTTT